>CP126890.1:234150000-234680000 GCA_030440675.1 Furcifer pardalis
ATTGGGAAATATCTGGAGCAGATAATTATATGCAATGCACTCTTTAGAATAAGCTTCTGATTTAGAGTGTCACTACACTAGAATGCCTAATTAGAATGATATGACTTGGCTTTCATTTGAAGCCTGTATTTCACTTTTAATCAGAATCAGGGACTGCAGAATGTTTCAGGCGTTCACCCTTTGTACCAGAATAGATGCTATGCAAGCCATATTCTAGCCCAAGAACCACTTATTTCCTCAGGTTCTTTCTGTCCATCCTTTCTTCCTTTGTTCCCACCTCTGTCAATGTTTTATAGTTCTCTGTCTTGTTCATTTTGTGTGTGAAGAAAACAATAAAAACTACAACTCTTTAGCTAACTTATTAATACCAGTCCAAGAACATTACAATACATTTCACTAAGTGCATGCATACTAAAGGTAAAGGTCACCCATGCTGACTGGCTCAGGTCTCAAACTGCTGACCAGCTGCCTTCCAGTCAGCATCTTAACCACTTGAGCCATTGCATACACACATTCAAAAAACAAACCATGGGATTTCCTCTCCTTCCTATTCATTCAGTTATTGGCCCAGCAATAAGAGGAAAGGCTGGGTTGGCACTAATCATTCTCTACATCTGAGCTTCTGCAGAATGTTCTGCCTCATTCTGCCTCCTCTCCTCTGGCAAATAAAAAGCAGTCAGGGCTTTGAATTGTTTGCATGCACACTCAACACATTATTAGGATTCCTTCTCCACCTTGCCTTGGATTCTCTCTCTGCAATAGTGGCACTTTTTCTTTGGCTAAAGAGAGCAGACTCTGAAAAAACTTTCCAATTTCATGCTCACTTATTGACCTAGTGATAAAGAGAAAAGCTGTCTTAGCATTACTCTCTAATACAAAAATGGAAAAAAAGAGAATATTGAGGGAGATGATAGAACATGGCGGCATGTTGTCCAACTCCTAAAGATCACACTCCAACTGCCTACCTCCCCGAAACACTACCTACAGAGTCAGACCTCATTTTTGGAAAAACTGACTGCACGGGGGGGAAAGCCCAATTCAATCATTTCTGGCATGAAAAAATCAGGAGCCAGTCAGCAGGAGAGAAAAAAGCTACTTTGGGAGCAACAAGTGTCAGATGGATTCAATCTAGTCTTTGTCTCTTGTCTTTAAAAAATAGATTAAATTCACCCACTTTATAAAAGGAGAAAATCTAACACTTCTTGATGATATAGTCAGATACATAGGTATTGAGAGAGTGATTGACTTATGTACAAAGGAAGTCATCTCCATCACGTACAGGCACAGTGGTATGATGGAAAATTCTGCATTAATATTTGTAATCTCCCCCTGGAGAGTTTACTTTGTTGTAACACTGTTGGGAGTAGTTCAGGTTTCATTCCCATCAAAATTCAAATCTCATGAAATATTCAAATTATCACATTCTCCTAGTGATACATTAGGGTAGTGTTAATCCACTGTTGGTAAAGTGAAAGTGAAAAATGATTAGAGAGGACAGAATAGATAAATAGACAGAATGATCTAAGCAGGAATAGGTCTAATCCAGGCAACCTGGATCTACAAGAAAGTCTTAGCTTTCTTTTGATTTTTAAATTTAGTTTTTTGGGGGGGACAGAAAACTCTTTTGTGCTCCCTTGTTCAACTAGCAAACGTGAACAGCAGATCAGAACGTGAACAGCAGAAAACTCTGTTCTTATCTAGGAACAGACTGAAGCAAAGCAAGTACTTTGCCAGGGGACAGAGGCAAATTCTTGTCTGTCTGTATCCATTTATCTAATATATCACTCTTTTGCCCACATCGAAACACAATTGTGTGTGTTACTGCTTGAAACTGTGGGGATGATGGCTCCTACATTAGTTACACACCCAATGTCCCCCACCCCACCCCAAACTCACCAATATATTTCCATATTCAGTATTAAAAATTAATAGGGACCTCTAAAGCCATCCTCCTGAATCCTATCAAAGTGCTCACTTGATAGGTAACTCCTTGGTATCAGGGCTGTCAGTCAAGCAAGCAATATGTGTCAGGTAACAGCACACGTACAGGTGTCTCTTCAAATCTTTGCACTGAATGCAAAAGGGTCTGGTTGACCTCTGCGTGGTGGTGGTGGTAGTGAAACAGTGGGAATGTGCCTTGATTGTGTCCCTACATCTCACCAGGGTGGAAGTCCTGAATAGGGCATTTGAGGGTGTGAAGGCTTTCACCCACCCAAAACCACATGCCACTATAAAAGAACTGCTGTAGCTGTGAGAGGGCCTGCTTTTTACAGCAGCCTTTCCTAACCTGGTGCCCTCCAGATGTGTTATACTTATGCAGGGATTATGGGATTTGTAGTACAACTGATGTGGAAAGAATGTAGTTTTACAATTTAAAGAATCAGCTAAAGGGATTGACTTCATACATCCTGAGGGAAAGCAGTGCATGAATATATACTCTCTTTACTTAATAAGCTTCGTAAAGCACTTGTCACTAAAAAATTTCAAGGATAATTGACATTGTTAACCATCAAAAAATATTTTGGAACTTCTATAAGTAGTCAGACCATTAAGATTAGTCAATTGCCCTTAAAAGTTATTCTGGACCTTCTTTTAGCTGATTCATCTAGGAAATGAAATGAACATTCATTGTCACTATCTCAATATCCTGCCAACATCAGGAAAATGGTTTCATAAAGAGGCATGCATCAGTTTTGAAAATGGATAGTTTAGAAAATGTATAAATTTGTGTCTTCTTCACCACAACCTGACTGTCTGCCTTTCTTCCTAAAGAGCAAAAGTCCACATTGATTCCACTGGTTAATATTTTTTTCTCAGCCTGCCAGCCTTTCTTCTTGTGTGTGCATGAAGGTAAGGGGAGGACTGTTCTCCTTTCCTCTTTCAATACAGCTCCTTATTTTATTTTTTCCTTCCAAGAAGGATATTGTCTTGTGTGGATTGATTTGTTCGCTTTCATTGAGTTTGAAAATAATATGTAACCTGTTGAAGCTGAGGCTCCAAATATATCAAATTTTATCCCCACAGCAGAAATCACCCTCATGATATTCTGTATTTTATCTTCATGATATAAATCTCAGAAACAAGCACAGTAAAGATATATATATATATTTCCTTTTTAGAAATCTGAAACGTGTTTTCTTTTTAAGTTTACAGATAACCATACAAATGAATCACCTGCTAGTATCAAATAACATTTTGTTTGGTGAAAGTTTATAGGAATAAATCCTCTTTACGTAAGTACTGTAAATGTTTATACTGTTAATAAAAAGCAATGGAAAAACAATGCTGCTGTTTGTAGGATAGGAAGAGATGGATTTGCACAATTAATCTATGGCTTGAACTCTGGTGTTTTTATAAACAGACAGCTGATGTGACACACAAAACTTATCTCTTTTATCAATTGTGATGGAATGGGTCACAAGTTATTCAATATGGAGTCTCTTTGGTTTTTAAAGAGTTTTAGAATGTAGCTTTGTTCTGTGCAAAGGCCTCATTATTCTTTCTGCTGCACTTATCTAGCAGGTGTGCTTAGTAGAAGCTTCTCAAAGCTTCAGGCCTATGTTTTGTCTTCTCCTCCAGGCCTGGAATGTTCGCTTGCATCAACATCCCAAGCCTGGGAACACCAGACAACGCCTGGGCTCTAATTAGCTGTATGCTAATTAGGAGAGAAAAATCTCATGTTCTTTCTTTTAGACACATGGATTTGGGAATCAATTCGATTTTGGGAGTTTCTGAGAGTTACACCTCAGAAGGGAGAATGGGATTCTAACACAGAGTCCTGACTCCAACCCAAGCTTAGTCATGGTTACTTAATTAGTCAGGTTTTCCTTT
This sequence comes from Furcifer pardalis, assembly GCA_030440675.1. NCBI lineage: Eukaryota > Metazoa > Chordata > Lepidosauria > Squamata > Chamaeleonidae > Furcifer > Furcifer pardalis. The sequence goes on from CP126890.1 coordinate 234,153,832, forward strand.
TATTTCATGGGGGAAGACCTGGGTGTGGATTTCCCTACCTGTACTTTTTGATTAGTATTGTTTTGCTGGATTTTCTTATATCCTGAACCAACAAATGAACTGCTATTCCTACATTATGCTTCAAGAACAATAAACAACTTTTCTTCATCAACAACTTTTGTTTAATGGAAGAGGAGGTAAGACAAGAGTTAAGCCATAAACCAAATGCTACCACATACATTTTAATATTACTCTCCCCATTATTGTCTGGGCTCTGTACAATTCAGGTAAACCCCAGGTTGCTGCAGGTATCTGCAGGACAGCATTTAGGTGACCTAGACTTGGAGTCTTGGTTTCCAACAGAGCAGGCCGGTACAAGGAAGCTCTGAAAGGAACAGGGAGATACCAAGGCAAGGGTCTGGCTGAAGCCTATATGATATATCAAGCTCTTTCGTTTTCAATATTACTGGAGGAATAGAATAATTACACTGGTCATTGACCATGGCAAAGTATAAGAAGTAAAAACAATCAAAAGTAGGATATAATATGAACACAACAATAAAAATTGATATGTTAAAATTAATACATATTAAGATTGCAAGCATAAGAGGCAAACTGTACATATAAAACAATTTAGTAATACTAAAAAGTGGATAGGACTGTTAGAGGTAAATACTTCTGAAGGGCTGTAGCTTTTCAGAGCTTCAAGCAAGGGTTTTGCCTTTCTGTACCTGGAGATGCCAGAGTTCAAGCATGAAGACTTCTGAATGCAAAACACGAATGCTGTCACAGAGCTGGGGTGAGATTCTGGGGAAGAGGTTCATGGAGGAATCTTTCAAAAGAAGGCCTTTCAGTTGTCATGACAGACAGGGCAAGCTTATGTGAAAAGACAGTAACAGTCAGAAGAAGAGAATAACAAACTTAACACTTATTTTTTCATGTTCAGATCAAACCTTGAACTGTCAAAATGAAGTCACTTTCTTGACTTTGTTGTCAGCCAAGATTAAATCTACATTGGTACAATTATTATCATTGGTACTACATTGGTAATAATTGGGAGACCAGTAAATGAGCTTAATTCTGTATCTCTCCACATTCACACAACATGTTGTTGTCTGCCAGCAGCTTTCACTTGAGCATGTTGGTCTTGCATTTAGGGACTCCAACTTTCAACCTATTAAGGGTCCTCCAAGTGATGTAGGGTTGATTTCCTCAGCTATATCTTTTTTAATGTTATTCCTTGTCCAGTGAGTTCCTTCTTCCATCTTCTAATTTGGTTTTGCTGTTGTGTATCCTCAAGAATGTTTGTTCTTGCCATAAAGCTATTCTTGAACCTGAGCCAGTGGACTTGAGGCATATATCCAACCAGAGGATGCCGAGGGTCATTCTCATGCTTAGAACTAAACACTAAGAGGACTGCATATTTTTGCCAGTGTTGTTTAGACTTCATCAATGGGATTTACTCATACAGTAAAATCTTGCATAAAGAGTGCCTCGCTTAGAGACTAACTCGCTTAAAGAGCAGAATTTACTCTGTATAATTGCCTCGCTTAACAAGTAAAAACAACCAAAAACTCAATTAACAATTAAGTCAGGGTTCGCAATCCCCCCCCCCCCAGAAGTCTCAATTGGTCACTTACAATGGTGTTTCACTTAAAGAGCAAACTTGCTTAAAGAGCAATCCCGTGGAATGCATTATGCTCTTTAAGTGAGGTACCACTATATCTCTTAGTTTAAAGAATGGAACTCACAAATTAATCTTGTATTATATCATCATCATCTGTTGCCAAGTCAGTTCTGATTTATGGTAACTGTTCCCAGGGTTTTCTAGATAGTGGTTTACCAGGCTTTCTTCTGAAGGGGCACTCTAGGACTGTACAGATCACCCATGTTTACACAGGCTGGCTCTTCTCCCAGGAGGTACAGAAGACAATTGACTCCCAAGCACTGACTCCATAGCCAGATACTCAAACCACTGAGCTATACAGCCAGCTATACAGTAAAACCTCATATAACACTAAAACCTGGTTCCACAAGTCTTGGTGTTATATGATTTTTAGTGTTATCTGATCCTCTATGGGATCCATAGAGATACATTGTAACCACACAGGCTTTAGCGGTTGTTATCTGAAGCATCCCATAGGATCTTAATGTTATCTGATGCAATTCTTCCCCCCAGATTCCTTAATGTTATGCGATTTTAGTGTTATTCGATACTAATGTTATATGAGGTATTACTGTATTCTGATATCAAACTACCAAGGCAAGCAAACTAATTTGCAAAATAAAGAAGTGAGACGATCTCATGTGAAAATGAACAGACTATTTTACTTCTTTAGGAGGCACTATTTCATTGTATGACCTGAGCATATTATCAACTTTGACCTTGCAATAACTTTTTTGTTGTAATATATATTAAGTAGCAAAAAATGGCAGCTCACTAAATAAGAGCAACACTCAGAGAAGATAAACAAAGCTTTCCTTCTTAAACTACTACATTCCATTTTAATCTCTTTTCTTGAGGGCAAACTGACACAATTCAAGTACTGTATATTACTTTTCCTTTTCTATTCTACTCATACTTTGCTGGGTTCTTCATTGAAAAATGGGGGTGCAAAATGTTGATGGAAACAAGAAGCCATTCTACCTATTGGGAGAGGAAGAAGTGGCTTTTTCTAAAAAGGTGGCACTCAACAATTCATTGGCTATATTCTAATTTGTTGGAAGGGCCAGGACTAACAAAACTTCAAGTGCTATGTTTATCTTCAGTTAATGCTATTTCATTAATCATTGCAGAGAAGAACAAGATGAAGTAATTAATCTTACTCTAATGTACTATCTGTACTTGAGCATTCTATTATATGCAAAACATACGTAACAAATGTGACTACAAATTCTCTACACTAAAGCATCTGTGACAAATTTGAAAACGGCAAAGATTAAGGTTTTTCTATTACCAAAAATAGTGGGACTGCAGTGGCTCAAGTGGCTAAGACGATGCCTGGAAGGCAGCAGGTCAGCAGTTCGATACCCGAATACTGCAGGATGAAATGAGCTCCCATCTTTGTCCTAGCTCCTGCTAACCTTGCAGTTCAAAAGCAAGAAATTGCAAGTAGATAAATAGGGACCACTTCAGTGGATGGTAAATAGCGTTCTGTGCACTCTGGTGTCTAGCCATGCCTGCCACGTGACCACGGAACCAGACAGTGCTGGCTCTTCAGTTATGAAACAGAAATGAGCACTGAACCCTAGAGTTGGATAGAACTAGATTTCAAGCAAGGGTGACCATTACCTTTACCTATTACAGAAAATCTCTTGGCTTCTGAGTTCCAGCCAAACTGTTTGAAGCTTTCAGAACACTTCAGGAGACATCAACACCTTCACCAGCTATTGCAACTATGGCATAGTAGAGCTTTCTGGTTCTTACCTATTATTACATTTATAAGTCAAGAACCAGTTCAAAACTAACTTGAAGATTTTATAGTTTACATAGTTGTGATATTTATATTTGATGTAGCATATACTGTAGTTATAATGTCCATAGTATATGCACCCGTCATTTGATAAGATTATCTCCCCACAGCTCCACTTTGCCTCCATCCTATTCCTCAACTCTCTTTTCCCACATTACTCCAATTCCAACCATAAAACACCACTGTTTATATACTCAGCTACCAAGACATTTGGCCTTTGTTCCAATACTGCAGAAAACATTTGCAAAACATCATAATTCCTTTGCTGAAAGTGATAACCATTTATTCACAAGGATCAGTCTCTCAAAACTCACAGCAAAGTCACAGCTCTTCTGAAACAGGCAGAGGTTGCTTAAGGTGTCCTGATGGAGAAGTGTGCTAAATGTAATTTAGCTCGTTCTCCAAAGGAGTTCTAAATATTTCAGGAAATCCCACAAATGTTTAGCTCCACTTCTCTCAGAGTAGGAAGCTATGAAAAATTAAGTTTTCTTCATCTTGCTGCGTCTGAAACTAAATAACAATCAGATCTAATTCATGCTTCTTTAATTCACACCATACTTCTCTGCCACAAGGTTGAGTGTAGCTCAGTGCGTTGCCATGTCTGGATGTGTACCCGGGTGCTAGGAGATCAAACTCTTGCCATGTCTCCTAGAAAGCAAACAAAATGAGACTATCTAGACCACATGTGCCTGATAGGGTTACATGCCATGCCACCCTGTGCAGGCTTGGCCAAACTGCACATCCCAAAGCATCACCAGAAGGAGAAACTGGTATACAACTTCCAAGTATATTATACAGTCATACCTTGGATAACGCTAAGACTTGGTTCAACAAGTCTTGGTGTTATCCGATTTTTAGTGTTATCCGATCCATGTTAAAATCCTATGGGATGGATCGGATAACGTTAAAGCTCCATAGAGATACATTGTAACCGCACAGGCTTTAGCGGTTGTTATACGATCCATCCCATAGACCTTAACGTTATTCAATCCAATTCTCCTCCCCAGATTACTTAACGTTATGCGATTTTAGCGTTATCCAAGGTAAATGTTATCTGAGGTATTACTGTACCTAGAAAATTCTGAGATAATTTATAAAAGGCAAGATCTCAAATTCAGACAGATATCCTTTTGGGGGTTATTTTGCCCTCCCATGGTACTTGAATACCTCTGAATTGCTCTTTGAGTAAAAACATCAATCCTGAACACAGCAAATTTGATGCACAATTCTAAGGGATTTGCTCTCCCTACCCATGGCTTTGAGCTGTTCTGTGTAAACCACTCATTTTTAACATGGGCTCCACTTTCTCTCCTCAGATGTTCTTCATTTCCAGACACTGTTCTTCTAACACTTTCTTCTAACTGCGCTTGAAGGACAAGAAAAGGCTTTTAACTTCCAATTATGGCTGTAGGACCCAAAATGTACAACCTTGTTGGTTTTCCAGTCAACTCCAATTGGGTCTTCTATATCTGGGCTTCTGGGTGAACAACTAAAAGTCAATTACAGTAATACCTTGGATAACGCTAAGACTTAGTTCCACAAGTCTTGGTGTCATCCAATTTTTAGTGTTATCCAATGCATGTTAAAATCCTATGGGATGGATCGGATAACGTTAAAGCTCCATAGAGATACATTGTAACTGCACAGGCTTTAGCGGTTGTTATCCAATCCATTCCATAGGACCTTAACGTTATTCGATCCAATTCTCCTCCCCAGATTACTTAATGTTATGCGATTTTAGCGTTATCTGAGGTAAACGTTATCTGAGGTATTACTGTATATAAATTATTTTATGGAGTGGATGGGAGAGAAAATGTTAACAATATAATTCCAGTCTATGTATCCACAGAGGGTTCTTGAAGTGAACAGTTGAACCACAGCTAAGTAATATTAAATCTGACCAAAAGGCAGTCAATAAGACTAATGTATCTCCTTCTTTGGCAGTAGCTGAGATAATGTGTTTCAGGCAAAGAGCACTAAAAACCAATTGTTCCTTTGAAACTTCTTGAAACAAACCTTATATAATATCCTAAGAGTCCATTTAAGATACCCGGCACAAGATATAACTGTTGCAGCCTGTATCCAAGAGGGTTGAAACACCCAAGGGCTACCAGTTCTCATGAATGGCACTTGATGAAATGTTTATGGTCTTATTGAACATTTTGAGATCAATTAGATGAGAACAGGCTTCTTTCTCCAATCGTTTTTCCATTGGGGGGGGAAAGAAAAGGTTGGAGCATTCATATATCTTCTTATTGATTACCTGTAATATTCGATATCATAGAGGGAAGTAAACAGCTCTTAAAGTGTTGTTGATCCAATGGAATTAAAGGCTGGCACAGAACACTTCATGCTTTTGTTCAATTTGCATTTCTAACTGAACTAACCCAACTTGCGCCTCCCTGGTGCTGCAGTCAGGACATCCTTCTAATTTAACACTTTGCTTTGTTTTTAAAGCATACCAAAATGTATAAATAAATATTTTAAATGTACACTTTGAGGTAAAATACATAAATGTGTATTTTTGTGAGAAAATCCATTTCTAAAATACATGCTTAAAATGTCTATTAAATATGATTTTTTATTTTTTTTTTTTTTTTTTTTTTTTTTTCTTTTTTTTTTTTTTTTTAATTTTTTATAAATTTTATTTAGGTATATTGAAAAAAAGATACAGAAAAACACAAAAAGATACAAAAATACAGATCTATAAAAATACAGAACAAAACAATTACAAAAAAAAAAATATATATTGAAATATGAAGACCTTGTAAATTATTCTATTCAACAATATTTCTTTTACCACTCTACTATTAAACATGATCTTCTCCACTTTGTATTCTACAACATCATTAACATCACCCTGGTGCTATGTGTAATGTCCGGGGGGATCTATACCTTCAACATTTCCAAAAGTCATACTGATCTTGTGCAGGGAGTATGCCCTTTTTTCTCTCTAAAGTGTAGTTTATAAAAGGTTCCCAGATCCTCCAAAAATTGTTGCTTTGCACTTTTCCTTTCCTGCAATTTAAATCCCATGTAAGTTTTTCGTTTAAGGCCAGATCCCACATTTGCTTATACCAATCTTGAATAGTTGCCTGTTCATTACTTTTCCAGTTTTTCCCTATACATTGTCTCGCGACTGTCAGCATTATAGCCAGAAGTTCTTTATTATCCTTATTCATATCATAATCTTCTATGTCGGTTAGAAGAATTGTGTCTGACCCCAATCTAACCTGCATATTTAGTATTTTTTCTATTTCTTTTTCAATTCTTCCCCAAAAATTTTTTAGTACATCACAGCTATACCACATATGTTCGTACGTTCCCCTTATTTTCTTACACCTCCAACATTTATCACTCAAATTGTTATACATTCGATGCAGGCCGACTGGGGTCCTATACCATTTCCATATCATTTTATAATTATGCTCTTTAATTCTAACCGACATTGTCTTCATTATCCTTCTTTCCCACATCTTTTTCCATTTTACTGCTGTTATATTTCTGTCTAAATCCTGTTCCCAGCTTTGTCTTAACACTTCTTGTATTCTTTGGCTTTTATTCAAGATCTTATAAATTTTGCTAACTAATCCCTTGACCCCCAGTTCTTCATTTCTGACTTTACCCATAAGTGTCTCAAGTTCTGTGCATTCTCTATTTAGACCATTTTCCCTTAAAAACTTTTTATTCCAATTATTTATCTGGAGGATCTTAAACCAGTCCAACCGTAATTGCGTGTACAGCTCCTCCCTTCTTTCCTGGTCTCTGCAAATATTGACCCAATCTTTTAATAATTTTATCTTCTTTTCTGCCAATATATCCCTGATCCTTTTGTCCATCTTGATTGGAAAATCCTGAAAGTCTTCGACCTCTAATATTGGTGACATCCCTAAAGCAAGCTCTTTCCTCACTTTGTCCCATATCTCTAATGTTGCTTTTAGCATCAGTCCCTGTGATTTCTTCTCCCCTCTTTCCTTTCCACTCCCTAGAAGTTGTGCATTTCCCTTCCTCATAAGACCTTTCCTTTCAATTTTTTCCCATATTGTTTCTTGTCTGTTTAAAATCTTTATAATATTTCTTATTTGAAAGGCCCTGTAATATTTACCAACATCTGGAATTCCTAATCCACCCTCTTTTTGTGGGACATACCACAGTGATTTAGCTATTCTTGCTCCTCGGTTTCCATTACAATACCCATTAATCATATTTTGATACACCTTTAACTCCTTATCTGTGTGTCCTAATGGCAAAACATCGAACAAGAAATTCAACTTTGGGATCAGCTTCATTTTGCACATAGCAATCCTACCAAACCATGACAGATTTAATTTACTATATTGTGTGATTTTCTTCTCCAATTCCTTCTTTTGTCTGCCATAATTCAGCTCTTTTAATTTTCCCATTGTACGTGATATTATCACTCCCAAATATCTCATTTCATGTGTAATTTGCACTTTATAGTTCCTTTTTATTATCTCTTCATCTTCCTTATTTCCATTTACTAAAATCATCTCTGTTTTATTCCAGTTAACTTTCAATCCCGTTACTTCTTCAAAATCTTCCAAATGTTTATTTATTCTAGCCAAACTTTCTATTGGATGTTTTGTCGTTATCAATGTATCATCCGCATAAAGGCTTACTTTAGTTCCTTCACTACCTATTATTTCCTCATCTTGACGAATCATATTTGCCAGTAATTCCATAGCCATAATAAACAATAGTGGTGACAATGGACAGCCCTGTCTCGTTCCCGCCTCTAGTCTAATATCGTTTGTATAATTTTCGTTAAATCTGACTCTTGCCGTCCCTTGTTCGTATAACCTTCCAATAACTCCTTGAAATTTTTTTCCAAATCCATAATTTTTAATCATCTCATGGATCGTTTCCCATTGTAAGGAGTCAAAGGCTTTAAAAATATCTAGAGCTAAAAATCCCATCTTTTCCTTTCTTTTTTCTGCTAAGTCCATTATGTCAACCACTCTTCTTATTAAGTCTGCCATGTGTCTATTTTTAACAAAACCAGCTTGATCCTCCTTAATATAGTTGGCTATGAATCCATTTAATCTGTTTGCCAAAATTGTTGTGAAAATTTTCGCATCTTGATTAATCAGGGAAATTGGCCTGTAAGATTCAACATTTTCTAAATTTTTACCAGGTTTGGGGATCAAAACTATTATCGATCTATTCCAGGAATTTGGCGTTGCTTCCCCCTCTAAAATCCCATTGTACACATTCTGCAGTCTCGGGGTGACCCAGGGCCTGAAGTCTTTATAGAATTCAGCTGATAGACCATCCTCCCCGGGGGCTTTCTCTCTTTTCAATTTTTTTATTACATCTTCAATTTCTTTTATAGATATTGCTTGTTCCATTTTATTCTTATGGTCCTCTGTGATTTTTTTAGGTATTTGCTTCTCTAAAAATTCCCGCAGTTTCTTCCTATTTATCTCCTTTTTAGAGTACAAATTTTTATAAAAGTTCTCAATTAGGAGTGCTTTATCTTTGCTTTTGTTACATCTTTTCCCATTTTTATCTATCAGCACCCCCATCTGTCCTTTATTCTTTTTATCTCTAGCTGCTTTCGCTAATAACTTGGAGTTTTTATTACCAAATTCAAAATATTCCCTTTTTAAAAATATCAAATCTCTCTTGATTTTTTCAATATCTTTCCCGTCTAACTCTTTCTTTATTCTTTTTATTTCCTGCAGTGTTTTCTGATCCTTCTTTTTTGCATAATCTTTATGTAAGTTTGCTAATTGATTTTCAAGTTCCTGGGTTCTGTTTCTATTTTGTCTCTTTCTAATACTACCTAATTTTATCGATTCCCCTCTAAAAATTGCCTTCATTGTATCCCAAACTCCCCCCCGGCTAACCTCGTTATTTTCATTAAATTTCCAGCTTTCATCCCACTTTTCCATAATCTGCTTTCTCATTGATTCTTCCTGGTATATCTTCCCATCATATCTCCAAATGTAACCTCTTTTTTCAATTTCTTTGAGATTTATATCCACAGTGACCTTTGCATGGTCAGATTCCCTAAATGTCCCAATCTTTATATCCTCTATTGTTTTAACTAAATCCTCTGTTACAAATATGTAATCTATCCTTGAATACATGTCATGTACCTGTGAAAAATATGTATATCCTCTTTCCTGGGCTTTAATTTCTCTCCAGACATCCTTTACTCCCATGGTCTTCCTCCACTCCTCTAATATGTATCTTTTACCTCTCTTTTTTACACTTGTACTGTCTATATCCGAACACATCATGTTAAAATCTCCTCCTAAGACCATGCATCTGGTCCCTTCCTTTTGCAGAATTTTTCCCACTCTGTCAAAAAATTCTTGCTGTTTATCATTTGGGGCATAAATATTAACCAGCGTTATCTCTTCTTCTTCTATTTTACCTATAACTATTAAATATCTCCCTTCTGGATCAGCTATGGTTTTATTCACGGTAAATCCCAGTTTCTCCGAAATCAAGGTTGCAACTCCCCTGGCTTTGGACGTCCCATATGCTTTCTCATATATTTCGATTCCCCTTACCTTCAAATTGTTCACTTCCCCTGATTTTTGATGGGTCTCTTGCAGAAAAATTATATCAGCCCTATCTTTATTGAGCGACACTTGCAGTCTATTTCTCTTCAGGGCGTTCCCTGTCCCCTTCACATTCCATGTTATTAACCTCAATGACTTAACCATTTATATATACCTCCACACCCCATAGTTCATTTGTCCCCCCGGACGTGTTCCCTAGTGAAATCCAACCCGTTCCCCTACTAAAAAAATTATACAAACTAACATGGATATAGGATCCCTTAAACAAGAAATAATGATAATAAAGAGAAATAAAAACAAAAACAAAGAACTTACCTATTCTCTGCCCATCTTCAACCCTCCCCGCATCTTCCTTTCTAATGCTACCTTTGTTCTTCAAAGAGGGGAGGGGGGGACCGGAAAAAAATGGCATATAATTCCTCCAATAAGATCTTCCTCCCTCTGCCACTATTTAAATTTATTCTTTGGTTGCTGAGAATATTCCTCCCACCTACTCCGCTCCTGTCCCTGGTAACTCTGCTCCTCCCACTGCTCCCTCCTCCTCCCGGCCCACCAATGGTCCCATCACCCCTGCTTTAAACAGCTCTGTTCGCAACAAGATCCAATCAGTATCAGCTTCCTTGATCAAGCCAATTTGCGTCAAGTACAACAGTGCATCAGTATTCACATCTAACACGTGCCATTTTTTATCATAAAAAAATCTTAGCTGTTGTGGAAATCGCCAACCATATTTGACCCCTTTTACCATCAGCAATCTTGTTACTGGTTTCATTGTAAATTTCCATTTCCTCTCCATGGGCGCAATATCATTGTAGACCTCCACATCCTGCCCTTCTATTTTAAGGGCGCCAGACCCAGCTTGTCTAATAAAGGACATAACTTTCAATTTATCAGCCCAATTTGCAAATTTAACTAGAACGTTTCTAGGTGTCTTCTTGTCTCTCCTTCCCCCCACCCTATACACAGCGCCAATATCATCCGATCCAAAATCTTTTCCCATTTTGAGTGAGTTCAACCATTCCAGAACTCTCTCTTTCAGCTGATCTGGCGACCTTAATGGCACGTGTCGAATCACTAAATTAAATTTTCTCCATCCCTCTTCCATCATCATCAATCTTCTCTCTTGCTCCGCCATCTTGTCTTCCAGCACATGCTCTTGAATATATAACTCATTCACTGTTATGATGGTCTGTTTAACTTCTTTGTCCATTGTCTTTGAAATCTCATCAATCCTTTGTGTATTAACTGCCACATCTTTCTTCACATCGGTAAGGGCCTTAGCCAGGCTTTCATAATGTAGCCTGGCAAGTTCCCTATCTTTTTTCATTTCCTCACTGTTAGACTCAACAGCTTTTTCTACTTTCTGCAATGTTACTTGAGTGTCAGTCAAATTCTTAGCCATTTGTTGAAGTAATGTCGTCATATTTTCCATTTTTTGGGCCAGATCGAGGGAGGTTCCTTGCTCCGTAGCTGTGGAAGACTCTACTATTGTTTGAGGCTCCAGATTCGGTGATGGAGTGCTCCTCTCCTCCTCTTCCTGCTCTTTGCCCCTCTTACCCTTCCGGCCCTTAGGTTTAACTACTTCCTCCATCTCCCTTCCCTCCCTCCCCAACCAACACCCCAGTGTCCTTATTCAAGTCGTCCAAGTCCAAAATTATAGGGGTGGGTGGATAAGAGAAAATTTCAAACTGAGCCGAAAACCAAAAAACAAGTCAAAGAGGCGAATCTGCCGAGCGTCTTCCCAGGGCAGCTTTACCCAGTGCTTCTTTATGCGTGTCTCGCCAAACAAAGAAAGCCCTTCGTCTCCGCCCCTTAGAAAACTTTCTCCTCCGCCATTGCTGCCCCGTCCGTCCACACAGTTATATAAGCGATCAAAGCCCCTTCGTTTATTCAATGCCCACTGTCTCTCATCAATGTATTCACTCTACAATCCACACACACAAAAAAAAAATAAATTTCCAGCCTCCTCTCCAACCTTCCCAGCAGTTTTATTCCAGCTTTGATCACTTGCGCTTCTCTATTCCCCTCCGAAGAGCCCCGCTCCCGATGTCCTCCTCTCCAAATACAATACGAGAGAGAAGAAAATAGACCTCCTTCACTCTTATCTTGCTCCAACGCACGACTCCAACCCTCCGAAGCTTCTCACAACTGCCTCCGCCTCGCCAGGAATCTCCGCTCTCATTCGACTCTCACGCTCGCCAGCACCCCGTCTGCCCCCCGTCCTCAGCTCCAGCTCATTCACAGCTCTCCGAACCTTCTTTTGGGGTGACTCCGGTGCCGCAGCTCCTCCAGCCGACCCAGATCTCCGCCCTCAAGCGGCTCAACGGACTGGTTCGGGACCTCGATCCCCTTCCAAGGATCCGATCCACCTCCCCGTCCGGAGCGCGCTCTCCCGGGCACCACTCTCCGACTTTTTTCTTCCCCGAGCGCCGTCTCTGAGCGAGGCTTTTTTCTTTTTCTTTCGCTCCCACGCGCTCTCAGTATCGCGGAATCCCTTTTTTACTTTGATCGCAGTTAGCTCTCAGCTAAATCCCATTGTTTTTACCCATTCTTCGGCAGAGGGAAAGAAATCCGCTCCTCTCCCTACGCCATCTTAACTCCGCCCCCCTTAACTCCGCCCCCCGTACTTATTCCTGTTAAAGTTCATTCTGTTGGTTTCAGCCCAGTACTTGGACTATCTTTTTGAATATTATTCCTATCTTCAAAGATATTAATTAGCTATTCCACCCAACTCTGTGTCATCTACAAATCTGGCAAGTATTCCCTGCACTCTCACTGTGGGTTCCTTTTTAGAATCAATCAATCTTGTACTTGGTCTTTCTGGTGCCTTAAAATGAAAAAAAAATGGTAATAAGTAGCCTTTATTCATAATGGGTCCTTTAAAGCCTGTTTGAAGCTGTATACATCAAATCAGTATTTGAACTGAGCCTAAGACATCAATAGAACGTTGTGGGAGATGTTTCAAAATCAGAATATCTTGCCTCAAAATAGCTCACCCCAAATCTTGGAAGTAGGGTTGTGACAAATATTCACAAATTTTCTCATTCTCAGCAATTTCCCATATCTTGCCTTGTTGAAATTATTCACAGAGACTTACCCCTGTATCAGTGACACTTCAAAGTTTGCTAAGAAAACAAGACCTGAACTTAGTCCTGCTTCCCCTCCCTCAGTGTTGTTGTTGTTGTTGTTGTTTTGTTGCCCCTTATTCTTTATAGCAGTGATGGCCAACCTTTGGCAATCTAGGTGTTCTTGGACTTCAATTCCCAGAAGCCCTGATCAGCAAGAGTGGTGACTTGGGCTTCTGGTAATTGGAGTCCAAATACACCTGGAGTGCCAAGGTTGGGAATCACTGTTTTAGAGGAATCTGCCAAATTCTGCTCAGCTCTTTCCAGTGAAATCCTCCCAGAACAGACACCATTCTTCACAAAATTATTACAATCCTGCACAGCTCGGAGCTTCTTCTGCCCCTTCTAGGACGTTTCTGTGTAAGGAAGATGTTATGTTGTACAGAAACCACCTTGTCCAAAAATAAAAATCAGATTCACATTCTTATTTGGAAACATTACATTCTGTGACAATAGTTCTGATAATCTGCTGGTTAGCATGGCCAATAGATCAATCAATCTGGTGGCTTGAGGATTCTGTGATTTGTAGTCTCAAAAGCTAATGTTTCTCACACTTTGGCTCACTGTCTCCAGACATTAAGATGGACATCTAAGTCCTAACACACACAAGTCTCTACACTTGCTGCAACCTTGACCACATAGGTTCAAATAATTATACTAGAAACTGAATCTTATCCACAGCAGACTAAGGGTGTTGAAAAAAGTACCTTACTATCTTTAAAAATTTGGATGAGACAGGACATCTAGCAAGATAAGACAGCAGACTGAGAAATAATTGATACCTGTGAAAGTTGTTGTCATCATAGAGAGACCAAGCAGTCAAGCATGACTTTTTGATTTGTGTAAAGTGCAAAGTATAGCAACATACAAATGTAGTTAGCACAGCAGGACAAGGCTGATTGATCACAAAGGAGTAAACAATGCACCCAATTTAAATTTTACTAATTCATGCAACAACTCATTTTCCAGCACAAAGCAGTTCATTGAAATGGCCAAAATCTGATTTCAAAAACATGCAAAGCTGACAAAGGAAAATTCCAATACCTAGTCTTGAAAGTTTGTTGCTGTGAGAAGTTGTCTTATTTACTGCACAAGGATAGACTAAGTCAGAATTTAAATCTTCCCATCAGACTTTGATGTAAAATACATGGGAGTCAGGGGATGGAGGGTGGGGAGCCATATAACCTCAGACTGACAAAGTATTTTCCAGTGCAATTGATGTGTATAGTTGCTGGTGTCACAGCAACAAAACGAAAGGCACAATAACTAGAACTAAGTGCTAATGAATTGCTTGTATTCAGCAGTGTTGGTCTAAAGCAGAAATACTATAAACGAGAGTTCTAGAAAAATGTGGTAAGATCAAATATTCTTCTGAACTATTAAATTAGAACCAGCTATTAAGATCCCCAAGAGCCATAAATGACTAATAACATTTATAATATGTACTACATAACTCATGACAGGAAAATGTAGCTCATGAGGTATTTTATCTATCTATTTTATGCCCTGTAACATACATCCATAATTCACCAACACTGTGACATAAAATTACAATAAATACTTTTGAAAACACTGAGCTAGCTACTACTTCTGAAAGGTTTTTAATCACTGGACTTGATGTGTTCCAGAAGCAATGGAGCTTCTTATTAAATGTGCATAAGAACACCATTTGAAATGTTTTATTAGCAACATAATGGAATTAATGACATTTGCAAAGAAAGAACTAAACTGGATTGCTAGTTGACTCACCATAGCCTTCTATGGGGCTGTAGGATTATGCTGGACAGCCTAATATTTAGCAGTTTACTCTGAGGTCAAACCTGCTGAGTTCAGAGAAGTGTAATTCCAGGTAGATGTGTATAGGATTATAGCCTAGGCAACAAACATAAATTTAATGTTTAATTTTGTGGGTTTTTTTTTAAAGACAATAATGCAGACTTGTAAAAAAAAAAAGACACTGTCACCTCTGTGCCTTACTAATAAAATGAAAGGAGAGTTTGTCTGTACATCAATACATAAGGAAGTTGTTTTTACATTTCCCCCTGTCATACAGTCACAAAATAATGCTTAATAGAAACATATATAAACAGTAAGTCCTCAGAATTCCCATGAAAAACTAGAAAAGGATGTTGTTCTTCAAAGAACTTTCTGGTAACCATAGATGTGCTTTGTGGTATGTATATGCATAAAGATAAAAGAGCCACTCATGTACACAGTGCCTTATGGAGTAATATGAAGAGAAACAAACCTATTCCTTTTACAAGGCACTTATATAAATACTAAAGAGTGTAGAAAACACCAAGGGGATAGGAGGGAGGGCATGAAACAGGTGGTAAAGATAACTATATTTAAGTAAAAGCAAATTCTTAGCAATGCTTTAGGCGGGCTCATACATACTCAGGGATGAGAATGCTAGATACTCTATCTTTGGAGAGTAGCAAAGGAGGTTCTTCTGATTTTCTATATTCTGTAAGAATGATATGAAAATAAAATAAAATAAAATATACCACTGTAAGATATCTTCCAGCCGGGCACTAACCTATTCTCAGATTGCTTAACTTCAATACCTCTACCATATCAGACCCCTCCAGAATTCTATCCTGGCCCCTTAGCCCTGGCAGTGTTAATTTAATGCCCATGGGGCCACACAGGCAGAATTGTTTGCAGGAGACAAGTTTCTTCCCTTGCTCTCAACCTATGCTCCACTTCCTTCGAGCATTCTCATTATCCAAATATATAAAGGTAGTCACACAAAGAGAGAGCTGCTTCTTCCCATGGTGTTGATACCGGACTACCAGTATTCCAATGGGGCTGGCTCCAAATGGTTTGATGTTTGTCACAGGCAAGATGACACTTTTTCCCTATTCCACACAGAGAAGGCTGACTGGACTACTAGTTGAATTATGCTGCCAGGCAAGGTTAAATAGAAGTATGATTGGCACTAGTATGGATTCCATTTTGGTATCAAATTGAAACAGGTCACCAATGCCTTTGGGTATTAAATATCTTGGATGGAGTAGTTTTTTATAAGCATATCATTTTAAACTGTTTGGAGTTAATTTTGTTGTTCCTTGCCCTGAGATCTTGTGATATAGTATGGAGCTTTGTACTCTAAATGAATAAAATGCTATATAATGAAAGAAGCAGGTTCAGTTTGATGGATTTGTCTTCCAAAAGAGATGGTGGATTTAGATAAAGATACCCGGGGCCTGCTCCTGATGTCCTCTAATATCCACTCTCTGAGGTAATCTCCAACTTTTACCTAATATTAGGAGTGTTCCAGAAGAGATGGAATAAGTTAATTTTGGAAATATATATAACAACTTGCAATGATGATGACTATAATGTTTATGTTTATCTATCTATCTATTGATCTAAACATTAGATATAATGTTTATACACATTGTAAGCTACCCTGAGTGGTTCTAGCACCAAAAGGGTGGGGTATAAATGTAAATAAATAAATAATCTCTTGCACGCTGGCTATGCTATTCTGGGAATCAACAAAGATCGTGTGTACTGTATTTTAATTTCATTATGCTTGAAAGCTTGGAGCACTATTCCCAGGAAAGGGAACAAAAAAGCACCACTTTTAGATCAACATCAACAGCTACATTGCCCTAACATCTGGCTTTGATTGGGGTCTTAGTGTAGTTTATCCTAACCTTAAGTTCTGCAATCACAGTCAAGCTACTTGTTTGTCTTTATTTGGCTAAGTGACTCTTGATGTGGCCTCTGTTTGACTTAGAGAAGTTCCCTGTGGCATAGTTTGAAAATTTCTACTGTACAATAGGCTATCCCAAAGACTAAATTTGCAGTAAACATTGTCAGATGTATATTTCTACAAATTTGCTATGGTTGCTGTTCCCATTATCTGAAAAGGCTCAGAACCTTTAGAGTTAGAGTTCATCTGATGCTGGTTTTGGTCTTAGCACTATTGTTTGAAAACAGAATGGCAAAGAAGGAAGTGTGGTAGCTAGATAAGTTTCAATGTGATATATTAGCTCTGATTTTGCCTTGCAGATGCTGAATTATGGAATGATGTGGCAAATAGAATAAGCTTGATTTGAGGAATTAAGGCTCCTAATGACCTCTAACCCTGGGGATCAGGTGATTTTAATGAAGCATGGGATGCAAGCCAATTGCAGATTAAGTTCTTTAAATGGCAATATTATTGGCTAAGACAGGATCATTCTCATTACAAGCACATGTGTTATTTGCTATCAGAATATGTACAGCAAAATGAACAAATTTGTGATTAAAAATAACATCTGATCAATACAGCAATAAAAGGCCAAAGAAAACTTTGTAATGGCTCTTTTCTTTTTATTTCTATTTATTTTTAGATTGTTCTTTCTCAGCACAAACTTTTGTCATTTTTTTAGCATATTTTTTTTAATGATGCCCAAATACTACTCCTTTCTTTAGAGGCCACATAGATAAACACAGGGCAGGAGAATGGCATCTTACACTGGAATCTGATTTTAAATTTCATAGTGAAATAGTCTCTGTGAATACTCGAGGAAGACAAAGTATCACTTTGGAAGAATGCCTTGCATATTTCTGAAAAAACTGTTTTCTAAATAACTACTTTTTGAATAAAGTGTTGGACTTCTGCACTCGTCAAAAATAAAAAAATAAAGCAGGGGGGAAGAGAAGTGGAGTGTTAAACTGTGTAAATAATGTTGCTATGACAGTTATTTAGTGCTGTGGTTTGTGAGGACCCACAACTGGTGACTGTAAAATGTCAACAGCAGCTGCTGTTCCATGTGTTGGTGACAATTATGGTGATTTTGCTATCTTGAATACATCAACTATGACTTTAAACCATGGTGGGCACCACCCTCTGTTTTTTTTTCACAGAAAAAACAAAAGCTGGACTGCAATTCCTAGAAGCCTTCAGATTAAAGAAAAAGCAAAGCCAAGGCAATTGGAGAAATGCCAGAAGAAAAATAAATATGAAGTCCGGTGGGGAAATGTTTCTCAGGTTCTGAGCATTTTTTTGGAAAAATTGTTATCCCCCCCCCCCTTGAAGTTATGAGAGAGTAGGCCAGTGTCATGTGGTCTATTTTCTAAACGAACAACATCTCACTTTTTTGAATTATCATCTACCTGAAGTACCACTAAAACAGTAACTTTTTTAAAAAAAAATTAAAGAGAAGACAACACTTGGGATTATGAAATTGAAGAAAATAATGATGAACTCTCACAGCACACTCTATTGAAGACTTCACCCTCAATGCAGCCAGGAGAACTCTTCCTCTCTGTTGTCCCAAAGGATCACACAAGCCAGAAAGTGATACAAAACAATATGAGAAGAATTACCTCAAATACTAGGAAATTGTAGAAGTTTCCTTTTTGGAAGAAAGTATTGGAGATCAATGGAGGAAAGGGGTGTCTTTTCATTCATGGAAGGGAGATGTGCAACTACACACTATAGAATCTCAAAGACCATTCAGGTTATGCTAACTTTTACTTACGCATAATTGAATTTCTTCAGAACTCGTCCATACAGTTGTATTCTAAGATAACTCAAGCAGTTAGTAAATGTATTCTAGAGTGACTGAATTATACTTATGTATAAAATACCAGGGGAAAGGAAAGGAACCTTCTGAATGGCCTTTTTGATTCTATAGTGGGTAGTTGCTTATGAAGAGAAGGATTTTTTCTGCAATAAAATTCAAGAATCTCCAAATTCCTCAAGTACGAGGAAATTGTAGACGTTCCCTTTTTAGAAGAAAGTATTGGAGATCTATGGAGGGAAAGGATGTATTTTCATTCATGGAAGGGAGATGGATCCAATCAAGGATTCTGCACATGGAAGAATTTTTTGCAGATCTTCCCTCCTTTTGAAGACATTACTGTATACCATATTCCATGCTGTACCAGAATATCTAAATTCTGGAGAATATTTTTAAAAGTTCCAGGAGAAAGAAGAAACTAACAAAAATAACTTTCCTGCCTTCTTCATTTAATCCATCATGTGTGTATTTATTTAGAACTATGTAGGGAGAGATTAGTGATTATATCCCACTCAGACTACAATCTACCCCCTGACCTTGAAGAGATATATAAAGGGACAAGCTTACTCACAAACACAGCCCAACAAATTATTACTATCTATAAGATTGTGCCAAATATACACTAAATTTCTCACTGTCACCCACTTGGCTGTCATGGAATATTGAGTAAAACAACACAAATTTGTGTAAAACTTGAAACTGCACAGATTGGAACCTGTAACACAATATATTGATCAACCCATATCAATATTTGCCATTTTTCCTGGCAAGAAGAACATCATAGCAGCTTCTCACCTTCTGTGCCATGACATGCACAGTCTCTAGAGACATGATGAAGGAGATCAGAAATTTGGAAGGTGGTTGTCTGTAGGCAAAGCTTAGACAACAGACAAATAGCAGATGATCTGATCACAGATGCGCGAGATATACAGTATTATAATTCTGTTTTAATTATATATTTTTTATTTTACATGATTTTTTTTAAAAAAGTAGTAGATTACTTGTTCTGCAAATTAGTGTTCTCTTCTGACCTCTTTCTTTATCCGGGAGATTCTCTCTATCACTGTCTTAGAAGCAAGAAGAATAATTTCTACTTGGCATATAAATATAGTTGCCATTTGACAACAGAATCTTGGTTTAGAACAGCAAACAGAAGTTAGCAAATAAGAATAGAATGTAATCTTAAGCAAAGAAATCCATTTTCACATAGTAAGATTTGCCAATAAATATGTTCTGAATTCAGACAATTCACACAAAAAGGGGGGAACGGATTTTCCATCCTGACCCCAACTCTGCTTGTTTCCTGAGAAAAAACCCAAATAATGTTTAAATAATGAAAACCAGACTGTTCATGTATATTATTTTCTCATATCCGCTTTGTATATCTGACATACAATCTGTTCTCAGGCAATTTTTAAAAATTGTTGTTCTTGTCTTTTTCTTTTGAAGCCAATGGCCTTGGAAATTGGTACTAAAGAATGTAGTATAATTCTACAATAAAGCCTACTGTTGAATATGAAACCTATGATCATTGCTGAATCTCCAAACTAGAGGCAACAATTCTCTATTGATAACGTTGCTCTCTTTTTGCCCTTCTTCCACAATATGGCACTTCTGGGTGTGGTGGAAGTGGTGGTGGGCCACATGAAATGGCACCTCAGGCTGCATTCACCCCACAGGCCGCAGGTTGAGAATCCCTGGCCTAGACTAACATAGTTTGTACTTGTAACAAATGTCAGTGAAATGTTGCCAAACATCTTACTTTTCTCCCTTCTCACAATCCCACCCCAATTCTGATTACAGTTTTCAAAAACAAAGCAGATCACTTGGCCAAAACATGCGTAAGAAGGAAACAAAGGATAGAAAGCAGATAATTATTCACTGAATTAGTTGTTTTCATGCTATCAGCACAGCTATTATTTTGTGAAGCACAAATGTTCCCTTTCAGAGAGGCAGTGAGAGAGAGAATTGCTTTCTTATCTAATATTTCCCAGTGGACAGAATTGACAATGATTGGCAATAATTGAGATGTTCCAAGTGTGCCAAACAGTTTTTTCTTTGCTCCAACCACTCACTGCTCCTTATCTCCAGAGTGTTGGCCTAGCAGGGTTTGTACAGAAATAAGCATGGCTCGTGCATTTTGCAGATGTAGCTGTTAATATTTTTTGCTCCCAATATTTTTATTGACAGGAAAATAAACTTCTCAGCATGACGTATGATGCACTCCACTCCACTTGTGCAGAACATAAATCAGAACACAGAGATAACAAACTGCTTCCTGTCTCAAATACATTTGCTACAGGGTGCTTTTTCTCTCCTCTTGTTCTTCAGAAACTGAAGTACAGAAGACAAATACTTTCCACTTGTGTTACAAAAAAGACTGGGGTTGAGGCAAATGGAACATGAAAGATGAAGGATCTGCTCACAGAAATACAGAGGATTTCTGTTACAAATATCTTTAAATATCAATGAGAGTCTTCAAGAAATGATTGGAGAAAGGTTCTTGCAACTCTTTGAATTTCTTTGTCCATTCTCTCAAACATAGATCTCAATGCTATTCCCAGATTATGGTATGATGACATTATTGTTGTGATTACATTGGAACTAAGTGAACATCGAGGAAGACATTTAGATATTGCTGCAAGGGCTTCAATTCCACATTCCTTTTCCAATAAATACTCTACTTCAATTTGAAAATGATGGTGTTTTCAGTGATGGGATGTAACAGGTTCTCACCAGTTCTCCAGAACTGGTAGTAACTTTTCCTAGTGTCCTGGAGAACCGGTTGCAGCTTTTTGGGGGAAACCACCTTTGGGGCTTACCTTTTCACTGGTTCCTCCACTGCACATGCGCGCCAAACACTTGGTGTGCATGCACGCCTACAGTGCTTGGCGCGTATGCACAGCCTCCTTGCTGTCCTCCCAAGAGGGGAGGAGGAAGAGAAGCTGCTAACCTGAAGCTCCCTATAGCCCGCTCCCCTAGATATCCTAGAGAACTGGTTAGGCAAAGACTTAGTACCTAAATTCTTTAACTGTTGAAAAGTTGAAAAGTGCCAAAATGAAGCCATCTTGTGGTGAGTTCATTCTGTAGTTCCTTCCATCTGACCTAGTGTGAGAAAGATTAGCCAGAATAAGCTTTAAGCTCTAGTTTAAAAGCTCTGGTTGATTTGTGTTGTGGGTGGGTGGGTGGGTGTATTTTAATGTATTATTTATTTATTTATTTATTTTATTTACAGGTTTGTGTTGTGGGTGGGTGCATAGGTGGGTTGAGGTGTTTGTGTGTGTGTGTGCTTATTTTTATTTTATTATTTGTTTTCTTTGGCCCCGCCCACAACATCATGATGTCATGGCATTGGCTCCGCCCATGATGTTAGCTCCGCCCACACTGTCATGGTGGGGTAGTTTTGTTATTTTTCTCTGCCTTTTTGTCCCTTGTTGTTGTCGTGTCATTGAATCATTCCAAATTTTCTACATAGTCTCAGAAATGTTGTATCATTCCTTTCTTCAGGGGGCACCCTGGCCCTGTATAGCTTGTCAAGTGCTGCACAGGCTACACTGGCTTGCTCGTATCTTCAGAGGCAATGGGAGGGGGAGGGACCCAAACTCCTAATTTCTGCCTGCATAACCAGATACCTAACAAATTATTGTTCACTTAATCTGAAGCTAGAGCCAGTAGTTCCCAACCTTTTTTTTTTTTTTGGCCATGCCCCACCTGAGCATATTTAAAATCCTGATGCCCCACCCCCTGTGACATATAATCCTTATTATTCAAAAAAGTGAACTCCTATTCACATGGCGGAAGCCTAAAAGACTCATTCTCAAATCCCCCCCCCCATGGAGTGTATGCCTCATGGTAGGAACCATGGATAGATACTACATTTTAACCTAATATCCATCACTCCATGCTTGTAAGTGTAAAATTGAGGCATGGCACTGTATAGACCTGTGGAAGCAAACCTTGGTACTCCAGGTGTTCTTGAACTTCAATTACCAGAAACCTAAGTCAGTACTCCTGCTGATCAGGGCTTCTGGAGATTGGTATAGACCATCCTAAACATAGAAAAGGCTACCTACTGTCACTTTTTCTTCATAAGGCCATGCTAGAATTTTCTAGGGTTTTGCTTTATTAGTTCATCTTTCTGCTCATCTAACACATGGTCACCTTCTTGATGAAGGAACTTTACAAAGATTTTTAATTACAGTGGCAATTTTGTAAAAGAACTAGTAAACTAGCTGTTTCTTTTGTTTCAGTGTACTCAAATACACAAAATTCCATGTAATCAGTTCTTAAAATCTTTTTTAGAAACAAAACAGAAAAAGACATTTTTCAAAACAGTTAAAGTCCAGGAGTTCCCAATGTTTTCCCGCCAACTGTGGTGGTCGGAGGCGTGGTTACTCCCAGTGCTTACGCTTTCATCATCGGTGACAGTGGCAGAATCACACCATTTCTGCAGCTTCTTGCACAGCTTCTTCCACTTTCCATGGCAGCAGGAGGGCTTGCGGAGCATTTTTGCTCTTTTTTGGAATTGTTTCACCGAGTCCCCAATGAGTTTTGGCAGGTAATATGCACCACTTTGGGACTTCCTGGTTCCATCCTAGAAATCCAGGCACTTCCAGAAGCTCCCCCCAGCACCGGAAGTTCCAAAATGGTATTAGCTGCTGAAACTCAGTGCGGATGCAGCAAAAAAAAAATCACAAAAAGGAGTAAAATTGCTCCAAAAAGCCTCCTGCCACTGAGGGGAGTGGCAGAAGCTGTGCAAGAATCTGAAAAAAAATGTGCAATTTTTGCCTCTGCTGCTATGATAAGTTATGTTTTCAGACTTCCAGTGGTGGAGGGAATTCTGGGGTTGCCTAGGTAGCCACTGTGGGTCACATTAATGATCTCCATGGGCCAGATTAGGCCCACAGGCCTAATTGGGAACCCCTGAGTTAAACCTTTGGGATATAAGACCTTCAATACTAAATTTTGACACGTAGACTGAGGCTAGACATGGATTTGCACAGATACCAAGGTAATATTTTTCTTAGCATATTTCCCAGTGAAAACATTCATATTACAAAAATTCTTTCCTGAAGAACAATTGCGTAAATCTGGATGATTACTGCCTTTTAACCTGGAGATGATAAAAGAAAACACTGCCTTAAATACTTTACTTTTCTCTTTCTCTGGAACACATATACCCACACTCCAAACTAGCAAATACTCTTGTGAGGCCATAAAGTTATCAAAACTCCAAACATAGAAGGAAAGTGTTTCATCACACAGGATCCAAGCTGGGAACTCTGGGTGCAGTTAGAATATGAGAAAGATGTATGTCTACACTAGCATAGGTCATTTTGCTGTGAGCAAACTCAAAGCAACTCTTCTGTCTGTCAGGGAATTGCTCCAGCTGGGCCTCAAAAGTAGTAGCCCTACTGCTGATTAAAAACAAAAAACGAAAAATCCAACTGAGCTCAGCCTTTATTTTTATTACATCATGTCAAAAATTACAAGGAGCAATTTGAGAGTCTGCAGGAATCTGGATCAAAGCTTCTAAAAATTGCTCCTTTGGATTATAATTCTCATGGTACTACAGCCAGTATGCGTCAGATGTGTAGCTTTCTCAAGGGATAGAGTGTCTAGTTCACATCCATTTTCCAGTAATCCATACCAGAAATACTCACTAGGAAAAAAAACAAGCTAACCAAACCCTGATAGAGTTGATTCCTTATACATCCTTCACTAGATTGCAAATATCCCAGTGACATTAGTGATAATGACATTAGGTTTATGATGTCATCAGCTGTAGCAATATTCAGAAGTTAAAAATTCCTTATCCTCTCTGCCTTGGACTCTCTTTTGTCATTGGGAAAGTCTTGGGAGATAGGGAATGGGGGTGCAATCTTTAATTTCTGAAAATCACCACCACTGGGATGATTTACCTGTGGCATAAAATGTAGGAAATTAAAACTCTTTACCCCCACCCTGTAGCTTCCAGGGGCTTCCCCTTAATAAAAAGAATCCCACAATATTTTTGAAATATTGCTTTGGCTGATGACATCATAGTTCTAGTGCTTAGAGGTTTTAGAAAACTAAACTTCAAAATGAAACCTTCTCTTTTCTTGACTAATCTGAAACTTGAAATAAGATTCCTGAAGGAAATGGGAACAAACAAAAAAAATTAGGCAGCAAAAACCTCAAATTGTGAGACATTACATTTAATCACCCAGACCTAATATCTGTCCATTTCTTCAAACTAATGACTGTAATAAAATTGAGTATTTTGATAGTGTTATAATATCTGTTTTATGAAGACTCTGAATGGATAAATTCCTAATGAGGCAGAGGAGAATAAGATACAGATGAAGTATACATATACTCCATTTTCCACTCAAGCAAGAAAAAAATTAAAAAGAAAAAGGAACATAATTTTCTACTATTCTCTTAATACAAAAGAACTGTCCATCAGCAAAAAGTGAAACCCATTGTGTATTTCATATGCTCTGTATTGTAGAGAAAATGTTTTCTTCTTTGTCGCACTGGATTCTCACATTAATGCATTCCATCCTTCCTTCTTTCCATTTTTATACCACCCATCTTACTTAACTTAAATGTCACTCTCGGCAGTGAACATAATTTAAAAATATATACTGTATCACATAAAATATATAACCTTCCTACCAACCCTATTACCGTGAAATATGTACTCATAGTACAACAGCAGTAAGATAACCCAGTGATAAGTGGTGGTAAAGTAATAAATGGGTATGGGAAACTAACTTGGGGGCAGGATATTTACAAATTCTTTCTTGAAAAGTTCCACCTTGGCCAGCTTTCAAAACACAGAAAGGGAAGAAACTTAATGGATTTATACAGTTGTATCTCACTTAAAGAGCATAATGTGTTCCACAGGACTGCTTTTTAAGCGAGTTTGCTCTTTAAGTGAAACACCATTGTAAATGACCAATTTTGGGGGGGGGGGGGGATTGCGAACCCTGATTCATTTGTTAAGCAAGTTTTTGGTTGATTTTATTTGTTAAGCGAAGCGAACATTCAGAGAAAATTCTGCTCTTTAAGTGAGTTACTCTTTAAGCAAGGCACTCTTTATGCAAGGTTTGACTGTACTGGAAATCCATTCATAATAATGGAGCCACTGCTGAGATGGCACTATTCCTGATAGAGGTCTTCCTTTCCAATCTCAGGGTGGGTAGATAGCCACGGCCCGAAGACTTGAGTGGATCTGGTTGTCCAGGCAGAATTAATCAGAGAGAGATGCTCGGCTAGGTATTGAGATTCTAGACCAGGAGTTCTCAACTTTTTTAAGCCAGGGGCTGGGTCACACTCCCTCAGACAGCTTCGGGGGCCAGATGGCCATTTTGCCTTTCCTCCACTACATGGCAACCACATGGAAAGGTGGGAAATGGAACCTTTGTTAAAATTACATACTATGCTACTAAAACCAGCAAATGGCAGGCAGTGTTTAACCAGAAGAGGGAAATTTTAATTGATACAAGTTTCTGAGCATCACAGCACAAGCTTCTCTTACCTCCAGGATTCTGTAGCATTGCTTATTGATTGGTCCTCAAGAATTAAGCATCAGATTCCTTTGAAGTCTGATTTCACAAACATAGAAAGACTGCCTCAGGGTATGACTACATTGGAAAGCCAAATTGGAGTGATTCAGCTGGGCAGAAGTTTGATTCACTGCCTCAGCTGCAAATGAAATCATAATGAGTGCTCTCATGGTGTGTGTGGGTTGAATCAGAAGTTCAGTATCAACCCCTGCAATACAATTGGTGTTCCTATTCAGCCTAAATCCTCCTTTCATTCTTCTGTTTCTGTGATCCTACTTTCACTTGTCTTTATTTGATGTGATCCCACAACTGACAATCCTTTTGTTTGTTTGTTTGTTTGTTTATTTATTTATTTGTTTATTTATTTATTTATTAAGACACTTTTTGCTAATTTACCCTACTGTTACCTTATGGGTAGGTCTTGAATCATAGTTCTAGGTGGGTATGGAAGGAGGAGAAAAGACTGTGAATACACAGGAATCCCAGCATCACACTTTAATCCTTGAAACAATCCTTAGATTTGCCAGAGTGCTGCTGCTTAAGACAGGCCAATGCAGGAAAGAACTAGTGAGGGAATGTGATTGAAGAAGAGAAAGAAGGAGGAGAGGTATGAGTTGGAGGAGAGGCGGGGGGGGGGTATTATTGTTTACTGATTATTAGAAGTTGCTAACAATCAAGCAGGACTTTCATCTCTCCAAAGACTGGGCCAGTAAAAGAGGGAGACAGAGAAAGAGGTAGATGCATGTTCACACACATCCACCTTCATCTATGCAGCAGCAGCAGCAAGAGGAGGAAAGAGACTGCAAGGGTGAGAGGAGAGCTGGTAGAACTTTAAGTCACTTGGACAAAGCAAAGCAGCCTCTCGACTATTCTATGTTGCTGCTCAGCAGGAAGCTGATGATTATTCCCCTTGTCCAGACAACATTCTTAAACCCTCTTCACATCCAAAAACGGCATCTTCTCTCCATCTGTGTGACAACCATGGTTGAGGAGGAATCGGAGAGGAAAGACCAGAGACTCATCAGACACATCTACACAGAAGGGGCTGCAGTGGCTCATTTATTAAGAAGCTTGCCTTGTTAGCTGGAAGGCGGCTAACATGAAATTATTATTATTACCTGCACAGAAAAAAAAACTCATTTTGGTTAGTTATGCAATAAAAAAGTAGGATCCCCAAGGTTGCTTTGGAAACCAAAAGTGCCTGGTGGATTCGATTCAGCCTTTGCATCATACAGACAAAAAACCCAACAACATCAATTTCACTTGTGCTTTAAGAGAGCCAATCCTGAAGTTTTTTATTGTATAGTTGTGTGGTCAGTTCTTTTCCTGAAATATTAAAACACTCTTGCAATTTCAGCATTAATTATGGGGTACACAGAAAGAGCCTCCTCAAATATTGTAGTGTTTTTAAACTACAATTGTGGTGTTTTCTCCTGAACCATTATTTTACTCAGTGTTTGGAAACTTATGGCTGGATATCATGCAACCTACAGGTAGAGTTGCCATAAGTTTCTCCCACAAAACCGGGACAGAAGTATACTTGATAAAAATCGGTGGGTTGTCTACAAAATAGCCTTTTTAAAAACAAACATAATATAATAACAGCTATAAAATATATCAATACATAAATTAACGTATTTACATCAGTTAATTCTTGTTGTAAGATGATCTGTTGTACTTCTGAGAAGTCGCGTCATGGTCAACTCTTAACATCCTCAGTTCCAGAAAACACACTGGTCACACTTATTAGGCAGTGGTGTGAGGTGAGGATGTTAAGATTTGTCTCCTGGTATATGGGACTTTTCCATTTGGAGGGGTGGGCATTCCAACTTTAATGCAACACTATAGTTGCCAGAGGTGGAGCAATTCAGACAAAACAGGGTTACAATGTGTATACCTAGAGCATAGAGATGATGCCAGGAACCATATAAGCAGGAGCGGAGGCAAGAGAGGTATGTCCTAGACTGGACTGGATTGAAATAGATGAGTCAACCCCCCTGTTTTTCTCCTGGATCTCTCTTTTGTAGACTTCCTTTTGTGAAACTTCCTGAAGTTAGCAATAGTGACTATTTCAATTAGTTCCTTGGTTCCTCAACTATGCCAATTTATTTCTCCTTTCCTCCCAGACAATGTCACTGCCTTAGGTAGAACCTGAGGTAAGACAAAGAGGAAGCTAGGAAGAGTGAGGTGCAATGTGAGCTCTTGGCATTTAGTATGGAAGGTCATCTTTGGGCCAGAGTTGTGAATTCCCTTCCCCATCCCCTAATGATGGCCCTCTATCCCAGAATCACTCAGGTTGTCAGCTTTGTTATCAGATTTTGTGACTGTTGTGCTATGACTGTCCAATCTTCTGCTATTTCTCAAAACAAGTCTTTCCCCAGCATCTGACATTTCTCTTATCCCTTTCAGGTCAGACTGAAAGAGACCATTTGCCCTCAACTCTCTCACCCTCTCTCTTGAATTCCCCATGATTATTGAATACAGGCATCCTAAATGGAAATCTTATTACAATCTAAACAAACATACCGTAGTTTAATTTGGATAAAAATAATTTGGTTTCTATGATATCATACAAGTGGTACTTCGCTTAAAGAGCATAATGCGTTCCACAGGATTGGTCTTTAAGCAAGTTTGCTCTTTAAGCAAAACACCATTGTAAGTGACCAATTGTGACTTCTCCCGATTTATTTGTTAAGCAAGTTTTTGGTTGGTTTTATTTGTTAAGTGAGGTGACATTCAGAGAAAATTCTGCTCTTTAAGTGAGTTACTCTCTAAGCGAGGTGTTCTTTATGCAAGGTTTTACTGTGATCCCTTTCTCTAAATGTTAATACATTAACTTCCCTGACTTCCTAGCTCTATCTTCAAGCTATCTCAGGTTCTGCTTGTAATACTTTCTTGAGAGTGGTGATAGTTCTGGCAAGGAGGAAGGAAAAGAGAAACTGGAGTAGTTGGGAGAAAGTTGAGGGTCACAGAGAGAGAAGTACTGTATGTGGAAGAAAAAAGAGAGAGAGACTGACAGAAAGCAAGCACCACTCAACCACTTGATCTGGTTAGTGATATCAGTAGCACAGTAGCACAAATCTCTTCAATTCTCTTTTCACAAGTCATGTATATTTCCTCCTTATTTTCTCTTAAGATATATAGAACTGAAAGAAGTGCAATGTCACTTCATTAGCACTGGATCCCAGTATAAATATGCTAGCTAGACTTTATATTTGATAACACCTACCTGGAAAGGTATAGCGAGTTTAATTTCCTTACACACACGCACACACGCACACGTGCACACACAGAGCACACCAAATTATGTTTATGCAAATTAAACTATTTTTGTTTAGATTGTAATACACCACTTAAGATGCTCTATTATGCACCTTGAGTGTTTGGCAATAGAAAACTAAGTGAAGTGGGAAAAGGCCCATTCTGATATGGTGTTTTGCCTGCAGCTCCTACAT
The DNA here is from genome assembly GCA_030440675.1 of Furcifer pardalis. Lineage (NCBI taxonomy): Eukaryota > Metazoa > Chordata > Lepidosauria > Squamata > Chamaeleonidae > Furcifer > Furcifer pardalis. Next base: position 234,183,493 of record CP126890.1, read on the forward strand.
GATCTGGTATTTTGCCTGGAGCTTACTTGCAGCTAATAAGCACTACAATCAGATGCTGTTTTAGGCATGGAGCAACCTTGCTCTGTAGAGAAAAACAGTTCCAAGTCAATGTGCAATTCCCATTGTGACTTTTTTTTTCTAAGCTACTGAATTTCCCAACATCTTTTCAACTTTACAAACACATATATGTACGTTTACCTAATTGCTGCTTCCATAGGCGACAACCCTCAGGAGTTAAGACATAGCAAGCCAGCTGTCTTATATTGTTTTCCAAACCTTTTTATACAGTTAGCTCCTGGTGAATTAAAAAGCAAATGTCCCTCCATTTTAAATAATCATATTTATAGAAGTTTTAGAGACTACTAGCATTTACCATCTGCTTTATTGCTTTTATTGTTTCATTCATCTTCCCAATTTTACAGTGAAATGAGCAAATAGAACTCCTAGAATCATGGAATAATGCAATTGAAAGAGGCCTATAAGTGCAGGGATCCAATTCAAAGCATATCTGACAGATTGTTTTCTCATTTTCTCTTGAATGTCTCCGGTGCTGGAGTGCTCACCACCTGTCAAGGTGCTGCTTCCATTCTCAGATTGCTCTAACAGTTAGGAGGTTTCGCTTGTATTTAACTAAAATCTGGCTTTCTGTAATTTGAGCCAATTATTCTGTGCCTTGCACTCCAGGATGATCAAGAGTATATCCTGCCCCTCCTCTCTATAACAATCTTTCAAGTATTTGAAGTGTGAGAGCAGATTTTGCCAAGACCAAATTGGACCTAGATGGGAATTATGCAAAATGCAGAGTAGACACTTGTCCTCTACAAAAAAAACCAGATTCTAGGTTCTTTTCCAAAATTCCCAAAGAAATTTTTGTGTTCCCAGCATCTTTGGATGAGGTATTGGCAGGTGTATACCCTTTGTAAAATTGAGAGGCAATAAACATAGCAAAAGAAAGATTCCTTTTTAAATTTTAATTAACATGAGCATATATGGCATCACTAATTATTTCAAGATAAGGTTTTATAAAAATGACAAATAACAGTATTTATTTATTTATCATATGATGATTATCTACATTGACGTTGATATAACAACAAGCACAAATTGACCATCACAAGTTCCTAGCTAGAGTTCCACATCCAAGTTTGAAACCCATTAAAAGGCTTCATCTAATAACAGTATTAGGAAGTGCTTATTGACCACATTAGTTGTTAAAAGAGTAAATACAACATTTGTATATTATAGCAAGGATATATGAAGTCTAGTGTAATTACTGAATTTTTAAAAATGTAACAAATTGGCTTCTCATATTTATGGCATTAGTTTTTGTTGTTGTTCAGTCGCACAGTCGATTCTGACCCTCCGCGACCCCATGGACCACCACCCGCCAGGCACTTCTGTCCTCCATCATCCCCCTCAGCCCACCCAGCTCTGCCCCCATTGCATCCACAATACCATCTAGCCATCTCATCTTTGGCTGCCCCCTTTTTCTTTTGCCCTCCACCCTTCCCAGCATCAAGGCCTTCTCAAGTGAATCCTCTCTTCTCATTTGATGTCCAAAGTACCTCAGCTTCATCTTTACAATTTGACCTTCTAGGGAGCAGTCAGGTTTGATTTCTTCTAAGATTGACCCATTTGTTCTCCTCACTGTCCATGGGACTCTCAAAACTCTCCTCCAACACCACATCTCAAAGGCATCTATTCTTCTGCGCTCAGCTTTCCTAATGGTCCAGCTCTCACAGCCATACATTGCAACCGGGAACACCATTGCTTTGACTATACGAATTTTTGTTTGCAATTTGATGTCTCTACTTTTCACTATGCTTCCCAGATTTCTCATTGCTTGCCTCCCAAGAATCAGTTGCCTTTTTATTTCATGGCTGCAATCCCCACCTGCAGTGAGCTTTGATCCCAAGAAAGTAAAATCTGTCACTGCCTCTACTTCTTCTCCATCTATTTTCCAGGGACTGATAGGGCCTGTTTCCATGATCTTTGTTTTCTTTATATTGAGTCTCAAGCCAGCCTTTTCACTCTCTTCTTTCAACCTAATCAGGAGCTTCTTTAGGTCTTCCTCACTTTCTGCCATTAGGGTGGTATCACCTGCATATCTCAAATTGTTGATGTTTCTCCCAGCAATTTTGATCCCAAATTGTGATTCCTTCATCCCTGCATTGCACATTATGTGCTCTGTGTATAAGTTGAATAAGCAGGGTGACAAAATGCAGCCTTGTCTTACTCCTTTTCCTATTCCAAACCCCTCCGTCATTCCATATTCTGTCCTAACTGTTGCTTCTTATTTCATGTACAGATTTCTCATGAGGCATATAAGGTGTTCCCATCTCTTTAATTACTTGCCACATTTTGTTGTGGTCAACACAGTCAAAGGCCTTAGTGTAATCAATGAAACAGAAGTAGACTAGTTTCTGATATTCCTTTGTTTTTTCCATGATCCATCTTATGTTGGCGATGTGGTCTCTAGTCCCCCTGCCTCTTCTGAAACCCGCCTGCACTTCTGGTAATTCTCTCTCCACATGCTGTTGCAGTCTATCCTGTATTATCTTGAGCATCCCCTTGCTAGCATGAGGGTTGAGCGCAATTGTTCGATAATTTGAACATTCTTTGGCATTTCCCTTTTTGGGGATTGGAACATATACTGATCTTTTCCAATCATGTGGCCATTGTTTTGTTTTCCAAATCTGCTGACAAATAGAATGTAATAATTTGATTCCATCATCTTCTAGGGCTTTGAAAAGTTCAACCTGAATACCATCATCTCCGCTGGCTTTGTTGTTTGCAGTGTTTTTCAGGGCCTTTATGATTTCACTCTCTAGGATGTCTGGCTCAAGTTCAATTTCCTCATCATTGAAATTATCAGGGTGTTGAGTTCCTTTCTGTAGAGTTCCTCTGTGTACTCTTTCCATCTTTTCTTAATCTCTTCTGCATCAGCTAACTCCTTGCCATCTTTGTCCTTTATCATAGTCATTTTTGCTTTAAATGTCCCTTTGATTTCCCCAATTTTTTTGAAAAGATCTCTAGTTCTGCCCCTGATATTGTTTTGCTCTATTTCTTTGCACTATTCATTCAGGTAGGTTTCCTTATCTCTCCTTGCTTTTCTTTGAAATTCTGTATTCAAGTGACTGTATTTGCTTTTCTCCTTTGTCTTTTGCATCCCTTCTTTCCTCTGCTATTTTAAGAGCCTCTTCGGACAACCACTTAGCTTTCTTACGCTTCTTTTCTTTTGGTATGGTGTTCTTTGCTGCCTCCTGCATGATGTCCCACATCTCTGTCCATAATTCTTCTGGCACTCTGTCTATCTGGTCCAAGCCATTAAATCTGTTCCACACCTCCACTGTGTATTCCTTATGGATGTTGTCTAGGTCATATCTGTCTGGCCTAATTGTTTTTCCTATAGGATATAACAAAAAACCCTGTAATTTCTTCAGTGCAATTCACTGAAGCAAACTTCGACGTTACAAGGTTAATCAGAAACAAGATCAAAATAAGCTTTCTACAAATAGCAATAATAGCACCTGTAGAGTTTATAGTATGTAAGGCACTTATCACTTATATAGAAATAACATTTTATTCAAGTACACATCTGTACTAAGAAACAGTTGTATGCTAACAATACAGAGAGAAGGACAGGAAAACAATATTACATTTCAAATACATTTCAAGGGACTTAATATTTTCAATATTTAAACTATGTAGGACAGTTGCTCCATATTTTGTTTCATCTGTTTTATGATAATGAAGGATCAATTGAAATGTATTTGGTCAGGTAGATTTTAAATCAGGCCAGTTCTGTGCTGTTCAATTTTTTTTTTTAAAAAAAAATTATTTTATTTTTGTTAATATGAAAACTTTCATGATCATTCCCTGCTTGGCTAATATACTCTGCAAAACCAAAACAGAGGCTATTCCCCTTCAAAAACTTGCATTTGTCTAAACAATTTTCGGATGAAAATTTGATAATGAAGACTTAGATACTGTCCTTATTTTAGATGTACATATCACAACACATGCAAATTAACCAGATCTATTTTTAATTAATAGGCAGAACAAGAGAACACTAAATTCCAAATTTAAGATAGCAGCACATAACATAAATCCCCAAAGAGAACTGTTACTCAAGAGCTCTCTTTCAAGAACTATCTATTCCAGCTAATATTTGACTTTCTATTCTCTGAAGCATGGGTACATACTCCAAGCAATTCCTGGAAATTTTCTGCTTATAAAGTGAAGTTTTAAAGTTAATACTTGGCAAGCATTTGTTCCAAAAAAAAAGCCATATTATACTTAATTACATTAGTATGATGTGGCCATAGATGTCCCGAAGATTATAATCCAAAAATTAATATAAACTTCTATTAAACCTTCTCTCTCAAAATTCAAAAACAGTCTACAGTGTGTAAAACTGCAAAAAAAAAAAGCCAGATAGGCATTCATGCTCTCTGTGTGGAAAAGCTCTAATGCAGGGGTGGCCAAACTATGGCCTGCAGGCTGGATCCTGCCCGTGCCACCATTACTGCTCCCAGAAGTAGAAGTAAAATGTACCCACACATGTACATAATGCTGCCATAAATACACAATGTGTTTACGACAGCCATGGGCTGGAGGAACCATGTGACATGCCCGCTCAACCACGTGACTGGGCCACAGACCAAAAAGTTTGGCCACCCCTGCTCTAATGAATATATTGGGAATTAAGATATCCATGAGATATCCCAGAGTAAAAACTAAATGACTGGTTGATGTCAGTGGATTAAATACCCAGTGTTCATAAACTAGGATGTGAGGGCCATACCTTGGTTACCTTGGAGACATTATTTAGTGAGCATGTCACTAATAAAGAAAAACTGTTTACTGATCAAATCTATGCACATGTAGCTTAAACCAGGTCTGAGCTGCGTTGTCTTTCTTCTTTGAATCCCAAATCCATCAGTCAGAGTGTAATATAAAAGAAATACCTTTAGAATTAAATAATTCTGACCCCATGAATGTGCTCTGGTTCTGAGAACTGAATGGGGCACAATCTTTCTGCACTATCCCAACTCAAAGTTAGGCGAATCTCTAACATTCCTTTGCAGAAATTGGAATTAGCACAGCTTCAGCTGGCTTTGTGTGCAATCAAATGAGGTTTTAGATTGCATTATAAAGGACTGAGAATACAGTCTCTTTCACTTTGTTTGTCAGTGACCAGACAATGTACCATGATCGTGAACCAGCCCAACCCTGCACCATTCTGAGTCAAGACCTATTTTGTCCTATGGCAGGGTTGTTGTTGTTGGTGTTTTCTTCTTCTTCAATCGGCCGGGTACAATTGGGTCTGCAGAGAACAGTCACTTTAAAGGCTCCCTTTAACAATTGTGTCCTGGAAGCAACCGTTTATGCCCCTGCCCAGTGCAATCTTGTACTCTAAATCTTGATCTTTAACATTTGCTCAGCCACACCTTCAGGAATATGGAGATCTGCACCACATTGCTTTGTAAATGCTTTTTGCCAGTGTGAGCATTAATGCTTTTGCTGGATGGAAAAATACCATGTACATTTGATGCAAGCGGGAGCTTTTACCATAGTCTTGCAGAAGATGTATTTTTCAAATACGTTTGATGGTCTCTTTACTCTTAAAACAGCTACTGTTCCCTAGAGATCTTATGAGAAAACAGTCAGAAATGCATACTATAATAGGATGTTGCAATTTGCCTCCACTGACTTCTCCTCTTCTGGTCTCCTCCCAGCTTGGGCCCAATCAAGAAATTATTTTAGCACATATTTCTCCTTCTGCTGTGATGAGACAAGGTTACAAATCTCCAAATCTTTCTGAAAATGTTTAGTTAATATAATGCCCAGGGGGATAGAAGGAGACAAGTACATTTTTTAAAAGGTAACTTCTTAGATAGATGAATTGCAGACTGGGAGGTTGTCTACATAGGCATATAGCTGACTCTTTGGGGTAGTTCTGGAGTAGGTTGTGACAGTTTGTTCTGATCAGCCCCACCCCATTTTGCCCTCCACCTTTCCAAGGCTGGGAAGTGGCTACTATAACTGCTACTGCTGCTGAGGTTGTTGCATTGTAATCGGTGACAGTACATCTAAAGGAAGTACAGTCAAACCTCGCATAAAGAGCGTCTCACTTAAAGAGTGCCTCGCTTAAAGAGCAGAATTTTCTCTGAACGTTCGCTTCGCTTAACAAATAAAACCAACCAAAAACTCGCTTGACAAATAAATCGGGGTTCGCAATCCCCCACACACACACAATTGGTCAATTACGATGGTGTTTCGCTTAAAGAGCAAACTCGCTTAAAGAGCAATCCTGTGGAACGCATTATGCTCTTTAAGCGAGGTATAACTGTACAGTAGATTCCAGCTGAAGGGATCAATCCCCTCTTGGACCACCCTTCTACTGACATAGCCCCATCTGGCTCCTTTGGAGAAGCAAGATGCTTTTGGGACAGCATTTTTGCTCCTCCCCTCAAACCTTAAGAGACTTTTTAAAAGCCCACTACAGCATCCCAGGAATGGCAGTGCAGACAGGCTGTGGGTTTATCTCCTCCTCTTCTAGACTTAAATGGTCAGTCTTTATCTTGTTGTTGATCTGATGATATTTTTTCTCTTTCTTTTTTTTTCTGTGCCATCAATTTATTTTTCCCACAAAGCAGGATAAAAAGAGAAAGAGGGGAAAAAGAAGTGAAGGCAAATAGGTTCTTTTCTGAATGGAGTCTGTATTCCAGAGAAATAGCTTGAATTTTTATTTAGCCATCCCATTATAGAGGTTAAGGTCTCTCTGTGGGATTCAGGGCTACATCAGGCTGAAATAACCCAAACTGAAATAGTGACATATCTCTGGCTTCTGACTTTATGTGGATTCATTTCATTTCTCATTTTGAATGTTCTGAAATCAATGAGAGGATGTCTAAAAATCCACAGAGACCTGAAACAACATTATATTTGCAGTGGTTCAAAAGAAGACAAAATGAAAATAAATATAAAAAACAACAGACATCATGACACAACATTTGCCTTAGCCTGACTCCTTTAGTAGTGGTGTTAAACAGGCCTACTTTCTCACATTCATTTCATTTCATTTCAAATTTATACCCCCACCTTGCTCAGGTGAACTTGACTCTAGGCGGATTACAAAGTATAAAAAAATAACATAACAGTCACAAATTCCACATTATCATAATCACAATCATCACAGTACCAGAAAAATAAATATATACATATCAATAGCACAGTAACAATCAGAAAATATTAATAATGCCATAAAATGTTACAAAAAAATTACAAAGAAAAAAAACAGCAAAAACAAAACCACATTTACTGAATCCTGCAATGATTATAAGCAAAATCCTACAAAACGAGGTCTTTTTTTGCCGCCCGGGACTCACAGCTGTTGCTCCCTTCAAGGCCGGCTGGCCGAGGGAGAGTCTGGCAAAGCGGCGGCAGCGGCAGCAAAGTCTTTTATCACCACCCAGGACTCACAGCTGTTTCTCCCTTCACTTGAAACTCTGAAGCAGATCCATCGGACCTTCTTATCACTGGTAGATTGGTACTTTTAATGAGTAAATATTTGCTAAGAAATATACTGAGGGCTTGATTTGGCTACTGAAGGTTTATCTTCACAAATGATTCCAGGGTTGATTTTTTTAAAGGCAATGATCATCCAGCTGCACAGAGTGATCCCCTTCATCTTAGGCCAATTTACAGTGAAGAGGCTATTCTTTCAGGAAACTAAGCTAATGTGGTTTTCTCCCATATTCTTAAATAAAGAATAAGTGTAAGTCAAAGATGATGTGTTTGGTTTTTTTTAATGAAAACAGTAAACATAAGGGTAGGAACCAAAGGCCATCTGTTGAGTGCATAAAGACATGCTCAATCCTTGATAACTCCAGGTGTAAAAGACCACATAATAATGTTGTACCTCTGAACAATACCTCTGTGAAGAGCCACTATTACTTAGTATAGAAAACATTAAATGATAAAAGGTAATTGTCTATCACCCTAGAGAAAGGGTAAAAATAAATATTCTCCATCTTTGGGACTATGATTTAGGTTTGAGTTTCCAACACTGACCACAACACTATACTGACTCTCTCTGATCAGTGGTTGCTATGTAAATATTGGTACACAAAAAGTGCATAATATGAGGAAAAAATAATTTGCATAACCTTCAAATAAGACCATCAGTGCGCCTTAAACATGGTAACCTTAGTCATAACCAATAACTACAAATGTGGATACCTTTCACTAATAAATAAATAATTCTCTACAATCTAAGAGACCATCTGCAATCAGGCACAAGAGAAGCTGAATTATTATGAATCAGACCATGACTCCATCTAGTTCATACTGTATATAACCTCCATTGACTGTAAGTAGCTCACCAGTATTTCAGACAGAACTCTTTTGCAAAAAAAAAAAAAAAAAACAACAAAATCTTCACCCTTTTCTATACTGGGGGGGGGGGGAGAGAAGAATTTGAGATTTTAAGAAATTAGAAATTATATCAATACGGGCCAAGAGCTTTGACTGTGTAACTCCCAAATTTTGGGGGTATGTGAACCTTTATGTATTACTTATTTAGTACCAAATTGGGGTAGCCATTTTTTATGAAGATCCTGATCTTTAATACTTATACATCACATAGGTACAATATCACCCTCTCCTTCATGAGAATAAACTGGTGTTTTTGAATTTTAATTTTGAGGCTGAAATTGGGAGACATTTCTTTTGTTCACTTTTGAAGAATTCACCTCAAAAATTGGTCCAGAATTTCTTGATTTCTTCATACTAGGATGAAAAGAACTTGAGATATTTTTTAAAGATCAAACACAAAAGAAAACAAAACTGAAATATTTACCCATCTCCTGTTCTACTAATGAGCAATGGCATTTCCCCATGCTGAGTGTATGTGAAATAAACAGTGAAGCTTTTTTAGAGGCATTTTAAAAATGAGAGTGATCATATGTATGGAAAGTGGTCCCCACTTTTGGCATTCCTGTTCACCTACATTGACAACACTGGACAAATTCCCAAAGACTGGGTTTCATCAGTCATTGTTCCCATATTCAAGAAAGGAAACAAGTATGTCCCCAGGAACTACAGGCCAACCAGTCTACTCAACATCATCAGTAAACTCTATGACAGTCACCTGCACATAAAAACTCAAGACCTGGTTGGAAGAGGAAAACCTGACAACTGAGGAACAAGCAAGCTTTAGGGACAGCAGGTTCACAATAGGCCACTGCCTAGTCTTCCAACATCTCATTGAGAAATAAACTTCCAAGAGCCCAGTATCTCTGTATGCTGCTTTCATTGATCTAAAGGCTTCCTTCAACTCAATCTCCAGGATCAAACTGTGGGCAAAGCCAGAGAAATCCTCCATTGACTGCAGGCTGCTCCCAGCAGGGACACCTTATGGAACTGGTACCTACACAGAAAGGTGTCAAGCAAGGAAGTCTACACTTCTATTCAAATTCTTCGTCAACGACATGGTTGACCATTTAAGAAGCCCTGCCTTTCATCCCCCCCCCCCCAAGCTTGCTGACAAACCCATACACATACTCCTATATGTTGACGATGCCATAATTCTTTCTAGGATGCCAATAGGCCTTAGAAGATTGCTTCCATCTCTTGCTCACTATTGTAACAACAACCAATTAGAGACCAACTATCAGAAAACCAAAGTGATTACCTTTGATAAAAGGCCTTAGAAACATATCTGGAGAATAAATGGTCACAAGATAGAACAGGTTATCAGCTTTAAATACCTGAGAGTAGTCTTCCAAACTTCAGGCTCAAGGAATGCCCATAACACACACACTGTTCTTGCAGCCCAGAGATCCACCATACTAAAATTCCTGAGGACAATAAGAGGCCAATACATCTCTGCTGCACTCAAACTATTTGATGCCAAAATCCTGTTGCACCTACTTTATGGAGCCCAATCAGGGCCCCCACCTAACAATCTGGCTCTTATGGAAAGAGTGCAATCTAAATTTTTATGTGCAGCATTCCAGACCCCTCATTGTGTATCCAACACCCCCCTCCATCTGGAGACAGGCATGATCAAGGTTGAGACAAGATTGTGGGTAGCTACTCTGAACCTGTGGCTCAGAATTCTGTTTAATCCCAATTGTCTGGCACATCTAACTCTCCAGGACAGCTTCCAATCAGCATGGAAAAGAACAATCCAATCCAGACTGCAGTTTCTTGGCCTCTCCCAACCTCTCATACAGGCCATGAGTCACAACCAGGCAGAAGAGGCCATTAGACATGGAACACTAGACATGGAAAGGCAAGAAGACCTAGCCAGGCCCCCTACCTTCCTGTTTCCAGAGTCTTGGAGACACACCCCAGCTCCATACCTGCTCCAACTTGAGAAGCCAAGTCATCAGAGGGCATTTATATTAGCCCACTGCCAGGCCTTCCTTTCCGCAGTTCTCAAGGGAAAGTTCCAAAGGACACCAATGACAAAGAGACAATGCCCCTGTGACACTGGAGAAATTGAAACCACAGAACATGTTCTCTGCAGCGTCCCTTTTTATAGAGACATCCAGAACAAGTTTATATCTCCACTGTTCTGCAAGTATCCTGGCCGAACAAACAGCACATACACCCACTGGCTGCTATCTGATGAAAGAACCACCTTCACCCACAACACTGCTAGGTTCTATGCCACAGCATGTAAGATCAGAAGAACAATCCTGGCACGACCTTCAGTCAAATAAATTACTAGGGCCACAGCATAGGCTTAGTAATAGCTGTAACATTATTGATCTATGTACTAATTTTACTACTCCTTAAATCTGAGCAGAAATGCTCCTTTTTAAGTACCCTCATTTTAACTTTTGCTTATTGATATATTTTAAGTACCTCCATTTTAACTACTGTTCCCTTTGCTGTTCTATGCTGGTCTTGGACTGTAATAAAGATTTTGATCTGACTTGATTGGATTTGACATATGCATGTATGGATTTTCTTTCTTCTGTTTGTTGTTACAGTTTAAAGTGTTTATTTCTTTCTTTCCCCAATTTTTCAAAAAATAAATTACACTCAGGTTAGCTTAGAACAAGATTGAAAAGTACAGTTAAAATACAGATTTCAATATCAGAACACAGATCAGAAATAATGTATGTTATAAAACATATCAGTAAGTCAAAATAAAGTACAGTTGTACTTCCCTTAAAGAGCATAATGCATTCCACAGGATTGCTCTTTAAGCGAGTTTGCTCTTTAAGCAAAACACCATTGTAAATAACCAATTGTGGGGGGGGGGGATTGCAAACCCCGATTTATTTGTTAAGTGAGTTTTTGGTTGGTTTTATTTGTTAAGCGAAACAAACATTCAGAGAAAATTCTGCTCTTTAAGCGAATTACTCTTTAAGCGAGACACTCTTTATGCGAGGTTTGACTGTACCTATAAAATAAAAATGTTGCTTCTTTAGCAAGCAGTCAGTTGCTAAAAGCCTATTGGATTTTTTTTAAAAGGAGTACGATGCATGTCTTGCCAAATCTTCAGACATCTCATTTTTTTCATATTGTTTTTCTCCACATAATAGTCACAGAGGCCAAAACTCCCCCTGGCAGTGAGTGCTGAGCCAGGGTCACCTTTAGCACTCAGTAATTATGCCTTAAGATAATGTGCTGTGTAACTGCATGGCTCCTCTTCATATGTGAAATAATAATGGATTTGCAGATGGAGAAAGTCATCACACTTTTGTTTAATGATCTTGGAAGTAAAATTAATAAGAGCCTTGGAAAGTTGGAGGGCAAAAGAAAAAGGGGGCGGCCAAAAATGAGATGGCTAGATGGTATTGTAGAGACAATGGGCACAGAACTGAACGAGTTGAGGAGGATGGTGGAGGACAGAGGTGCCTGGTGGACAGTGGTCCATGGGGTCGCAAAGGGTTGGAACTGACTGTGTGACTGAACAACAAAGGAAGAATTCGAATGCTAGGTTTCTCTTCTTTCCTAACTGACATTTCAGTATAAATGTTTACAGAGTACACACTCTGCTCCTGTATGTGGCTTTTCCAGACACATTCACGTTTGCTTCTTTCAGCTACCAGGTGGCCTGTAGGTCCCTATTGAATCTTTCTCTAAATTTGCCACTTATTTTATCCAGTATTTTTGCACTCATGTACCCACATACTTGTCACAATCTGCTCTTCAAGTGTAAATGGGCTTAAATTGGCCATATTTCTCTGAAAAAAATATATAATACATATGGATGGGTGGGGACTTACAGGTCACCTTGTAGATTAAAAGGTTGTAATGAGGTGAAAACTGCCCCACAATTATTCTGTTCTTTCTTAGGGCAACTGCTGTGAAATGCTTAAATTCTATGATCCTACTATATTTTTCCAGAACTTCTATACAGTTGTGGTGTGTGGTTTTTGATAAATCAAAAATATAATAAAATGAGATGAGCACATGCATACACTTTAATTCATACATACAAACATGAATGCAGATGTATACAAACAGAGAGAGAGAGAGTAGTAATTAACATGTGGAAGATTGTAAAGTCATGAGCAAGATAGGCAGTTGGGAAATATGTAGGATAAAATATTTGAGGTGTTGAATTTAGTTTAATGCATGCACATAGATAACAACTGGAGAGTACTACAAGTTTCAATTTATGTTTTAAAAATCAATTTACCATTTTTGTGGTTGGAGTCTAGGGATGCCCAGACTCGTTAGTCCTAACAGCTAAATCTGGTATCAGTGGCAAGGGAGGTTGCACATGTACACATACATATTTTCCCTTCCTTTCCTTCAAATATGTCATACTTCTCACAAGTCATCATAGAGTTAAGAAATGTTAATCTTCCCCTTCTGGTCCACAGAGATCTAGAGATGAGGTGAAAAGGAAAAAGTATCTCATCGAACAGTACTCACCACAAAGACTATTGTTTCTACACCTCACCCAGTAAAAACAGCAGTCTTAGATCTAGGGGGTATCAAAAACATCACAAACAACCTGTTTACGATTGAGACAGCCTCCTTCTTAACAGGCAAGAAAGCCTGTCCAGAATTCTTATGCCCCGCAGGTCTCCTTTCTCATTTATTAATTTATTATTAATTTATTTTATCATACTTTTATGCCTCCCTCCTCATGAATGACTCAGGGCAGCTGACAACAAATAAAACACACCAATTGTACAATCCCACAATAAAAAACGCACCCATCACAAAAGATAATAAAAAGTTAAAATTTAAAAGACAGTGAAAATTGAAAAAAGCGAAGATTTTATGTGAGACCATGTCTTTGTACTCCCCTCTTGTGAGTTTATTTTGTTGTTGTTCAGTCGCACAGTCGATTCCGACCCTCTGCGACCCCATGGACCACTGTCCTCCAGGCACTCCTGTCCTCCACCATCCCCCTCAACTCGCTCAGCTCTGTGCCCATTATCTCCACAATACCATCTAGCCATCTCATCTTGGGCCGTCCCCTTCTTCTTTTGCCCTCTACCCTTCCAAGCATCAAGGCTTTCTCAAGTGAATCCTCTCTTCTCATTTGATGTCCAAAGTACTTTAGCTTCATCTTTATTATTTGACCTTCTAAGGAGCAGTCAGGCTTGATTTCTTCTAAGATTGACCCATTTGTTCTCCTCGCTGTCCAGGGTACTCTCAAAACTCTCCTCCAACACCACATCTCAAAGCGTCTATTTTTCTGCGCTCCGCTTTCCTAATGGTCCAGCTCTCACAACCATACATTGCCACAGGGAATACCATTGCCCTGACTATGCGAATCTTTGTTTGCAATTTAATGTCTCTACTTTTCACTATGTTCCCCAGGTTTCTCATCGCTTGCCTCCTGAGAATCAGTCGCCTTTTTATTTCATGGCTGCAATCACCATCTGCAGTGAGCTTTGATCCTAGGAAAGTAAAATCTGTAACTGCTTCTACTTCTTCCCCATCTATTTTCCAGGGACTGATAGGGCCTGTTGCTATTATCTTGGTTTTCTTGATGTTTAGTCTCAAGCCAGCTTTTTCACTCTCTTCTTTTAACCTAATCAGGAGCTTCTTTAGGTCCCCCTCACTTTCCGCCATTAGGGTGGTATCATCTGCATATCTCAAGTTGTTGATGTTTCTCCCAGCAATTTTGATCCCAAATTGTGATTCCTCCATTCCTGCATTGCGCATTATGTGTTCTGTGTATAAGTTGAATAAGCAGGGTGACAAAATGCAGCCTTGTCTTACTCCTTTTCCTATTCCAAACCACTCATTCCATTTTCTGTCCTAACTGTTGCCTGTTGATTCATGTACAGATTTCTCACGAGGCCTATAAGGTGTTCCGGAATTCCCATCTCTTTAATTACTTGCCACATTTTGTTGTGGTCGACACAGTCAAAAGCCTTAGTGTAATCAATGAAACAGAAGTAGACTTGTTTCTGATATTCCTTTGTTTTTTCCATGATCCATCTTATGTTGGCGATGTGGTCTCTAGTCCCCCTGCCTCTTCTGAAACCCGCCTGCACTTCTGGTAATTCTCTCTCCACATACTGTTGCAGTCTATCCTATATTATCTTGAGCTTCACCTTGCTAGCGTGAGGGATGAGCGCAATTGTTCGATAATTTGAACATTCTTTGGCATTACCCTTTTTGGGGAGTGGAACGTATACAGATCTTTTCCAATCCTGTGGCCATTGTTGTGTTTTCCAAATCTGCTGGCATATAGAGTGCAATAATTTGATTCCATCATCTTGTAGGGCTTTGAAAAGTTCAACTTGGATACCATCAACTCCACTGGCTTTGTTGTTTGCAGTGTTTTTTAGGGCCTTTATGACTTCACTCTGCTCGTACAAAAATATTTGGTGTTTTTTCTCATTGTGACTTAAGTACATACACACATAAGAGTTACCAAAGGACATCCTGATTGCTCATAAAAAGGCACATTATGTATCCTGCTTCTACTTTTTTTATAGTCTACACAACAAGGCAATAGTTACACATTTTTTATCTTTGAAAGCTAACAACAAGTCTGGTACACACGCTGTCTTTCAGGAGGATGCAATAACATTTTCTCAGTCTAGGTTAATTTAGTTGTGCCCATTGTTTATATCCGAACAAGAAACTACATGCAGCTAGACCTTCATGTACCACAAACACATTTAAAAACAAAAGCCAGCCAAACAATAAGCAGTCCCTTCAAAGCGCTTTATGTTCATGCTGCTATAAAATAAATTATGCTGGCAAAGAGCCACACAATATTGTTAACACAATAAGGAATCCTGTTTACTCCTGGAAGTTCCAAAAATAACATCAATAGGTAATTAGTCATGTAAAACACAAGTGCAGGGTAGTGTTTTCTTCCCCCATGTTGCTATTCTCAGAGGCTGCTTTCCTTTTAGCCACTTTGAGTTCCTTTTGGGAGAAAGCAAGTTGTAAACAAATAAGAAGAAATGGATGATGGAATGTAAAATTATTGCTTTCTTCCTTCTTAGATCCTACTGATTGCCACTATTCTCTTCCCTACTTCCATCCCTGCTAAGGCATCCAGAGTGACTTGGGGCTCTCCTCTGGAATGTCTCAATTGATCACAGAAGTTTTTTTATACTTTCCCGCCATCAAGACAACTAAACCTTATGTCTGGTGATAAAACCCACAACTTTCCTTAGTTTTGTATCCCCATTGCACGGCATGGTTTATTTCTTTACTCACTTCATTCCAGGAGGCTGGCAGATTTCAGGGTAATGGTGCTTTCCAGGTAACGTCTAAGGTGAGTGAAGAGTCAGAGATTTCAATTACAGTAAAACCCTGGGTTATGATGGAGGTCTGTTCCAACAGCCTCTGTCATAAATCAAAACAAACATAAACCGAAGCATGTTTTCCCATAGGAATGCATTGAAAATTTTAAAAAGGTCCCAACCGGATCAAAAAATAAATTAAAAAACCACCAAAACATACAAAAAAATACCAGACCCAATCATCCCCCATCCCCACAAAGGGGAAACAGTCCCTACCGGTCCCAAAAGAAATCCCCCCCCCAAAAAAAAGCCAAAAAAATGCCAGACCGATTATCCCCTACCCCCACAAAAGCACAAAGTAATCTCCCTACCTTTCCCACACTGTTGCTTCTTCCTGAGTGGTTTGTCCAACTACCAGGAGAGCCAATTTTCTGTCCCTACTGGCAGTGGGAGAGTCTGGAGACCTTATCCACTCAATTCTGACTTTAGTCTGAGCTCCTTGGGCTGAAAATGTGTGCCTCTCCCAGGCAGACACCTGGGGGAGGTGCATGTTCCCGGGTGTAGCACTGCCCAGGGAGCTCAGATGAAGGTCATAGCTGAGTGGATAGGGTCCCCAGACTCTCCGGATGCCGGTAGAGGCGGCGGACAGTGCACAAATAGTGGCAAAAACACTGATAGTGATGATTACAATGGCACCTCCGTAGCGGTAAGTGATAAATTGCGAATTCTGGTGGAGGGTGTGGGTGCTATTTTAAACTCTAAAATGGCACCAGCTGCCATTTTAGAGTTTAAAATAGCATGATTTTTAGTCGTAAACAAAAAAAACCCCATAAACCGGGACATTAGTTTTATTAAATTTGCTGCCGTAAACTGTGGCAATCATAAACCAGGGCAATAGTAACCCAGCATTTTACTGTATTTCAAAATAAGAGAAAATCCAATGTGCATTTAGATTTTCTACATTTTAGGAAGAATGCAGCAAAGTTCATTTCTATGTTCTGATTACCTAATCAGAAGAGTTCAATGGCTAGAACCCTATTGCTCTTGTGCATTACAAACTGCAAGTCACCCAAGTGACCTTTGCAATCCTGCTGGCTGTTTATCATGCAATCTGACAAGTTTGATTTAAGCAATTGGTTGTATTCTTAGTTGCCCAGGGACAGACATAACAAAATCTATAGGCACAAGAGCAGTTATTCTCACAATATTTCATGATTGGATTTTTGCCCATTAATGTCAATTAAGCTTCATTCAGAACACAGATACATGGAATAGCAGAAGAAAAGTTATGATGGTAAAAAAATTTAAATGTAACTTTTAAAGAATTTGCCAGATTTTTCTTTGGAGATAAGAAG
Source organism: Furcifer pardalis (assembly GCA_030440675.1). Classification (NCBI taxonomy): domain Eukaryota; kingdom Metazoa; phylum Chordata; class Lepidosauria; order Squamata; family Chamaeleonidae; genus Furcifer; species Furcifer pardalis. The sequence continues at coordinate 234,200,549 of CP126890.1, forward strand.
CTTTACAGAAAATAAATATAAAATATAGAAACCCACAGTCAGGATGTGAATCCCAGTAACTCCACACTGCTTTGAAATCAACAGGAACAAACTGGTACTTGGGTGGAGCAGAAGTTTTATCACTGACTATACTAGAAATGTTCTCCCTCTAGTTAGGAACTTAGTATAGGGTTGCCATAATTCTCTCCTGCCAAACTGGGACAGCCACGTGACATCATTGCAGTCTTCAAACTGTGCATGCATTGGATGGGGTTGTGAGGGACACCACAGCTCTAAGCCCCCACGGAATCCCTGTCCAGGGCAGACAGCCTTCATCAGTTTAAAATAAATTGTAGTCAAGAGTTCCGCCCCCCGCCCCCCGGTGTGATTCTTCTTGCAAAAGACTATTCTTGGTTGTTCTATTTTCATTTTTTGAATAAAATTTCTTGGACCACTCTTGAAACCATTCTTCCTCCCCCTAAGGTCACCCCACCCTCCTCTTCACACACACACACACACACACACACACACACACACACACACACACACACACACACACACACACACACACACACACACACACACACACACACACACACACACACACACACACACACACTGAAATAGACTCCTCAAACCCCCCATGAGGATCCCTTGGAAGAAAGTTCTAAAGAGGGGCCTGGAATGGCAATGCAGTCCAGGGCACTTCCGTTTCTCTCCGGAAGGAGAAAAGCAAGAGACAGAAAGGGAATTATTTTGGAGGAGGACCTTTGTGATGGAGGACTCTTCACTTTCTGTCCACCCTGTTCCTTTCCTCTCTAGGAATACTGACCCCTATGCAATTAACCCTTTGCAGTCACATGAAGAAGGAATCCTATGTCCCAGGGTATGGGGGAGGTTTAGCTTCTTAGATATGGGTTTTGTTTTGTTTTTGCTCCCTCCCAGCTTTCCAGGAAAAGGGTGGAGGACGACTCCTTGTCCCCCAAATTTCAAGGTGAGCCAAGGGATTTTTGCAAAGAGTTATTTCACTGCCTCCATGCCTTTCTTTCAATTATCTCCCTTGCAAGTGTCTCCCATCCCCGACTGGCTTCTTAGGGTGCTGTTTTGCCTTTGCTGCTTTCAAGCAGGATAATTGAAAGAAAGGCAGTGAGGCAGTGAATTAACTCTGTGCAAAAATCCCTTGCTTCTTTTGTTCAAATTTAAAAATCTGGGACTTTTACATGTTTTTTCTTGAACCGGCCAGGACAGCTTGAATCTGGGAAAATCCTGGAAAACTGGGGCATATGGCAACCCTAACTTATTAGAATGATGTGAGATTTTAACACAGCTTTCAGGGATGCAGGATTTTCATCTGGCATGTTTTCAAGCTATCTCTGAAGTCTTCTTTCTTTTTGAGACACAGCAAAAAAGTAATTAAGTTGAACCTTGCTTTGTCTTGAGGTCATTTGTTGTCTTCTGAAGCCTTTCCAGAGCAAAAATATTTGCAAAACTACTCCAAGCCTCTCTCTCTATTTTTCACACACATACCGTCTGCTTCCTTTGATTTCAGCTTCCTCCTTCAGTCTTTTTCATAGAATTTGTAGCTGTCTCCCCCCACCCCTGACTCATCTAACCCCATCTGACTGTCTGACAAGTCTGACAAGTTCTAGTTGATCCTAGAAGACTTTTGAAGGCTGTATCTAGTGCAGAGGTTTAAATTTCCATTAGACAGAAATGAAGACCAAGCTCTCCCAAATCTATGTCCATAACTGTAAAATCCATTAATGTGATCTCTAATTATACTTGGAATGTCTTGATGTTATCTTGATGTTAAGATGTTTAGAGAGTGGCCTTGATCAATTGATATGTGATTACAAATGACTTATCACTGCGCTTATAAAGGGAGAGGGAGATTTTGGAAACTGTACAATAAAATTGTTATGACCTCATTCCTGCAGTCCTGTTTTTCAAAACTAAAGCATAAGGTTATTCATACATAAAAGGCTTCTGATTATAAATGTTCTTTTTTGATCAGGAACCATGTGTACAAAAAGAGTTAGACAGCATCATTGACCTGGTGGGCATGGATCTGGATAGGCTCCAGAGGATGGCAGATGACAGCCTGGCATGCTGTGGTCTGTTGAGTCACAAAAGGATTAGACTCGACCGTGTGACTGAATAACAACAACATTTTGTATATGTTATTGTGCAGCAGAGCAAAACAATGTTCTACAAGACAATTCTAAAAATGGGGTGCCACAAACAAAAAAGTGTAGCTTTGAAATTGCATCAAGTGATCTTTTATGTCCCTAGATTTAAAGTATCTCATATAAATTGAAAAGTGAAATCTTGTTTAACTTGAAGGAAAATGGTTTTTCCTACCTACTTTTTATTTAGAAAACAATGTGGCTGTAGAGGCTAAAATATTGATCCTAAAAATGGTAAAGCAGAGATTGTCATAAAATGAATGGAACATGCTTCCCAGCACAAAAGTTCCAAGTATAGGTACATTGTTACAGGTTTGCTGAGCAATGGGGTAATCTGAACTTTTGACCATATGAGTCAGAACCTAATTAGCTGACACTCTTTCCTAGACAACAGGCATTAAAGGGGGCTTCTGTTTCTGGTTGTAAAAACAATTTAAAAAGATATAGGAAAAAGTATATCTGAGAGTAAACAAAACAAAAAACGTTATGGCGCTTTAAAGACTAACTTCTGCATTTTAATGTTAGCTTTCATGGATCAAGTCAACTTTATTCAACACTTTTGTCTTTTTTTAAAAACTCTCTGATATTCTTGAAACACAGACTAATGTGGCTACCATTTCAAACATTTGAAAAGGTATGTAGAACAAATTCAGAAGTTCACTCTTCTAAGCTGTGAAATTACTGATTTCTGCTTTGTGGCTAGGGATGGTTTCATTTGATGTTAGCAGAGCTTTGGTGCTTATTCCACCTATCAAACAAATGTTTGATAATTAAGGGGAATCCCCTGCCCCCGTTCCAAAGATGCTATGTACTGTACTATCAAGTTACATCTGACATGTAGTGACTATATGAGTTGATCATCTCCACTATGTCCTACCATTAAAAATGTCCTTTGATATTGCAAACCAACAGCACCTCATGTTAGCTTGTTCTCTCTTTCTACATTCCCCTTCCTAACAATATTGCCTTTTCCAGTAAGTTTTGCTCAGGTCTTGTAAAATAACATCTGTGCCTTTCTTTATTGCATCTAACCATCTCAAGTTAAGGTGCATTGGTCGCGCTGGTGGATGATCTCTGGCGAAAGTGGGAGGGAGGCCACCCATCCATCCTGGCTCTTCTTGACCTCTCTGCAACATTCGATACTGTTGACCACGGTATCCTTCTGGAAAGGCTCTGAGGATTGGGGATCCGAGGCACTGTGTTATCCTGGTTTTCCTCATTTCTGACGGGCAAGACCCAGTCGGTGTGGTTGGAGGGTGAGGTGTCCAGCCTGAAGCACCTTTGCTATGGGGTGCTTCAGGGCTCGGTACTCTCACCTCTCCTATTTAACATCTACATGAAACCGCTGGGTGAGATCATTCATTCCCATGGAGTGAAGTATCATCAATATGCCGATGATACCCAGTTATATATTTTGGCTCCTGGGGACCCAAGCGATGCAGTTGAAGTCCTTTCCAGGTGCCTGGAGGCTGTCAGTGTCTGGATGGGGGACAACAGGCTATAGCTGAATCCCAGCAAGACTGAGTGGCTATGGGTGGGGGGTTCTGCATCATCTCGGGAGCTACCATCTTTGGTTCTGGATGGGGCAGTTTTGCCCCAAACAGACCCAGTGCGTAACTTGGCAGTCCTCTTGGACTTGCAACTCCTGTTCGAAGAGCAAGTGGCAGTCATGGCTAGGAGAGCTTTTGCACAACTTTGTGTTATTAGCCAGTTATGCCTGCTCCTAGATCAGGACTCCTTGCTCATGATCACACACGCTCTGGTCACCCCCAGACTTGATTACTGTAACATGCTCTACATGGGGCTGCCCTTGATGACCATTCTGAGGCTTCAACTGGTGAAGAATGCAGCTGCCCAGGTGGTGATGGGGTGTGGGTGGTATGCACATGCCTCACTGCTGCTCTGGGAGCTGCATTGGTTGCTGGTTTGTCTCTGGGTGCAATTCAAGATGCTAGTAATTACCTTTAAAGCCCTACATGGTAGTGTGACAGGATACTTAAGAGACTGCCTCACCCCAAGAACATCTGTCTGTCCCACCACAGCAGACCGGCTCTCTAGCCGCCCAGAGTTGGGGTTTCTCCCGATTGGGGCGGGATAATAAGTTAGAACAAATAAATAAATAAATAATAAATAGTTGTTCTATCGGCCAGAGAGGCACTTCTCTCTGGCACCAGAAGGAGGGCCTTTTCTGTGTCCGCCCCAGCCCTATGGAACCTCCTGCCAATGGAGTTATGTCTCCAGAGAGAGCTGCTGCCCTTTAGGAAGAATCTAAAAACATAGCTGATGGAGCAGGTATGGGGTATGGGTTGTACAGTGACCCCAGCTTTGAACCCCTCTCTCCCTCAACTTTTTAAATCGGTGGTCTGTAGTAACTTTTAAATTTTTAAGATTTTAATTTTTAACCTTTTATAGTTTTAAATTTGAGGTTTTTAGGGAATGTTTTATGTCTTTGTTGTTGTTTTCTATGATGTATAAACCGCCCTGAGTCACCTTGGTGAGGAAGGTGGTGGATAAATAAATAAATAAATGACTAACCTTGGCACTCCAGGTGTTCTTGGACTTCAATTCCCAGAACCCCAAGTGGGCACGCCTGCTGATCAGGGCTTCTGGGAACTGTTCAAGAACAGCTGGAGTGCCAAGGTTGGCCATCACTGCTATAGATTAAGTTGATCAAGAAAAGTACAAGATGTACCGGTATTTGCCTTCTAGAATATGCATTTTTAAATTGGTGACTCATGGCTTTTGGAGCCCATTGTATAAACAGGGTAGCGTGTTAGTTTATTTAAGTGACTGCATATGTATAATTTAATAAAGTACAGTTGGGAACATTTTGTTCTTGAAGTCAGTGTTGCTAAACAATTCCATTGAAGGAATGGAAAAGAAAGGGGAAACCTATTGAAGTTAATGGAATTTTTGAGGAAGGAACCTTGCAACAACCTATGGGAAACATTTATCAGCAGAAGTATCCCAATTTCTTCTTTAAAAGGAAATTTAATTGAAATTGAGATTCAGTTTAATTCAGACAATTCTCAAAAGTGAGATTATGGAGGTCCCCATGGACCCATTTAGAACCAAAACACTGGAAGGAAAGTTTAGGATCACCTAATTCAATTCTCTCCCCGCTCCCACCCCCCACCCAAGGTATTCATTCATTCATTCATTAGTCAGGATCTTAAATAATAATTTTTAAAAATGTTAAATATTCAAGATTAATTATAGCTGAATATTTCTTGGTAGATGCTTATCTATTTTCTAATTTAAAATGTATCTTGAAGAAGTTTCTAGACTTTTATGTTCCATTATTATTTAGAATAATTAATTAACAAAAAACTCTTATGGTTAAATAGATGCTAAATTTATTTTTTATTTATTCAAGCTAAGAAATGTCAGGAATTTTGTTTTTTTATGGGACAGATATGTTAGTTGGGCATTTCCGCCATCCCTCATTAAGGCAAAGGGCCAACATTTGGGTATCAAATTGAGACCTAAATCAGCTAGCCCAGGGATCTTCAAACTTGGCTCTCCAGATGTTCTTGGACTTCAATTCCCCAAAGCCCTGATTAACAGGTGTGCTGACTTTGGCTCCTTGTAATTGAAGTCCAAGAACACCTGGAGAGGTGTGTGGTGGCTTTGGCTCCTTGTAATTGAAGGTGTGCTGACTTTGGCTCCTTGTAATTGAAGTCCAAGAACACCTGGAGAGGTGTGTGGTGGCTCACTGGTTAAGAAGCTCACCTTATTAGCTGGAAGGCTGGCAAGTCGGCAGTTCAAGGCCCGAGTACTGCATGAAGTTTTGAGCACCTGTCTCTGTCCCAGCTCCTGCCAACCTAGCAGTTTAGAAGCAATAAATTACAAGTACATAAATAGGGACCACTTTGGTGGGAAAAGATGCTGGAGAAACGAAAGGAGCCTCATTCAGGTATCTCCTGGGTGTAGTTTCTCCAGCAACAATCATTTCAACCCAGAATAACTTCTGACATGAAATTATTATTATTAAGGGAGTTTGCAGAGCAGTTGACTGCACAAATATCTACTGATTCAACGGGCTTGTTCTAGTTGTGACCTACTGGATCTCAGCAATGAACCAAAAAATACTAGCTGCAGCAGTATCTGAATACATTGCATTTCAGTATGTAACTGCTTAATTAGAGCCAAGTCCTGCTAGTATCCACATTTCATCACATTTGTCTGTTAGATATTCTTCTGCTTAACCAGCGGTTAGAATGGCAGGTTAAAAATTAATTCATAGTCAACAGTTGTGGGAAAATGGGATTAATTTATTGTTAACACTGGGAAATGAGAAATTAGTTTTGCTGAATTAATTAATGTGATACTGTGATAATTAAGTTGCTCATTTTTAAAGAACCATGGGATTTACTGACAATAGAATGGCTGTCGTTAATGTGCTGATTAGGCTATTGCACTCTTAAAGACTGAGGGGAAAGTGTGTGCAACTGCTAGTGAACTGGATCCAGTGTGAGAACTCCTGATTCAAATCTTTGGATAGAACTAACTACAACTAGACAATTGTGCTTACATATATGGGAATATGCCAACTGAATAAAGAATAGATTTTTAAGGTGGTATGAAAGTTGCCAAATAATACATGCAAAATCAGATATCCTGCATAATTCACATTAAAAAGACTAGTATTGCTTGCCACTGTAATCCTATGAATACTTATTCAGAAGTAAATCGACCCCTTCTATTTATTTTTTTAAAATATGGCAGGCTGGCACTTGAGTAAACCATGGGATTGGCCTTCCTCTAAGCAACATCTGAGTACTGAACTACAGCAGTAGTAAAAGCTATTAGTCATGGCTCATTGCAGGAAGAGGGAAATGAATATGCCTTTACATATTTAACTTAGTTCCAAGTTAACTGTCCATTTAACTTGTTCTGAGAGTAAGATCTCATATCTAATAAATGATTTTGTTAAGCCTAGATGGGTAAGTGGGTATCTACTTAACATGTAACTAGTTAAATTTACCAAGTTGTTTCCAGGTTCTCTGTTTAGCTCTATGCAGAAATTATTTATTTATTTATTACATTTATATCCCGCCCATCTGGGATATTTTTCCATTCTGGTTGCCTTACAAGATATTTAAAAAACTCTTTACAAGAGAAAATTAGACATAAATAATAAACACACTAAATAAATTATAAATAGCAACAAAAAACAAAAATGACACCCCCACCCCCAAATCTTGGTGATGGAAAAAGTTAATCAAAATTTTGGATAACGTTTTGGACTAAGGCTCAATAGGTTGAAGTTCAAGACATTGCTTGATGTAATCTACAAAAGGTTTTACACTTGACTAATTCCCTACTGGTAGTAATGATTATGATACTAATGATTCGCCTTTCAAAACTTTATTAGACACGTTTTACACATTTTACACTGCTGTACTAACAAGAGACCATAATATATCTTTTCTAGTATGTTTGCTGTTTGCAAACCAATCATCATCATCATCATCATCTAAACAATGTATGTTCCAAACAATAATTTGAGTAATGTGTCTATATCTGGAAAAATTAAGTGTGTGTTTAAACACAAACCACAGGTTGATCAGATGAAGAAGGTCAGCATACTATCAGAAATTACATTAAATTAATTTCTCACATTTTTCTTCCATGTCTAGGCCAGATGTAAAACTGCCAAAATGAAGGTACTTTTTGGTGAGTTCATTCTGCAGTTCCTTTCGTCTGACTCAGTATGAGAAAGATTAGCCAGCAACACAAGCTTGCCGTACCTGAATACACCTGATTGTGATTCAAAAATACCACAATCTTCCAGTAGGCTCTTTCTGTGTACCCTTATTGCTCACATTGTAAGTAGATAATCATAAGAAGCTTGGGAGAAGATCAAACCATATATTGATTCACATTCTCCTGCTTTCATCTTCATTTCAGGCATCAGATTTTGTTGGCAACTAATTTATGAACAGTTAGCCACCTATAATGGATTCCCTCCCCCCTCCCCCCCAATAAAAGTGGTGCTGGCAGTTTTGTTCTTCCATATTGCAGCCCACAGAATCCCACACTCAACACAAACTGGCTGTGTTAGTTTGGAGAATTGTGGACATTAGAGTCAGATAAAGTAACACTTTCAAGCTCTCCAAGAGAAATGTGTGTGTGTGTTATGTGCCATCAAATGAAATGGACTTTACACAGTAGGGTGAGATATTTAAGGGCTAGTTTTACTAGTTCCATCGACAAACTGAGATTTCCAGAGTCTTTGCCTGCTCCTCAGTCCACTATACCATGCTGGCCAAGACAGAGATAGTTATATTAAATCATGCTTTCCATTAATTACCCTGTTAAGACTGCCTGTTACACAGTGAGGGGTGAAGGACACAGGCAGAAGCCTTCTAGATAATGTTGCAGACAGTGATGGGATGTCTACATTCCTGCAGTCTGAGTTGCTGCTTGTATCCCATGTGCAGAGAAGAGAGAGAGAAAAAAAAGAATTGATGTCAGTAGGAATTTTTTCATTGTCTTCAATGTAAGAAGGGGAATTTTAGACCCCAGTCACACTGGGAAGTAAGGACATGAGAAACCATGGCACAGAATTTCTTATAATGATACTGAAACGATCTTCACTGTCCCTCCCACAACCCCTGTAATTAACTAATGCAAAACAGATACTTAACTGCATGCTGTGAATTCACAGAAGATTTGCTTTGTCCACAAAGCTTGCAGAGAAGACAGAATACCAGTTGAAATAAAATAGCTTTTCCAAAATATTGAAGTTTGTTCCATAAATTGTGTGCTCCAAACAATGGAGCTTTTCATTTTAGAACTACCCTAATTTCCAGTTGTAGGGTTTAGACAGTATCCATATAGTTTCATCCCTAGTTCATCCCATTAATATAAACTGGATTTTTTTTAATTAAAAAAAGAAGGGGGAATAGCAAAAATTACATTTTGAATTACAATCCCCTGAATACACTATCTAGCATAGGTATTCCAGGAGCTGTAGTCCAAAAAAGTAACTTTCTCTCGTTCTACACATAATGCTTTTCCTGAAAGAAAAATAACTATTTCATTCTGAGACACAAAAGAAATGAATAATTTCTTCACTTCATAGTGGATCTGAGAATAAATCAGAAAATTGCCTAGGAGGCAGCCTGGTTCATTCCCGCCCCTCCCCCCCATATTTTAAAGCCAGGTACGTAAAATTATGTTATGAAGGCTGGGATAAAGAAATATTTGGATTAAATGTGAAATGTTTCTCTGAGACATCGAACCAGATGTTGTTATGAGGCATTGAGAGATATAGTAGCTGAAAAAACCATACTGGACATTATAATGCAACTATGGAAATTCAAAGCAGGTTCATCACTAGTCTCTGGATCAACTTTATTTAAGTATTAAAGATCTAAGAGTCTCCCAACAACTAAAGAATGATTATATAGTGGAATATAACATCTAATTCATGCATGAGCAACAGGTATCCAGATCTTCTGTTCATTTTATTGGATATTGAACCAGTGTTTGATTCACACCTGAGTTCTGAGTATCATATACAGTAAAACATTGGATAACGCTAAGACTTCGTTCCACAAGTCTTGGTGTTATCCAATTTTTTGTGTTATCAGATCCATGTTAAAATCCTATGGGATGGATCAGATAACGTTAAAACTCCATAGAGATACATTGTAACCGCACAGGCTTTAGCGGTTGTTATCCGATCCATCCCATAGGACCTTAATGTTATTCAATCCAATTCTCCTACCCAGATTACTTAACGTTATGCGATTTTAGCATTATCCAATCCAATCGTTATCCGGTGTTTTACTGTACAAGCACCATTAACAATTGCTTGATTCTGGGTTCTTCTTTTGAAGTATATTATAAAACTCACATTATTTCACAGTCATATTATATTTATGTCTACTGGTGCTGGTGACATTTACAATCACCTCCTAGACTCTAAATCCAACTCAGACTTTTAGGTTATATTGAATTTATATTAATAATGCCAACACAACCCTGTGTGTCAATGAAAAAGATAATTCAAATTTGCTTCAGAGGACCACTTTGGTCTATTGTTCCAAGAAGCTATTTGTTAAATCACTTTCTCTAGCTGGTTTCAATTGTTCAATCCATCTAGTTTATGATGTCTACAGACAAGACATACCAGTCACCTGGAGAGGTCTCATTGCTCTATGGCAGGAGTTCTTAACCATTTTTAGCTGTGCACCGGATCACACACCCTTAGACAGCTGAACAGGCCAGACTTGTGGTTCTTCCTGTTATAAATGCTGCTGTAAAATATGTCCATGGCTGTAGTAAATGCATTTACGACAGCCGTAGACTCCTTTACAGCTGTAGTAAACACATTTACGACAGCTGCAGACTCATTTACGGTGGTAGTAAATGCATTTACAACAGCCATAAATGAGTCTGTGGCTAATTCTGGCAGTGGCAGTGGCAGCTGGAGTGAGGTCGGGGGTCAGATTATTTGGTGTCACAGGCGAGATCTGGTCCATGGACCATACGTTGAGAATACACGCTTTATAGCCTGTATAAGCACGTAGTAGAAATAATAAGACATTAGAAAGGGTATGGGGAAAACATAGAACTCTTAGAAATCTGAGATTTTACCTCATTGTAGCCATCTTTACACCATGACCCTTTTCTGGAAGTACAGTAATACCTCGGATAACGTTTACCTCGGATAACGCTAAAATCGCATAACATTAAATAATCTGGGGAGGAGAATTGGATCGAATAACATTTAGGTCCTATGGGATGGATCAGATAACAACTACTAAAACCTGTGTGGTTACAATGTATCTCTATGGAGCTTTAACGTTATCCAATCCATCCCATAGGATTTTAACATGCATCGGATAACACTAAAAATCAGATAACACCAAGACTTGTGGAACCAAATTTTAGCGTTATCCAAGGTATTACTGTATTTGCAATTCCTTTAGAGATCTGAGATCCAGCATGAAACCAGAATGCTGAAGCTTTCCTTATGTATTTTTATTTGCTTTTTCTTAATTTGCTGGTGCAATTTGCACAAAACTGTTCAACTTGCTCTTGAAAGCAAGTGGTTTCATGGAAGATAACTGTGAGAATTTTTAAAATAAGGTAGTCAAGACTTGAGGTAAGCAAAATTCATCCAATGTTATCTAGTTCTTCCTTTCAGCACTCACTGCATGCACAACCAATGCTCCCACAAAATGCAAACATATTCTCAAAGCTAAATATTGGCATGTTACACAATGAGGGTAAAAATCATGCGAACTCAAAGTGGACAAACCTAATCAGGATTTGCATCTTAGATGAGCAAACCAACAATGATGTCATCAATGTGCAACCCAATTTTATTAAGCTCAGCCATTTTTGTTGACTTCCACTTTTAGAGAATATTTTTCATCACACTACAGTTTTTATAGGCAGCAAAGTTTTTATGATTCAGGAAATGGAATATAACCATGATACTTTGCTTCCTTTTAACATGTTTTGACTAAAGTTATGCTTCAAGTAACTAGTTGAACTTTAAGGATCCCTTGTTCCTTAGGAAAAGCTTCAAATGAGAAGGGAAAATGCACATACCCACAAGTCCCAATATCTCAATCTCCTTAATCTTTGCAACCAGAGGTTGAGAATTGTTTGTGGCTCCAAAACCAACCCGCTCTGATAGTTCTCTCATGCGCAGGCCATCACAGGGTTTCATTAAACTTCTTTACATGTAAAGTGCAACCACTGATTCATAATTTTAAGTAAATGTTTACATGGACATTGTTATCATTAGCCTGGAACATCTTAGGGGGGGGGGGGTGTTTTGCTTTTGTTTGTTTTTTGCCTTTTGGAAGATCTCCATTTCTGTCCTGGGAAGATCAGAATTGTTCTGTTTTGAAAGAATGATGACATCACAGCCCAAGAGTGGCATGTAGCGTGGCTGTGAACTTTTTGGGCTGGGAAAGTTTCAGAAGCTATTTTAATTGGGGAAATGTGTGCAAAGATTCAGACTACGCTTGATGTTCTGAGGACTGGAAGTTCCCATCTTCGTTCTTGTTGTTTCACATATATGCACTTCCTTACTGCACATAGCCAGCCTCAGCAATACATACTGGACTTCTGTTTCTCATTGAGTCTAAAACATTCTTTCCACAAATTGTACTTCCTATCAGAGACTAATACCACAGTCCAAGGTCACAACGTGGATAAGAGAGAAGAGTTGGCTGACTAAATACTGAATTACTGGCTAAAGAAAAAAAAATAGGATGGCAGGAGTGGAGTTGATTCCAGTTAATAATGGTACTGGTTCAGGGAAAATGGAAAGCTGATACAGGACCCAAACAAATCATTCGCAGATGACAAGGTGAAGCAACAGAAAGAATGTCTGTCAATGTTTCGTCAATAAAGCAAAAAGAGTTCAGACAAATGTTGAGGTTTTCAACATTTGGGAAGTATTACAAATGCAATGCAATGAAATGCATGGTACCCAAGAAGAAAATTAATTGTTTGCCTCACTGCTGACATTTGTACTCAGATCATCTAGCTTCTTTCCAGCTGCAGTCATATTCAGTGTATTGAACAGTGAGATGTGGCCAGGATTTATTTAGCAGCCTAGACTGAGTTTACTGACCAAATCTGTTTTGACCAAATAAAGCCTGAGGGAAGGGAAGCAGTGGGAAATCTAAATGAAAGCATCTCTGTCTTAGTTTAAATATATCTTTGGATTTGATATGCAGGTTTAAAGAATGAAAATAACATGGGGGAGAAGTATTCTGGCAGTTGGCTATGGGTTTCTTACAAACCTAATTTTAAATGGGCTAGAAGGAAACAAAGTATAGCCCTATGGCCACTTGAGGAGCCCCAGGGTCTTTTTACAGCCCACATCCTCTAAGGAGCCCTTTCTCTGGTCAAAAGAAGAAAGAATTGGAGCTTTTGAAAGCTTCCAGAATTGGTTGTTTATCTTTTAAAAGGTCACCTTTTAACAAATAAGAAGCATTATCTTTGCCTTTTTAAGACTCAACATATATTGGAAACCCTATTGTTGTTCAGTCACACAGTCGATTCCGACCCTTTGTAACCCCATGGACCATTGTCATCCAGGCACCCCTGTCCTCCACCATCCTCCTCAACCCACCCATCTCTGTGCCCATTGCATCTACAATACCATCTAGCTATCTCATTTTTGGCTGCCCTCTTCTTCTTTTGCCCTCCACCCCAGCATCAAGGCTTTCTCAAGTGAATCCTCTCTTCTCATTTGATGTCCAAAGTACTTTAGCTTCATCTTTACTATTTGACCTTCTAAGGAGCAATTAGGGTTGATTTCTTCTATGATTGACCTATTTGTTCTCCCCGCTGTCCAGGGTATTCTCAAAACATCTCCTCCGACACCACATTTCAAAGGCATCTATTTTTCTGCACTCAGCTTTCCTAATGGTCCAGCTCTCACAACCATACATTACCCTATTAGGGTAACCATCATTCAGGATCAAATTGAAAGCAAATACATACCATCTTTAAAAGTAATGATTATGGAGAGAAGAACCGTTTGAGTTGTCCATCAACTCTGACCACTTGAGGGGATTGTGGAAGGACATTTGATTGTTGTCTTCCTCACCAGGGTAAGACATGCTGTATTAATATTAATATTTAAATTCTAAGCTCTATGAAGGCATTCATTTTCCCCAGAATCTAAACACAAAAGAAGAGATACTAGACCTATTTCTTTATTTGCAAGTTTTTGTCATTTTCCTCATAAAAAATAGTTTTTGAGTAGCTTTCTCTATTAATTGGAATTGACATGTTGTAGATCTCCAAACTTTGACAACATAATCCACATATTTTACTAATTAGGTGTCATTTTCTGTATATCATATACTCAGTGTGGTATAATGGACAGAGTGATGGACTGGAATCCAAGAGGCCTGGGATGAATCTCCATTCAGCCATGGAAATTCACTGGGTGAGTTGAACTGGCAAAACTCATTCCTTAAATATCTCTCATGCCATGAAATCCCTATTAGAGTCACTATAAGTGGGTTCTGACATGACAACACAGAAAAACACAATCTGTTATTACACAATTTTGTATATAATACAAATTAACCTAATCAATTTAAATATGATAATATGAGACCTTATCAACATGTGGACAGCTTCAGCTCATTGAACAATCACACTGAAAACTTTGTTTTTTACAAAACAATTGGCTAAAACAGTAACTGCATAGATTTTTTTAAAAAGGTTGGAATTTGGACCATTTGATGGTCTAAATTGACAGTGAGTGGAAAACTCAGCTCTCTGAGTAATATTTCAATCCTGGGCTCTCCATCCAACCCAGAACACTAGAAAAATCAGTGTTTCCAATTGTGTGGTGATGTTGTGCAGGTAGAGAACAGGCCTTGCTCTTCACAATCTCACTCGTCTTGAGTCAAAAACAGCAAACCTAACAAAACAACACATGTGAAGATTGCAGAACTATTGACTTCCTGCTTTTCGAATGTTTATTCTACATAGCAGACAAATTTCAATATAGGACTATGAAGATGATGGTTTCCCAATTTAATTCTATACATTGAATTAACTTACTGAAATTTTGTGCAACCTCATGTGTTTCTTCTCTTTTGTCAATGCTTAAATTGCCATCCTAGTTGCTTGATCTTTAGTAGAATTGGACAGAGAACTTAAATCTTAATCCTTCATTCAGTTCTTTAGAGATAAATCCTCCTTTGATCATAGCAATCAATGTGTTGAGAAGAGTAAGCTAGATGCCAGATATGGGCAAAGAAACAGGTCGCATGTTATTGCATGGAGTGCTTACACAGCACATTGTACAGCCCAGAGGGGAGATGCAAATAAATGTATATGCATAAGTAATGCCTCGTCAGCTACCTGGGGCATAATAAGCAGTGATGGGATGTCCCCGGTTCCAGATGGTTCCCTGGAACCGGTAGGACCAATCCCGGAGGGTTCTCCGGGAGGGGAGTCCACTTTTGAGGCGTCCGGTTCCGGACGCCTCACCGAAAGAATTTTTTTAAAAAAAATTGGAGCAAAAATGGCTCCAATTGACTGCGCATGCGCAGAAACTTAATCTGACGCATTGTGCATGCGTCAAATTGAGTTTCTGGTCATGCGCACTAAATTGGAGCCAAATGGTTCCAATTTAAAAAAAATTCTTCCGAAGCTGGAGCCGCCCCTTTTTAGAGTGGCTCCGGCGGCAGCAGCAGCGGCAGCCCTAAGAGAAGGGCACCTCCCCTAGCCAGCCACCGAGCTCCCACGGGCACATTGGTGCCTGCCCGGGCCATCCGCCCCCGCGCCCTCCCCTAGGGACTTGGGCCCAACAAACCCCCATGCCCTGGGTAAGCCCGGCGGGGCTCGCCACTGCCACATCCTCCTCCGCCGGGTGCCTGCAGCTTCCTCAGGCCGGTGCCTTTTCGGCCCGGCTCTGGCTGCGGCCACGGGCGGCCAGGGCCTGCGGGGAGCAGTGGGTATGGTGGCAGCCGCAGCCAGAGCCGGGCTGAAAAGGCACCGGCCTGAGGAAGCTGCAGGCGCCTGGCGGAGGAGGATGCGGCGATGGCGAGCCCCGCCGGGCTTACCCAGGGCATGGGGGTTTGTTGGGCCCAAGTCCCTAGGGGAGGGCGCAGCGGCGGCGGATGGCCCGGGCAGGCACCAACATGCCCGTGGGAGCTCGGTGGCCAGCCAGGGGCTGCAGGCGGCTGTGGCGGCCATGGCTGGCGGCTGCAGGGCTGGCCGCGGCCTTCGTAGGAGGAAACGGCCGCAGTCGGGGGCAGCGTGTCTTGCCGGGTGGCCCCGGGCCACATGGAGGTTCGTCGACGCCAAGGAAGGTAAGTGAGGCTTTTATATTGTGGGTGGGTGGGTGATTTATTTGTGTTTTGGGTGGGTGGTTGTACTTTTATTTAATTTTTATTTTATTTATTTAAGTTATTTACGGGTCTGTATGCGTGTTTTTTTTTTTGTTTTTTTTTTTTTAATTTTTGGCCTTGCCCACAACGTCATGATGTCATGATGTTGGCTCCGCCCATGACGTCATGACGTCATGACATTGGCCACGCCCATGACATCCATGACGTCATGGCGTGGTAGTAGAATTTTTGACATCCCATCACTGATAATAAGGTTATGTTGTCCTAGTTGTTTGTGGCCTACACTCAAGAATCTTGTTGCCAAGGGCTGGTTGAGAAAGGTATGATACATTTTCCTAGAGAGATTAATGTCTGCTTCATAGGCTTCCCAGCTCCCCTTCCACTGCCTGGATATAATCCCACACTTGTTTTGTTCTGTTGAAAGATCTGGTCTGTTTTTTGACAAGTTAATTTAGCACTGACCCAAATGTCACAAGACCAGTCAACCTGCACTTTACTCATGAATTCTCCTTTTTGAAACCTACACATGGCTAGGAAATCGCAGCCACCACAAGACCTGCACAAGCTTGTGCACCAGACCTACAAGACCTATCAAAAATGCCATTTCTTAGCACTGAAACCTATCACCCTAAGAACAAAATGCCCTGCAAACCTTTTGGTTACCATCTCTGTGGCAGATACGGCTGGCAAGTTAAATCCAAAAAAGCATTTAATGATGCTTTTAGATGGGACCTTAGTAAGCATCTGAAATGCTAGAAATGTAAACCAAAAAGCTAAAATTTGAGGACAGAAGTGTGAAGGGGAATGTATGACACAATATAATTTAATAGAATATGAAAAAATGGGTAGGAAACATTTTCTTAAAGTTTTTCTTGCTATATTTGTTTTTCATGTTCCCTTCCCCCCACCCCCATAACAGCAAGCAACTACCAATTATTTGGCTTGGAATTTCTCATGAGTAGGACCAAACTTTTTTAAAAATTAGATAGATTCAGAGCACTCTGGATGCAACCATGGAGATTTCTAAATCACCTGGCCCCAAGTCTAATTGCACTTTAAATAGGAGGAATAGCCCACACAATAAAATCATCCAAACCTAGCAACATCAGTCCATCAAACCTTCTGTTTGCTCAAACAGCTTATCTTGAGCAAACACTAACCTTGTCCTTCATTTCAGGATGCCTCATATATTATAAAAAGCATAACATGGAAAAGATAGGACATTTTTTGTATGGACAGCA
Source organism: Furcifer pardalis (assembly GCA_030440675.1). Taxonomy (NCBI): domain Eukaryota; kingdom Metazoa; phylum Chordata; class Lepidosauria; order Squamata; family Chamaeleonidae; genus Furcifer; species Furcifer pardalis. The sequence goes on from CP126890.1 coordinate 234,217,814, forward strand.
TATTTAGCCAAAACAAAATCAATATTTTTTGTTGTATGTAAACAGGAATTCACAATTTAACAAACAAAATTGCAAGCACCATTTTAGTAGTATGCAAACACCATTGTTAATATTTATTATTTGTGAGTTCTATATCCTGTCCTTTCCTTAAGTGAGTTAGAGAAGCCGTTAAACAAGTAATAAGAGTTGTTGCCCAAATCATACCTCTGTTGTAGCACCCTACTGCTTGTCCCCCACCTCAAGAAAAAAGAGGCAATACAAACACAGAGGGGAAGTTCTGCATCTATTGTCATGCATACAATTTTGTCAGCAACACATTTGTTAAAAAAGCAATGGACCAATTTCTTCAAATAACTGCTGGAACATAGATGAAGTATCAAATTCTGATCTAACTTCTTGTATTTGCTACTCCTATTTTTTCCATCACTTGGGAGAATTACAAGGGAAGACAAGAACCCTGAGTTTTATTTTGTTTTATTTTATTGATATATCTTCTGAGCCTATGTGATTTGAACATCAAAACAGTTTATGATCAGTGTTGCCAGCTTATACCTCTCTGGGGTGTCCTTACTGGCTAGTTCTATATCCGGTATGATGGTTGTCAGAGGCTCAATTGCTTCCTCATCTACTCATTGACTCACTCATCCACTGATGTTCTGTTTTGTTTGATGTCCTAGAACACAGTGGACTTAAGGGACCCATTGCCTAATTGGTGTTTAAAGAGGAAACTGATATCATAGAAAGTACATATTATTGCCATTGTTATTGAAGTTGTATAACAACAATAAGTGAACAGCCTCTTCCCACCTTCCTTCTTTCTCTCTCTTTCTTTCTTTCTTTGATAGCAGTGACATCATATCACTTTTTAAAAAATGAATTGCACACAAACCAGAGGCTATTTGCCCCTCCTAGAATCTTCAAAATCAGAAAGCAAATAAACACAGGAAATATGCCATTTTACTGTTGCTACTATAATCTGCGAAGCTGCTACTGTACAGGAGACAGCTGTTTGGACAAAATGTGGAGGAACAATGAGCTAAACAAAGGTACATTTTATCTCCTGCTTTGTCCATTCTGTACCTTGAACATATCACATGACAGAAAAAAGTTGATTAAATTCAGGTGAAGGAGGAGTAGAAGTTAGTGGAAGAAACATACTATATATGAGTTAATATATGTGGAATATAAATCAGAAAAACAAACAAACAAATAAATAACATATATAGCTGGCCTTAATAATCCATTGATTTAGTGATGGAAAACAAAGCAAAACATAGGAAATCCAACCATGGTATTTCTCAAATTGAGCTGCATCACTTACAAGATTAAAAGGAAAAACCTTGGAAGGTGCATATAAAAAGACTTCTCAGGGTCATAATCCACTGTATATATGACATGGCCATAAACTATAAACTGAGCAATGTCACAGTTCTATTGTTGAGCAATTTAAAGATTTATACTGATTACAGGTCAGGCAAATTTAAAGCACAGCAAAATAAAAGCAGTTCCAGGACTGCCATGGGATAGAAGTAATACTTCTTTTATTTCTTCATTATTCCCCAATTTTTCTAGCCAATCTTTTAATTTAATAAAGTATTTCCTTTTTTAAATAAATTCTCCATATTCAATATCAGATTTCTTGGAAATTTCTCCAATTCTACCACCTATTCCAAATTAAAGCATGTTTTAAAGAAAGGTATTTTCAGTATTTTAAACTATATTCTTATTGTAAAGACAATATTATTGAGGTTAAAATACATTTCCTGGGATTCGAAATTAAACCATATTAATGTATTGGATTAAGATATAATATCCTGTCTGTCTGTCTGTCTGTTTGTTTCTTTGTTCCCCACCCGTCTGGTACAACCACCGCTCAGAGTGAATTACAATCATATAAAACATCAAATACATCAAATACAAAAAGATCGTTTACACCAACAAAACTACATCATAAAAGTTATATTAACAAAAACATAGCAAACCACCCAACAGTAGGCATAAAAAATCCCAAAATCATCTATCAGAACCAGATAGCATCAAATAGTAATATCATCACCACCACCACCACCACCACCACCACCACCACCACCACACTATAAAAGCAATAAAAGATAGCAGTATCAGCATTCAATGTAAATGCAGATCTGTTTTAATTGATTGGGTGTGTAATATGACCTGAAATTGGAAAGACCCAACCTTCCTGCCTTTATACCTATAGGGCTTTATACTATATCTTCTTATTAATCTTTTCCTTTCTATCTCAATTTGTTTAAATTTATTAATCATGTTTTGCCATTCTTTTAACTCTTCTTCAATTGCCTTTTTAATAAAGGTCTCCCTTGCTCAAAAGCCAGTCATATCCAACTCTAGGGTTCAGTGCTCATCTCTGTTTGTAGCATCTGCAGACATTTCTGTGGTCACCAGAGTGCACGAAATACTGTTTACCTTCCCACTGAAGTGGTCCCTATTTATGTACTTGCAATATCTTGCTTTCAAACTGCTAGGTTGGCAAGAGCTGGGACAGAGTCAGGAGCTCACTGCGTCATGCAGTATTGGGGAATTGAATTCCAAACCTCCAGTAAGCGAATTCACCTTAGATAAACTCTTTATTGTATGTAACACAATTCTACCCAATCAATTAATGTTAGTTTTTGGGGAACAATTTAAAGGTATGATAGATCAATTATCTTCAGAAAAAAGTACAGCATTCTTAGTAAATAATGGTGTAAGAACGGATATCCTTAGGCTGTGGTACAAGATAAGAATATTTCCTTTTCCCAATAATTTTGTTTTAATTATAGAATTTTTGGCAAATGTCGTTGGACAAATGTCATTTGTGATATAGGTACTAAAGACAGTGTTAAAATTAATTTATATTGCAGATAATACTTATTGACAATGGAAAAACCATTAAAATTGTGGATATGATAAGGTAAAGGTAAAGGTCACACTTCCTCGAAAGCCAGTCGTATCCAACTCTAGGTTTCAATGCTCATCTCTGTTTATAGGTGAAAAGCCAGTGCTGTCTGCATTTGCAGATGTTTCTGTGGACATGTGGCAGGCAAGCCTAGACACCGAAATTGGAATGATGTTTACCTTTCCACCAAAGTGGTGCCTATTTATCTACTTGCAATTTCTTGCTTTTGAACTGCTAGGTTGGCAGGAGCTGGGACAGAGACAAGTGTTCATTCTGTCATTTTGAACTGCTGACCTTCCCCCTTGCAGTCAGTGCAGTAGTGTAGCACTGATTTCAGCTGCCCGGGACACAAGCCAAATTTGCCACCCCCTGGTGTAAGTGTGGGAACCATACTTTTTAAAGAACTTAATTTTCTAGAAATGTAGCTATTTATGTAGAAAATCTGGTTGTTAAGTAAGTTTTTAAAGACAGGCCATGTACATTTTTTTAAAATGGGGTTCTTTTGGCATTTAACAAAATTACAGTGAAGTGTTATCTTTTCTCAATTTTCCAGTCAATGCATTACGAAGTACATTATTTTTCTCTATGATGGAGCTTCTTTAACTGTGTCTGTCATGAAGTCAAAGTTAACATTTGTAATGTTGAGCTGTTTTTCAACTATTCCATCTTCATTATCTCTCACAAAACACCACATCTTTCTACTAAAGGCGTCCTTTCAGTCTGCTTCCAATACATAATAGTCTACAGACTCTTTTCATCCAACCCTTAGCTTTCCACAGTTCATATGTAATTAACTGTTTTCTGTAGTGTTTTTCATCTTCTAAGACATAGTAAAGGTAAAGGTAAAGGTTTCCCTTGGTCGAAAGCCAGTCGTACCTGACTCTAGGGTTCAGTGCTCATCTCTGTTTCAACGCCAAAGAGCCAGTGCTGTCTGCTTCTGCAGACATTTCCATGGTTTTGTGGCAGGCATGACTAGACTCCGGAGCACACGGAACATCAGCCATTAATCTTCTGCCATAGTGCCCAACCTTAAAGGAAGGCAAATACATTTTTTAAATGTAATAAAGGATAAAGTCATTTATTTTGTGGTGTAACTTTTAGTTAATTTTATGGTTTCTAGGATATACTCTATCTAAATGGAGGATCATCACATGATTCAAATCCTATCTCTGGTGCACTATGTGTTCTGTTATAGAAGCTGAGGCTACAATGAAGTCAACAGGAGGAGAGTATGCTTTGTAGAGTAGGCCAGTTGCTTGTAGCATTCAGACAATAAAATAAAATTAAAACCACTGTTTTATTTCTCTAACTAAAGTAAGGATATATGTGTTTAAAAGTACAGTAATACCTCGGATAACGATTGCCTCAGATAACGCTAAAATTGGATAACGTCGGGGAATTTGAGGCAAAAATTTGCATCGCACAACGTTGAGATAACATTGTGTGATGCAATTGTTTGCCTCAAATTCCCCAACATTGATCTCTGCCCCAAAGCCCGCAGGGCTAGAGACCAGCCCTGTGGGCTTTGGGGCAGAGAACTACCGAGGCTTAGACCTGCCGGTTTGGTTGGGGGGAGATTGGGCCCACATGTTCCCCCAGCCAGCCAGCCAAACCAGCGCTACAGGCTCTCTGTTTTGGGATCAGGGTGTCTGGGGGGAGATGGCACCTCCAGCCACCCCGATCCCAAAGCAGGCAGCCCGCCTGGTCTCTAGCCCTGCGGGCTTTGGGGCAGAGATCAATGTCAGGGAATTTGAGGCAAACAATTGCATCACACAACGTTATCTTAATGTTGTGCGATGCAAATGTTTGCCTCACATTATCCGACGTTATCCAATTTTAGCATTAAAATTTTAGCGTGAAAATATGGAATTGCTATGCTTTCTTGGATCTTCAAGAAAACTGAAAAGGATTTGAACAGTACTAGAGAAGGAAGAAAGTTTCATTTTACTGTGTAGTGGTTATAAGGCCATGGTTATCCATTCCTTGCTGTTCACAACTGGCCCCGATATTTATTAATTTAACACGGAGGAATTCATAATCTGTCATGAGAGGTTACAAAAGGTTTCTCTCAATAACTAAGGGCTGTCTGGAGGCATTTTGCATGGGACAATTCCTTATTTTAAGGCTAATATTTTGCTTTCCGAACTGAGTGCTTTTCAGAGCCACTTTTATGAAAAATAACGACTGACTGACTGACTGACTGACTGACTTACTTACTTACTTGTGAAGTAATGCAAAAGATGCACATTGTCTGCCTCACCCTCTTACATGCAAGCAAACTTTTTTAAAAAAATAAGGCCTGCCACTCACAATGATAAGAGCCACCATCTTTTTTCAGGGTAATTGTTTCTCTTACCATAGGAGTGAAAAGACAAAGAAGTGATGTTGAATCAACATTTTTATTCTTTTAAAAAAATATATGCACCATCTTTTTTTAAATCGGGTTTCACTCACTCCAGAAAATTGAAAGCTGCTGACCTGGCAACCCGATGTGAATGTTTTGCCCACTAATTTCTCTTATGTCAAGCTGCTCCTAAAGAACTGCTTGTGACCTCTTTGGAGTCAAGTGGCAACCTTTGTTGGGTCTAACAGAAAAATTCCCTGCTTGAAGCCTGCAACAATCATAGTGTTGTTTCCTTCTTACTAAATGTAAGAAAGTAGATCTATTCAACAACTTCTAGAATCCCTATGTCATCCTGACCACTGGCTATTTTTGCCCAATGTTATCCTCATGTTGCTTGTGAGGAATTCTGTAAGAGTAAGAAGATACACATGGAAACTTCACACTGTGATGTGCAACCCAAAATAGCTGAAAATGTGAATGTTTTCAAGTTCCCCCATTCCTTAATATTTAAGATAAACCAAACATGTTATTAATCACCTGCTCACCTGGTAGTTCAAAGCTTGCTGAGATGAGTAACATCCAGTTTACTTGCATCTAGGGTTACCATATCTCAGGATTTGTCCTGAGATGTCCTGCTCTTTAGAGCAGGAAATCTCAGGACAAATCCTGAGATATGGTAACCCTACTTGCATCCAGTACTGAGCAAAAAAACAAAAAAACAATAAGAATTCAGCCAACTAAGGCAAACAAGTAACTGAGCTGCTGCTATGGTACACTTATTGAGACCTTAAATATCACTGTTGGGTAAATGAAACAGTATTATTGCACAGTACTTCTGCTTGGAAACTTGTTGAGGGAATATTCTCTTGGCACTTTCACTTTATACAGTTCACCATTTATTAAGAAATTAGGCAGCAATTGCCAACATGATATTTGCTTTCTTGACTAAGATTGATAGCATTTTCCTTAGATGAACCGACGCTCCCCGGCAAGTCCTGGAAACCAGGTAAACATTTGCATAAAGTAGACACTCATTCCTGTTGATGCTTCAGCTGAAAGAAACTGTATTTTTCAGGGTAATTGTTTCTCTTACCATAGGAGTGAAAAGACAAAGAAGTGATGTTGAATCAACATTTTTATTCTTTTAAAAAAATATTGTTATTAATTTTAAAATAATGCCAAACAAAAAATAAACAACACTACATTACATTACAATACAAAAACAGTCACAATACAATACATATGAAATAGCATAAAAAACATTTTCATGTTCATTATATTGAACAATTCTCATTTTGATCACTTATTTATCCAATATATGCTCCTTATGTAGATATATGTTATAATATACGATATTTATGCATTTCTTTTCAAATTCAAAATCTGTGGCTCCCATAACTGACATCAATTTAATAAGTAATGGCTTTGACCCAACAGACAGCACAGCCAATGACAAGAACTATATCTGCAGCTAGTCCTGTGATTATTTGTCCCATCTTGCCTTTGTAAAAAGCATAACAAGCTGCTAGATAAGGGATCTTTCAAATACGACATGATCTAAAATAGGCCACTTATTGACACACATACCCAGTGACTTTCCATGACTTTTGACTGACCCCCACCCCCACCCACAACAAACAGGCTTGCAGTGATGGCAATGAGAGCAGTGACGGCAGTGTGGAGGTGAGTGCATTGCCACTGACGCTCCCCGGGCTGGGTCGGCTGAGGAGGGAAGCAGGCTGGTGGTGACGATGGAGCTGAGTGTGTCATTGGCAATGACGCTCCCTGGGCTGGCCCAGCCAGGGAAGGAAGCAGACTGGAGGTGATGGAGGTGACAGTGGAGCTGAGCTGGGCATATTGCCACCAATGCTCCCCAGGCTGGGCAGGGCGGGGAGGGAAGCAGTAATAGCTATGTGCCTCCCAGTGGCTTAAGTCCATGCTGCCACCACATCATTGTCATTGATGCTCCCCGGGCCGGGCCGGCTGGGAAGGGAAGCAGGATGGTGGTGATGGCGGAGCTGAGGTGAGTGCATTGCCACCTATGCTTCCAGGGCCAGGCTGGGGAGCGTCAGTGGCAATGACGCACTCAGCTCAGCTCTGCCTTAACCGCCTTCACCACCAACCTGCTTCTGTCCCCAGCTGGCCCAGCCCAGGGAGCATCAGTGGCAACATGCTCAGCTCCGCTGTCACCACCAGCCTGCTTCCCTCCCCAGCCAGCCCAGCCCAGGGAGCATCGGTGGCAATGCACTCAGCTCAGCTTTGCCATCACTGCTATCACCGCCAGAATGCTTCCCTCCCCAGCTGGCCCAGCCCGGGGAGCGTCAGTGGCAATGCGCTCAGCTCACCTCCACCATCACCAGTGTCACCACCAGCCTGCTTCTCTCCCTGGCTGGCCCAGCCCAGGGAGTGTCAGTGGCAATGTCAAGCTCAACTCCACCATCACCGCCACCGGCTTCCCTCCCCGGCTGGCCCAGAGAGCATAAGTGGCAACACACTCAGCTCAGCTCCGCCATCTCTGCCGTCACGACCATCACTGCCAGCCAACCCTGCTCTGAAGTATAAGACCCACTCCCCACCCCCACCCCCTTTAAAATACACTGGAAAATGGAGTGTGTCTTGTATTGTATATGTGTACTATAGTGGGCTATTTTGATAATAATGGGGTGCGTCTTATACACTGGCAGATATGTAATGTGCTGAGAAGAGCAAAGCAAAGGTTCAGAAAATAAAACAAATGTTGAGAAGTAGAAGTCACACAGGATTTTGCTTAATAGAATATATTTCCAAAAGTCAGTCAGATTTGGAAGACACTCTTGCATTTATCAGATAATGTTTCTGTCCGGAAAAGATGCTGATCTGTTATGTGTCATGTCACAAAGACCCTTAAAATTCCAGCAACTAATATATGCTTACTACTAATGATTTATAAGGTTTTATTCAAAATATTTCTATATAAAGCATAAATTTATTTTAAAAAATCAAAACAAAATTAGGATAGGTAGTGTATAAGTTTACAGTGTTTAACTTTGTAAACCGATTCCATGTGTTTCTGAGTCAGTTGCTAAGTATTTATTGTACCACTCAAGTACTGTACTGTACAGCTAAAAGACCACAAATGCTTGTTTCCAAATATATTGCCAATTTAAAATAAAAAACAACTTCAGTTTAAAACTGAAGCTATTACAAAAGAAGAAGAAGAACATTCAGATCAGATATCAACTAGTCTGCATCCTTTGTCAGAACATGGGAACAGTGATGTATTGGTCTTGTACCTTAAAGATGCTGACCTCTTGAACTTTACCTTCTACTGAGATATGGACAACCTACACCGCAACTATTTACTTTAAATAAAAATTTCTTCTTTTTGCCAATTTCAGTGCTTTTTTGAAATATAGAAATACATAAACATCAATGTTCAGAAAAGAAAGTCCGCCTTTACTGAAAAGCTTCTGGTAAGAAAATAAAAAGCCATAATGAATAAATTGCCAAAAGCAAAATAACACCATGAGCTTGTTGTACAAAGCAGACCAGCATCTTCCAGTGTCTGAACTGAATTTAAAAGGAAACCAGATTCAGTGACAAAGAAGAGTTATTTGCTATTGCTGTGTAAACATACCTCTTAAATGGCAGCTCACCTGTGGTTGAAATCTTGCCCAACTGAGATACATAGGAATACCTATATAATTACAAAATCCCTGGGACTAAAGGGGGTAAGTGGAAATCTGGATATTTCAATTTGAAAAGGTATTACAAGAATCTGTGTTGCTTTGTTTATTAGCAGAGCCTGGCTTTCTCTATTTCAGCTGCCCAGTTTGTGCCTAATATGAGAACACCCATTAACCAATTACATTGTTGCCAGATGAACATTACAATAAGGATGGAGATATGTCTCGCGGCAAACACATCTCCATATTTGTTCAGGTCACTGTATCCTTTTATTTTCCAAGCTGTAATTATATAAATTGGCTTTACTTTTGTGAAGGCATTTAGGACCTGGCAAGACAGAAACCGTCAGAAGTAGCACATCAGCTTTCATATTAGTAATTTGTAGATAAAGATAAAACACATTGCTGCACAACAGGCATTCACAATCTATGGTCCATGGGCCGGATGTGGCCCATGGAGCCATTTCAAGTGGTCCTCTACCCTCATTCCTGTTGCCACCGCAAGTAGTGGAAGCACCAAAAATCACAGAAAATGCAGCAGAAATGTGCATTTTCACACAAGAATGCAACAAAAACAAATAAGAACTCACTGAAAGCATGCAAGAATATGTGCAAGAACTCATACGGAACCACATGAGGGGGAGTGATCTGGTCCACAACCCGAAAACGTTGAGAAAGCCTGATATATAATAAGGAAGAGGAGAGTCCAGTGATTATTTTAGACCTATGTCATTGGTCTCAAGCTTTTAAAATAGATTTGGTCCTCAAGTCCCTCTACCCCTAACACAGCACATAGATGAAGACATTTTATAAACTGCAGTCTAAATAAAACTTTTTGTCTAGCTCTGTATTTGCTTCAAATCATTGACAAAAGTCCAAAAGTTTTTCCAGAAGCTGTTTTTAGCAGGTGTTTTTACACCTTCTTCTTTTTTGTCTTTCCTTCTCCTTGTTGATAGAAGATCATGAGATTTATCATGACAGGTGTCATGTTCCTGGGCTTCTAAGTAGTACAGTGGTACCTTGCTTAAAGAGCATAAGGAATTCCATGGGACTGTTAAGCGAGTTTGCTCATTAAGAAAACACCATTGTAAGTGACCAATCGTGACTTTTGGTGTGTGTGTGGGTGGATTGCAAACCCTGATTTAGTTGTTAAGCAAGTTTTTGGTTGGTTTTAGTTGTTAAGTGAGGTGACCATTCAAAGGAAATTCTGCTCTTTAAGCGAGTTGGTCTCTAAGTGAGGCGCTCTTTATGCAAGGTTTTACTGTATTGTGATTTTTTAATGGTAGCAATTTTTCACACTATCACAACATTGTGATATAAGCATTTGCTGTTGTTATGTATCATTGTCTCTGTCTTATGGCAACCCTATAATGGAAGATCTCAAAAATGTTCTTTTCTCCAAAACCTGCTCAGCTCTTATAAACTCAAGCCTGTGGTTCCTCTCAAATGGTCAATCCACCTCATGTTTTGTCTTCCTCATTTCCTGCAGCCTTCCACCTTTCCCAGCATTTATTGTCTTTTCCTGAGAATATTGCCTTTAATGATGTGCCCAAAGTAGGACAGCCGTAGTTCCATCATTTTTGCCTCTTGAAGTTCAGGCTTGATTTGTTTAGGTCTTCCTGGGAGTCAAAACTATCTGTAAAACTCTCCTCCAGCATCATATTTGAAATGAATCAATGTTTTACTGACCAGGTTTCACATCCATACATGGTGATTAGGAATACAATAGTATTAACGATCTTCGTTTTGGTCTCCTGTGACACCTCCTTACACTTGATACAAGCTTAAGGAAGCATGCAAATGGACTTGATTTCTCAGGTCAATTTGTATACGTGGAACATTGTCACGAAGATGTCTACCAATGCATGGACTCCTCGCTAAATAATGGCTCCAAAGTATCCAAGGTAACAATATAAACTATTTCTCTTATTTCTAGCCTCAGGGTAATCTTTCAGATACTACATTTAAAAAAAATTCTGTCAAAATAAATATGGCTAATATTTAAAATAAGTCATGCCATTCTTCTCTGATCATCATTAAATTCAACCTGCCCACAATTACATATAGAGGCTGAAAGCCACATGCATTTTAACAATACTGCCAACACAGCAATGAACAAAACTTCCTGCAGTTCAGTATTTATTATCTGTTCTAGGTCACAGTGATAGGAAACAAACAAATTAGCGTCACATCAATCATGCATCATAAGCATAACAGTTTTGATTGAAAGTGCTTTATATTTCCAATGTAAATCATTTCTCTTCAATATTTCCAGTACAGACCATTTCTCTCCTACTTTCTCCCCTCAAAAAATATGTTCTGTGTTGCTATAGAGCACAGGGGTTTGTACAGAAAATTGGGTTGACCACTGTTAGATGTTTTTGACTGCCTGGGATATAAAAAGGAAGTTTTCCTTTGAAATTCAAATGCTTAAAGTTCAGAAGCTTCAGATTTCTCAATGGACTGTACAAGCTAGGATAGCCAAATTCAAAAAGGACAAGGGCTCATGCACCTTTGCCAATTGCATAAAAGAAAAAATATCCAGTATGTGTTGTTTTTGTGTAAAGCTATACCTGCTAACTTTCACTCTTCTTACATTACTATCCAAGATATAGGACCATATCCTATTTTGCATGTGATTACTCTAAGAACCTAAATTAAGTCACCAAATGCTTTAACGTTCACAAGAAACCAGTCAGTTCTTTTAAGATAAGCATTTCATTACAAAGCATAGCATGAAGAACCATCACTACTAAATGTAGCGACCTTGAAGCAGCGCTCTCTCTCTCCCTCTCCCTCTCACACACGCACACACTAGTCACATTTATTTCAAATACAATAATGCAGGCTAAGTCCAAAATTGGTCCTACTTAGAATACACCCATTTTTTTAAAATGCCAAAACTTTGCTGTAACTAACAAGACTCATTCATTTTAATGGGGGTCCTCTGAATTGATCTGGTGAGGTAAGCATTTCCAGAGAAAGTGTCCTAAGATTGCTGAGATAAGAAAAACAAGCACTTTGTCAGTTTCCTTGTCGTCATTCTATTTACTGAAGTATAAAATGTGTGAATTTGTAATACTGTGTAGCTTTCTGAAACATTTTAGTGTATCTGACAAAGTGCAGAAAGTGACTGTGTTGATTTTCTTAAAAGGAATTTAAATTAATACCAGACAATGGATGTTTGTTCAGATTTATAGATTTCTTTTTATTTATACACACAATTATATCACATCATTCTGTGTCCTTGAAAAACAAAAGCAACAAGAATACAAAGACAATTGACATGAAAAGGTACAAATCACAGACAGGACTTCTTCAGTTCTGGCAATGCTCAACAAATGTGTGCATCTATTTATTATAATGTTATAATCACATCCAGAAAATACATGCTGCCTATTATTGCACCATCAGTGCTGATGTGGCCCACCCAAGGAAGCACTGCAGAAAGTATAATGCTACCATTCTACTCTTGGGACTGCTTGCATCTGCAGAACTGGAAGAGGGTAATTCACCCTTGCTCCCTGACCACCTCTACAGCCACTGGCTGGAAAACTCTGCAGAGTCAGTTTCTAGGTAGCACAAAAGGATGAAAGAGAAAATGGAAAATGTGCTCGCACACTGAGAGATGTCCACTAACCCACCAAGGGATACAAACAAGAGGAAGCATGTGCGCTTCAGTATGAAGAGATGTTCCTATACAAGTATGCATTGGTAAAGGGAAGGATGACTTGTGGACCAGGACAGGGGGATATCCGATTCACAGTTTTAAGGGGCCACTCCTTACTTCTTCACAGTCCATATTTGGGGAAGATTTATTTATTTATTTTCTAATTTGTATTGCCACCAACTCCAAAGACTCTGGGCGGCTCACAGAAAATAAAAACCAGTCATAGTTTAAAAGCAATTTTAAAACCCATTAAAAACTACTAACAAAAAAATTATAAGAGAGAATGTGTGTTCTACTAAATTAGCCAGCAGGCTGGGGTTACCACATCACTGGTGCCCCACACCTGCCCTGCCAGCCATGTCTTTAACCCTTTCCTGAAGGGCCGCAACTCTGTCTAGAGATGCAGCTCGATTGGCAGGAGGTTCCATAGGGCAGGAGCAGACACTAAGAAGGTCCTCGTTTTAGTGCTAGAGAGATGCACCTCTCTAGCAGATGGAGCACTTAGAGAGCCTCTCCATTCAAGGTCATTGAGAATGCTGCTGTTTGCTAGTAAATACAGTGCATTTCTACCCAATGTTCCTGACTCCTCCATTGCAGAATCAGAGTCATAGAATAAAACAAGCATTACCTGTAAATTGAAATCCTGTGCAGTTTTCCAGATGGTACCCTGGAACTCTCTCTGTGAGAACAGGAAACTGGGTAAGGAGAATACATAGAATGAAAGAAAATCTAGGTTGCCATACCTTTTGTCAATCAAACTGAGCAAGTACGCAGTCACAGCTCTAGCCTAGCTCATTCTCATCAGATTGCATCTTTCTTGTTTTTACATTACAGTGGTGAGGGTATCCACCAATATAAATAAAATACATCTCCCATCATTTCTGGTTCTAGCTAGTTATGTAGCTATTAAAAAGTATCACAAATAAAAAATTCACCAAAAAAAATTATATATACTTACAGTAATACACCGGATAACGATTACATCGGATAACACTAGAATCGGATAACGATGCAAGCTTTTTGGAAAAAACTTGCATCGGATAACGATTCTGGATAATGATTCTTAGCGTTATCTAATGCAATGGTCTGCGGGTATGGGGTGGTTTGGGTAGAACAACCCAATCCACCCCCCACGCGCAGCGGTCTCTGCGACTGCAGTAGGGTCGGGGAAAAGCACCCGCCTTTCCCCCGACCCTACTGCAGTCGCAGAGACTCCTTGTCTCTTTCCCTCCCTGTATTTAAACTACAGGGAAGGGGGAAAGAGAGATACGTGATTGGTTCTCTAGTGTAGTTTAAATACAGGGAGGGAGAGAAAGACAAAAGCATTTCTCTCTCTCTCCCTGTAGTTTAAATACAGGAAGGAAAAAAGACGTGATCGCTTTTTTTAGCATTGTTCGATGCATGCATCAGACAATGCTAAAAATCGGATAACGTCATGACTTGTGGAACCAAGTCATAACGTTATCCGGGGGATTACTGTGTATAACAAACAACAACAGTGATGTAATAAAACTGAATGCTACTATATGCACACCACAAATTCTTTTCACCAGCACCAGAGCACCAGTTTGCCTGAAGAATTCAAATATCTCTTTGAACTCAAATGAGAACACCAGTCCAAAATATCAATGAAAACAGGACATTTACATTATACAGGAATTGGCTCCCCTGAAACTCTAAAATAAAATGCAAATACATAAGATCTCTACGTGGATTCACCCTTCTGGTCAGTGATGGGCTGCTACCGGTTCACCCGAACCAGTAGTGGCCATCCAGAGAGGATCGCCGTGGGGGAGGGGGTTAACCCCTGGGCGACCGGTTCAGTCGCTTCTTCGGCCACCCTCCGGATGTGTATTAGAACTGCACATTCATCAAACCTCCAATTGACACATGCACACAAAAAATAGAAATGGAGGTTTGACACATGAGTCATTCCGGGCAGCCATTTTGTCTGCACGGAAAGGGCACAGGTAGTGCCTGGAGGAATGGCAGTAGCAGCAGGGGCCTTTCCTCGCCACGCTGCACCACGCTGCCAGGCCACCACGCCACAGCAGTGGTTTGCCACCACACGGCCACACCACCATGGTTCCTGCCTACCTAGTGCCTGCTCCCCGACCCCAGGCCAGGTAAGTGATGGGTTTGTGTTTGGGGTGGGTGGGTTGATTTGTGTGTTATGTATTATGTGTATTTATTTTAATTTATATATATATATATTTATTTTATTTTATTTTATTATTATTTTTTTATTTTTTATTTGACTCCACCCACAATGTCATGATGTCATGACACTGACTGTGCACATGACATCATGATGTTGGCTCCTCTCACGATGTTGGCTCTGCCCACGGTGGAATAGTAAAATTTTGGACAGCCCACCACTGCTTCTGGTGTACCTTCTGCACAAATATATTGAAATTCAACTACCTAAGTCAGGATGGTAAGAGCCTTTCTTAAGCTTTCCTGCTCCTTCTAACTCAAATCCTGAACCATACTTTCCTCCTCGGATTTCTCCATACATTGGGCTGAAACAAAATATCTATAGGGGTTACATGAACTTTTCTCATGCTGTCTGGATCTGAAAGAATCCAGCAACATTTGGAGAATTACAGGTTCTTCCCTCTGAAGAAATTGGAAAGCCCCCTGACACCTACAATAGAAAAGATCAACAATCAACACCAGAAGTGGCAAGAAGAGCATTAGTAATGCATGGGAAGCTCCATAGTTGCCATTTTTATCTAATTAGGGCTCTTGTTTTACACAAATATGTGGAACAGAAATGTAATAAGTGCAGCAACACAAGATTACAGTGAGTGGTGAAGGTGTACTTTCTCCAATGTCTGTTGTGCTGCTGTGACAGGTACAAAGAATCTGGAGAAACAGTTTGCCAGGTGTTTCATAGTAATTGCTGAAATCACAGGGAATTAGTATCTTTACATGGGGTCTTCCCTCAGGTAGTTTAGAACCTGGATATCCAGTAACTAAAGAAATGTGAGGGGCACCCGTATTTCTCAATGTTGTTGACTTGTCCCTCCAGTAAAGAGATTGCTTCAGAGATTTATGTCTCAATAATCAGACTTTCAAAACAACCACTTGTTTATTCACAAAGTACAACTAAATGTAAGGCACTTAGGTGAAAAAAAAGGCATATGTTGTGCAAATAAACAATCTTCATCATTTGAAAGTGCATTACTTCTGGATGTTTGGCCAGATCTTACTACAGTAATGAAGTAGACCATACAGCCAGCGACTCAAAGGGGCCAATGACTATGGGCAGATGAGACCCTTTAGATGGGGTGGTGGCCCCCCTCAGTGGAGGAAATGCCACTGGAAACCATCATATTGACCCCAATGGGAAAATGAACAGAGGAGGAACTCTGATTCCCAACTGTCATGGAGGCAGAAGAGGTCATGCCAAATGGACTGGCTGTGAAGGCACACCTTCACAATATCCTCAAGGCTATGCCAGTCCATTGCAGTCCTGGTGTTGAATACTGCATGTCTCATTTTGTCTGAGCTGCAAGGGATGGTTCCGAGATCATAGGGTGCCACTTCATGGCAAGCTGGGATCCACCTTAAACAAATTCACGCCAGTGATATTTTTCCTGCTTCAAGAAAAAATGCATTCTCAGATACGAGTTGCAGTCAATAACGTCTAAACATGTTCCAGCAGTACCCACAGTCACTACCCAACTGCTTCCTATACCATTTTATTTCTAAACTACAATGAATGCTTTGAATTTTTTCAAGATATCTGGTTAGTGTCCAGAGGATACAGTAAGGGGTTTGAAGTTTGGTTACCACAATGTGAGAATTAATATTGATTGAGCAGGTATGATCAATTAGAGATGTTGTTGAGTGTTATTATTATTAATTTGAATGTGTATGCCGCTCCATTCGCTGAAGCAACTCAGAGTGGCTAACAACATAGATAACAAACAATATAGTGTTACAATCTCAAACAACACAACATAAATATGGCATATAATGCAACACATGCAACACAATACAATCAATATATCTAACCGTACAATACATCAGTAAAATAATACAATTACATAATTAATACAATTTATATAAAAGCACACATAGTACTTAAATAACATGACAATTAAATAAAAAGACTTTCACTCCTCATGCTCCTCCCCCCCCCAACCTGTTGTGCAATCTATATAATACAGTAACAAATCAACAATACACAAATCAGGATATCATAATAAAGACAACATATACAATATACATCATAAGAGTATAAAAGAGAGTATCAAAGCATTAGCTGTTTATTCTAGTCCGGCAATGTTGGGGCTGGCGAGAGTGAGGTTTTAAGCCTCCTGGCCGCCCTACACAGCTGTGGCCCATTGTCTCCGCCTGAGTGCCGGGCAAGGAAGTCGGGTGGTGTTGGAGGCAGTGGCAGCGAGGTTTTAAGCTTCCCAGTGTTGGTGTGTTTGCTGAAATTATATATGGATGTTGAACAATTGTCTCTTTTATTGATTGAGAATACATTCACAATGACATTATGTCAGCATTAGCCCGCGTATAGTAGGATCATAGGATCACAAAATGAAGTTTGAGTGGGGAATCTGTGTTTTTCCAAATTCAGTTGGATCTTAGATCACTAATGCTTTAGTCTGCTTGACCATCATATATGATGGGTTCATTAAAGATATGAGGCGTGTCTCCTCTCATGTCTTGGGGACATGAGAGGAGCTTCAGTCGGGCGTCTCCTGAGCAGAGTTTCTCCAGCAAAAATCCTTTCAACCCAAAATAATTTCTGACACAAAATTAATAATGATAACAACAACATCCTAACTTTCCAAAAAACAACTCTACTGGGAACTGCATATATACTCAGACACTACCTTAACAGCTCTTAGGTCCTTGGTTAGGGGTTGAACTGTTAATTTTATTCCAGTCCTTGACTGTGAACCAAATGGTTGATTTGTAAATAAATAAATAAATAAATAAATAAATAATACACTGCAATGATTAGAAGACTGTCTTAATAAAGATGCCCCACATGAGCGTGAAATTGTTTGCTTGCTGGCTAGAAGCCAGACTACTATATCTCTAACAACACATCTTGCTGGGACTAAATGTGTGTTTATTCATCGTCATTACCATTCTTATACATTCTCACTCATTAAAAATTTACAGCTGATATTTGTTTACTGCAGTACTGCTTTCACGCTATGAAAAAGTGCTCATTTATTTTATGCTCATTAAATCGAATGATTGCATTTAGAATCTTGTTTAACTACAAAGTAAATCCAGCTCCAAAGTGTGTTTTATAATTAAACACTTAAAGAATCATAGTAGGGTGATAGTTTGTTTCTGTTTGATTTAAACTGATTTAGATTCTACTGCATGTTTTATTTAACTGCATACAGGAAACTGGCAGCTAGGCCAGAATATGATAGAAATGTGTAGATTTATATATTTATATGTTTATAGACTTGTAACCAACCAGAAATGGAAAATTCCTCAATGTTCTAAACAAAAATAACACAATTTAGTGAAATGTTTACAAAAACTCAACTATCAATACTTAAATCAGAGTAGTGTTAAAATGCTTTTCTTTTTTAAAAACCTTTCTGAAGCAAAACAAAATTCTGAAAACATTTTCAACAGTTCTATAAAAGAGCTAATAATGTCTGTGCAAAATATTTCTGATGGGACTGAATTTGCTGAGGGTCGTTCAACCAGAGTAACAGGGCAATTTTATACATTTTTGTTGGTGGTATGTGTCATCAAGTCAAAACCAGATTATAGTGAGATGTACAAAATGTCTTTCTCCATGTGGATCTCTCTGTCTCTATGCAAGTGTTTGGACATGTGAATGTTTGAAAGAGAGAGAGAGCATATTGTGCGTGTGAGAGTTTGCCAAATCAGTTCTTAGAGTTTGACCAATTGTCACAGGCTAACACTAATTTCTGAAGAAAGAAGAAATATGAAACGGGATTACCCTTAGCTACACTGCACTATACACAGGCTATCTCAAAATTTATCTCATGGCAGTGTTAAATCAGGCTTTCGGGTATTAAGAGTCCAAATACATTTATATAGCTAATGTTGGGGCTATCCTGTATAAATCTAGTCTTCAAGAGGAATTAAGGGTGCCTTTCTTTGGGGAGGATGAGTTAAGAACATGTCATAATTAATATTTTTGATAGTTAGTGATCATCAGGAAAGAAACACTTCTGGGTCAACCTGCCAGGAAACAAATAGTAAAGAGACTTGTGCCAAGTGTGACCTCAAGACTGATATGTTTGATTGTACCAATAATTTGATTTTCATATCCTTAGCCTGCATCCTGTACTTGATTAATTGTGGCTGGATGGCTGTACATCTGTGGTTTCTGCATTGGTATAGGCCAGGAGTTCTCAACCTTTATAAGCTGGGGGCCAGGTCACTCTCTCTCAGACAGCTTTGGGGGGCAGACAGCCATTTTACCCTTCCTCCATCACATGGCACTTCCTGGTATGGTGGAGGCAGTGGAGGCCACATAAAATGGTGCCATGGACCACATCTGGCCCTCGGGTCACAGGTTCAGAATCCCTGGTGTAGGACAAGCAGCAGAAAATGGTCCTGCCCTGAGGCTCAAGATGCCTGCCACCACACCCCTGGACTTCCATCTGGCTTGAAAAGCCATGCCAACTCAAGCGACAGAAGTCAGTCCCACCTTAAGGCTGAAGACGCCTGCCTCTCCACCCGCGGACTTCCACCTAGCTGGGGGTTTGAAAAATAAAAATAAAAAACACATAAAAATACAAATTAAACAGACATTAAATAGACATTACATAGAAATAACAAACATATAAAAATTAAAAAGACATTAAATAGAAATAAAAATCATAAAAATTAAAATTAAAATAGACATTAAATAAATAATTAAACACACATAAAAACACACTACATAAAACACCCACCCACCTCAACACACCCCAAACACAAACCCTAGTCACTTACCTGGGGTCAGGGAGCAGCAAAAGCAGCAGCCTGGCCTGCAGTAGCATCGGCAGTAGGTGGTGGTCGGCAGCCTCAGAGCTACAAGCATCCAGACTAAGGAGTGAGGGCACCTGGCACCTGGAGTGCAGCAGTCTTTTATCCTTCTCTGGGCAGGTTGAGCCTGGATTTAGGTGGCCTGGAGCTTCTACCACCACCCAAATGCCACAGCTGGGCCCAGTCCTCTTCCCTCAGTAGGTGAAGGGGTCCAGAGGGTGAGTTGACAGGAACATCCTCCTGGTTCCACGCTGCAGCAGTCTCTTATCCATCTCCAGTATGAAACCTTTCTCCTTCGGAACATAATAACCAGCAGAAGTCTTGAACACACAGACAGTATTAGGAGCACAGAATCTATTGCACATATAGCCTAAGGCAGTGCGAACTGAGACCTTGCTTTATACAAAGTCTTGTTTTCTACAATAAGCTACACCTGTGCTGTTACAATTGCAGAGCCCTTAACATGGTACAGCTATTTTACATTAAGACATACTATCCTAGACAACTGGTTAGGCAAACACTTAGTATCTAACATCTTTAACTGTTGAAAAGTTGCAGAGTATTTTAGTGAGATATATGAAGTTATTATTAACTGAGTTAGATTTTTTTTCTAAACCAAAGTTTAAAACTTATTCTGCTAATCTTTCTCACACTAGGTCAGATGGAAGGAACTACAGAATGAACTCACCACAAAGTGGCTTCATTTTGGCAGTTTAGAGTCTGACATAAACACAAAAGAAGAAGATTGATCTTTGGCTGAATTGAAATGCCCTTTCTCCATTTTCTTCCTGTTCTGGGATGTGTGGCTATGGGTTCACATTGTGGCAGTTGGGATGGGTCATGGAAATTGGTTGAAGGATTAATCCAGTTCTTGTTCCCTAATATTTTCAAATTTACCCTTTAGTTTGAGTCATACAGCATGAGGGAGTGCTTTTAACAGATTTTGAGATTTATTACTGAATCAAGATACAGAGTTCTTTAACTTGTTCTCTCTTTGCATATTTGGCAGCCTAAAATTCATCTCTTTTTCAAAATATGCAGAAACCTGTCAACTAGTTAAGATTAGTCATTAAGGACTAAAATACTCTGCAACTTTTCAACATTTAAAGATGTAAGGCACTAAGTGTTTGCCTAACCAGTTGTCTAGGATAGTATGCCTTAATGTAAAACAGCTGTACTATGTTAAGGGCTCTGCAATTGTAACAGCACAGATGTAGCTTATTAATTAAGTAACTCCAAGACTTTGCTTAAAGCCAGGCCACCAGGCGCACTAAATTATAGCTTTTTAGGAACTGTGGTAGTACGTCAATATAGGTAAAGGTATTATTAGCCGTGAAATACCTCCGCATTTTAGTTTTAAAAGTTTTATTAAATCTTTCCACCACCCCCTGCTTTGACTTCATTATTGATGATAAAGTGATGGACACCATGTAGTTTTAGCAATTTCTTTAAGACTTTTTTAGGAACCCACGACCACAGTCTTTTTACAATTTTCCAGGCTTCCTATCGTCTTGCCTGAAAATAGTATTGAGTGCTTGGGACACTTCTCTGCCTGTCTTGTCTTTTAGAAATAAAGCCCAGGTATATTTAGACAGGATGTTTATCACTGTTAAAATATACTTGTAACCCTTGTTGTACTTGGGAAAATGCTGCAAATCTACTAAATCAGCCTGCCACTGGGCTTCTTATCCAGAAATAATAGGCTTGTTTCTTTTGAAATGGATCCGGGCTGGTCTATGTAGCCTGTAAGCACCTTGGTCCGAAAGCCATATGATGACCTCTCCTCTCTTCAGGCCTTTGCTCTGTTTTTCGGCCTCTTGAAAAAGAGGGTTTACGCCAGTGGTGGGCAGCCAAAGTTTTTACTACCACACTGTGGGCAGAGCCAACATAGTGAGCAGAGCCAATGTCATGATGTCACAGGTGGAGCCAATGTCATGGTGTCATGGGAGGAGCCAATGATGTGGGTGGAGCCAATGTAAAAAAACCCCATAAAAATAAGTACACATAAAAATACAAATTAAATAGACATAAAAATACACATAAAAACACATACAATGTACATTAAAATAAATACACATTAAATAGACAAAAACACATACAAATACAGACTAAATACACATAAAACACATAAAAATACACGTTAAAAATAAATACACATTAAAATACACACACACACACACACACACACACACACACACACACACACACTGCATCCAAAGGTGAGTCACTTACTCTAGGGAGCAGGCTATAGGGAGCTTCAGGCTAGCAGCTTCTCATCCTCCTCCCTGCATGCACACCAAGTGCTTGGCATGCATGCACAGTGGGGAAACCAGTGAAAAGGTAAGCCCCCAAGGTGGTTCCCCCCAAAAGCTGCTACTGGTTCTCTGGGACACTGGGAAAAGTTACTAACGGTTCTGGTGAACTGGTGCGAACCTGTTGTTGCCCATCACTGCATAGTGTGAACCTCAACTTTATAGCCAAATCATAATGATGGATCTTGATATGGACTGAGAATCTTCATGCTTTGATTTTGTGTAAAATGAATGGGATAAAATTTGATTTCAGCTCCTAGCTTTTTAGACAGCTGACATCACCTTATGCAATTGCACAAAATAAATGTATTGCAAAAACAAACCAGGACTGGTGGCTGGCAGGAAGGAAATATGGCTTGATGTTGAAGTCATAGTGACTCTAAAATGTTTTCTCTTCTGAGAGAGAAATGGGGAAGGATGTGTTTTTAATCTTTTTCAGATTTTAATTTTTAATTTTAAAAAGTTTTAAGGTTTTTAGATGGAAGTTCCCACTTCCTAATCCTAGGCCTTATCTGCCCAGGGAAGGAAAAGACTAACATCCTCTGGCCGGAAAGAGGAATGGATTTTAGTTGTTTGTGTTGTGTGTGTGTTATTGTTGTTTTGTTTTGTTTGTTTTTTCCTGATTGTAAACTGCCCTGAGTTGCCACGGCGAGTGGGCGGTGATATAAATCTAAATAAATAAATAAATGTGTTCCACAGGATTGCTCTTTAAGTGAGTTTGCTCTTTAAGCGAAACACCATTGTAAATGACCAATTGTGGGGGGGGGGGGAGATTGCGAACCCATATTTATTTGTTAAGCGAGTTTTTGGTTGGTTTCATTTGTTAAGTGAAGTGAACATTCAGAGAAAATTCTGCTCTTTAAGCGAGTTGCTCTTTAAGCGAGATGCTCTTTATGCGAGGTTTGACTGTACTGTACTTTTGTACTGTTCTTACCTTTTACATGTAGATATTTTACAAGAGAACTACAGAGATATAAATGGATTTGCTATCTCATCTGCCCAAGTTTCCCAATTGGTTTGCTCAATTTCACTTTAAGTTCCTCTCTTAGCCATTGTGGACAAATTGTTAAACTTGTGCTTTTGTGCTTTTTCTTTCTTTCTTTCTTTTCTATGTCCCCAAACTATGGTTAGCTGAAAAATTCTGTCTGAAAATGCCAGTTAGACTGAACTGATGACTAATAAGATCCTTGTGCTCTAGACAGTGTTTTTTTTAAAAAAACATAATATTTCTGGCACTATGCTGAAATGGTGTGAAATTGTTTGTATTAGAAGTGATGCATCTATGCCTGTTGCTGACATGGGAGCTCAAGTTTAATATTTACCAGCATTACTAAAGACATATTTGTATTCTGCAGCATGTCCTGGCAAGCATTATAATACTAACGAAATTGCCAAGACACATCCTATAAGTGGGTCATTATCATTTGTGAAACATCACAGAGAAGCAATGTTTATATGAAGGTTACTCCTGTTACTCACTGTGAATTAGTTTTATATGTTGTTCAATATTATATTAAGGGAATATATAAATTTCTGCCAAGTGTTTTTCAGTTGATCTGGATTGCATAACAAAAATAATGCTACCTGAAAAGACAGTGCATTATTAGTAGCACTGCTATTTTTAATTTAGGTTTGTTTGTTTTTTTCAACTAGTCATCAGTTTGATGTATAATTAAACACTGCAAGAAAACATATCGGAGCCTTCTCTCTTCCCTGTCTAATTAGTGATGGACAGGTTTTGTGGGCATTGATGGGACTTTGGCAGTGCAACTCTAAAATGAGAGAAAATATACAACACAAAGACAGTTATTAAGAATTAATTGCATTCTATTCACCATTAATTAGGGTAATCAGAATGACTCATAGAATGTACTAGTTCTGGATGACTTCAGAATATTTCACACAGAATGGTTTCTAAAGATAAACTTGATCACAGAAATGGGGAAAAATTTCTGATATTTGAGCATCTCACACTCCACGCAAGATAACACAGTTTTAAAAAAATGTTTGAAGTGACCAAATGGCAGGTTATATCATTGGGGTATGTACGTGATCATGTTAACCTTTGGTAATGGAGAGAAGTAGTGAAGGACAAATTGGTGATTAAGGTGTGGGGGAGGACTGCTATCTTATTGCCAGTGCTGAGATAAGATTCAACTGCCAGTTCAGTTAGTTTCTTTATGTGGATGAACAGGAGCCTACTATCCTGCCCTTTGTGTCAAGCAAAAAAAATCTCATAGACTACCCCAGATTGATGAACTATTTTTTCCTCAGGCTATTAATCAACAGATTCCGTATTTAAATAACTTTGAATATCTAAATCTTTGTTGGGACAAAAAGTCTGTTGCAAAATTCTGAGAAGCTGTAACCAAGATACATGGTAAGCTAAACTGAATAAATGAGAGGAGAAAATACAATGTTAAACCCACAAATTCTGTCATTGTAATCCTTTCAGATGGATCCTGAGATGTTTATAGATCTTAGATCATACCAAGACTTACAGGAGACAGAAATAACTACCCTCACATTCTTACATACTATAAATCCAACAGTCATCTGTGCCTGTCCCTTTCCCTATTTCAAGTGAGATGTGCTGGTTATACTTCAGGAAGTTAACTTTTTTCTGTTTTGCAAATCTCTGTATCCTTGACAGAACTAGGTGTGGAGCTAAGCAGCAGCCAGATCTTACTTTCTAAAACAAATAGGAAATCCATCATGGTCAGCTTTCTACTCCAGCAGATCTGGTCAAAAATGAAACCTTGTGTTCCTCTACTACTGTGTTCAACTGGTCAGTCCTATTATTCTTAGGATTAGGTTTATTGCAGTGTTTCACAATTTTAAAAATATGAACCATCAATTGGCAGTAGGCCACAAAGGTTTATGCTACAGAAAACCTCATTCACATATTTTGTAGCAAAATTTTGCTACAAAGATTTCCACTTCTCTTTCCCTAAAGATAGAGATCAATCAAGGAACAGTGAACTACTAGTGGCTGGCTGTTTATGCCACCTTTTAGAATAGTACCTGAGTGTATTAAAGCAAAAAAGCGTATCATGTGCAGGTTGAGATTGAAGGATTCTGAACCTGCAGTCCATGGCATCATTTCATGTGGCTCCCCACCGCCTCCACCACACCAGGAAGTGCCATGTGGTGGAGAAAGGGCAAAATGGCCATCCAGCCCCTGAAGTTGTCTGAGGGAGCATGACCTGGCCCCCAGCTCAAAAAGGTTGAGAACTCCTACATTATGCCACTGATATAATGAAACTTTTGATTGTAACCCCCATGAACTATTTGGCTTAGCCCAATGGATAAAGAAATCCAGCCAAAAACTGAATGTTTTGTACTCTCCAAGTTCTTTTCACCAGCACCAGAGCAGAAGTTGCTTGTAGAAAAAAATGAAGAATACAAACGTCTTTATGAAGACAAATAAAAACAAAGCCCCAGATATATTTATCAAAGGATCTAGGGCCGTGATGCCAAACCTTGGCACTCCAGGTGTTCTTGGACTTTAATTCCCAGAAGCCCACGTCAATACTCCTGCTGGTCATGGCTTCTGGGGATTGAAGTCCAAGAACACCTGGAGTGCCAAGGTTAGCCATCACTGATCTAGGGCATCCAGAATATAAAGAAATAAACTCCAAGGATATAGTCTCTGTTCCTAAAAGTCTGGGAAAGTTACTGATTTGGATTATGTGTCCCAGAACCCCTATCCTGCAAGGCTAGTAGCCATGCTTCCTGGAGAATTCTAGGAGCTATAGTTTAAAAGTTAGTTTTCCCAACTCTACTGTTAATTAATTTTTGCAGTCTTGGGCTGTTTTACCTATTTTATTTCTGCTGCATTTTGGCAATACATTGCTGCTTTTATAGGAGTGCATTCTAGGTTTTTTCCATGCACTTCAGTGTCCAGTCATCCCTGCCACATGTGCACAGAAACATCTGCAGCAGTAGATAGTGCTGGCTCTTTGGCTATAAACAGAAACGAGCACCAAACCCTAGAGTTAGATACAACTGGCTTTCAAGCAAGGGCCTTCTAACTGACACCAGTTGTATTTTGAACCATGTAAAGCTTCTGAACCATCATCAAAGAAGGGGCACAGATGCCACACTAGATTTAACTGTAAATGTACTCCTGACCACTGCTGAAACCTAAGCATCCATGCTTAGAACTGCATCCAGGATTTTTCAGGGGGAATGTAATCCATTCTGCACAGGTTGCAGCCCATTACCTTTATCTGTCTTCCAACTGACCAAGAGCACCTCTGCTTTGTTTGGATTAAGTTACAGCTTAATTTTCACTCATCCAGCTCATTACTGACATCAGGTGCTGTTTTAGAACTCCAATAGTGTTTGTATTCTCCTTAACATTTTTTGCAACCCTTCCAACACACATCGTAATGACTATGTCCTGAAATGTCCTCCATTCTAGCATATGGCAGGCAGGCATCATCTCTTATGTTTGTTAAAATATTGCCTGCAGATGTACCTGTTTGCTCACATTTTTACTAGCCCTTAATTCTGGGTGTATTGTGTATTCTATATCATATACTGCATTCTGTTTTACTGTGATGAGTTTTTCCATTGCATTGTTATACACAATTTATCTTTACTTCTTAAAATGTAGTATATGGCAGATTGATTGATATATTTATTCCACCACCACCCCAAAGAAGTAGTTTGTTTGCCAAGAACTGCATGATGACATGTTTGTTCTTTCAACTATATGTGGTGTGACCAGGAGCTCAGATAAAGATCTTATGTTGCTATTTCCTACTGTTGCTATTTTCCCCATGGAATATTGGACAATACACACCACTGTGCTGCCAATGACACTGCAAACACAGATGTTCATTCTTACTGTATACTTACTGCTTAGCAAATACATGCTATGGTAAAAATTCCTCATAAGAACAGCAGGTCTTGCTT
This sequence comes from Furcifer pardalis, assembly GCA_030440675.1. Lineage (NCBI taxonomy): Eukaryota > Metazoa > Chordata > Lepidosauria > Squamata > Chamaeleonidae > Furcifer > Furcifer pardalis. The sequence continues at coordinate 234,244,641 of CP126890.1, forward strand.
AGAGATGAGCCTGAATTTATGTAATGAAACAAATCTGTAACAATAGCTGATTACATTAGCAGGAAGACAAAGATGTGAGCATGAGCAGAAATGAGTAATCTCTAAATTCACTCAATAAAGAAGCAGAGTAAGACATTACTAAGATGATAAAGGTAAATTAAAATGATTTAATTGGGGTAATGGGAGATGTTGCTGAACGTTTGTGAATGTATATATTAGCACTGATACTGATATTTCACTGCACATCTTATCTTAGATTATCCTACCCCACAGTTTGTGTTGTGTTCCTCACCTTTACTTTCAATCTTTATTTTTCATTTATTTTATTTCTATGCCACATTCCTCCCAATTACAGGACCCAAGGTGGCTCACAAATTATAAATAGGAAAATGCATTAATTTTTTGCACTAAAACCAATTAAAATATATTGGTATTAAAATAATTAGTTAAATTGTTTAAAACACCATAAAAGCAAATCTAAAATAATATGCTGCACCCCAAATTAAAATTCTTCACTGAATCATCTTCATCTGTCTCTGGAAGTACAAGATTGGAGGGGCAACCTAGCCTCACAAAGGGAGAGGGAGTAGTGGAGGATTTCATCATATACAGCACTCTGTCACAACCGGTGCCACACCCCAAGGGAGTGGTGACATACTAAACATGTAAAAAGAATGGGGAAAGGCATTTCATTGCTGGTGAAAGGGGTGGATAAGAAGATAGCATTAATGGCAGAGAAGAGTTATGGGGGAAAGCACAGTGTGATATATAGACATTTCTGTGTGAATGGTGACAGCAATTTAAATACTAGGGTATGGTATAGAGAAGCTCACCTCAACCTAGGATAAACTTCTGTGTGGCCTTACCCTATGCTGTTGGCACCACAAGCTAATTTAATGATATTACTGCATTGTTTTTACGAGCTCAATGTTCTATGATAGTATAGGGCAGTAGTGGCAAACCTATGACATGCGTGCCAGAGGGGGCACTCAGAGTCCTCTCTGTTGGCATGGACTCCATCACCCCAGCACAGAGTTTTCCTCTCCCTTCTGCCCAGCAGTCCAATGGGAGTGCTTCCTCCCTCTCCCCAGCACAGAGTTCACCTCACCCCTCTGTTTGGGTGCTCAGTCTCTAAAAGGTTTGCCATCACTGGTATAGGGTGTGGTTTAGGTCACTTTATATCAACCTTGCTGAGCATCATATAAAATGAACAATCAAAGAGGAAGAAACTGAAGAACTTTCTAACACTTCTGAATGTCATCAACTGGAGTTGTGTTGGTTTAAACCCTGTAGACTTTATATGTTCCTTGATCAACTGACTATAATGTGGTCTGCCTGTTTTACCATTATGTCTTGCCTTGAATCAACCCTGATAAATTGAGAACTTCTTTGCAGTTTGCAGCAGAACAGACTTGTCCTTCTTTGCCAAAGGCATTAGGTTAGAATTCAGTGAGACTCTCTTGTTTATTTATAGCCCATATTTGTGTCTGGGGCATTGTTGGCAAATAATGTTGCCTTTAAATGTAGTCTTGGGAACTTATGCATTACAGTCTAGCATTATGGATCAGTACATTAAACTTTGTAATCAATAAACTCAGTGGTATTCTTCTTTGTGTTTCAGATCTTTTGTTAAGAAATTGATGGTTCAGTTATGTCTCTTAGCAATGCATGAAATGTTACTTATGATTAGAAACTAAAACTGTCTCAGCGGTCAAGAGATGCGAGTCCAACAAAACTTTAAAACAAGAAATCAGACTTACAGTACATACAAAGCCTGTGTTTACATTGCAAACATTGAGAAAACAAACTACAGCTGGTGCAAAAAGCTTCTTTTATAACAAGACGCTTTCAGCACTGAAGAAATTACAGCATCTTTTCACTAATGCTCTCTGTAGTATACATTTTGAGCCAGAGTCAGAAGTTGAGCTTTAGTGCAAAAGACACTTACGTACATGCAGGATATTTCACTAACAAGTGAAGGATCTTGTGCAAATTATACTTTCTTCCTTTAAGGCAGGGGTTCTCAACCTTTTTCAGCCAGGGGCCAGGTCAAGCTCCCACAGACTGTTGAGGGGGAATTATTTTTTTGAATAGAATTTTTATTTATTACTTATAAATTTCCCACTCTGGGTGGTGTACACATGATATCAGATAATACTAAAAAAACGCACAACAAATCAAAACAGAACAACCAAACAAATACATCCCTTGTGGAAGAAGAAAAAAGGAGGCTTTTAAGAAAGCACTTTTGCAAAATTCCAGACCTCCTGAATTCTCTCAGGACTAATCAGAAGGCAATACTTCTCAGGAGGCCCAAGAAGCACACATTTCAGATTTTCTAAAGGCTCCCCTTAAAGGCCGGTAGTATGCTAGTATGCTAGTACTGTATTAAGAATAAGACAGAGGGGGCTGATGGAGAAACTCTTTTTCCCCCAACACACACACAGAGGTAAACAAAAGGAGCCATCCTACCTGCCTGCCTCAGCTTCCCCCCATAAGGTTTTTTTGTTTGATTGAATTTGGTTTTCAGTGCATTTCTATGGGAAACTGCACTTTGTTCCCTCTAGTGGCCATCTCTGGTAATGACAGACAACTGTTCTCCACTTGGAAGTGCTGTAGGCAAACCTTTCAGAGACCAAGTGCCCAAACTGCAACCCCAAACCTACTTATTTATCTCAAAGTGCCAACACAGCAATAGGGGAGGGAGAAAACTCTCCCATTGAGCTGCTGGGCAGAGGTGTGGAGCAAACTCTGTACTGGGAAAGGGAGAAAGCACTCTCATTGGGCTGCTGGACAGAGGGGCAGGGCAAACTCTGTGCTGGAGTGACTGCATGGGTGCCCACAGATAGGGTTTTCAGTGCCACCTGTGGTACTCATGCTATACGTTTGCCACCACTGCCATCAACTGCTTTTAAGCTGCCAAAAACGTGGCAAAACATATGGAGGGACGGATGGAATGGCATCAGGGGCGAGGTCTAGCCCATGGGCTGTAGTTTGAGAATGCCTGTGTTAACACTTTTATTCTAATTATGTCATCCCATCAAAGGAATACAAGCTCTTGGAACACTCCTGGTGGAATTTCTTATAATTCAGGGGGGCGGGGATATACCTGTTAATAAACAGAACATAGATTTGAGAGACTAGGGCTCAGTGGTGAATGAAGTATGAATATTACATGGCATTCCAAGATGGGATTTCTGTTAATTGTTAATATCACCATCTCATGTGGATTCACTCACAGCTAAGCCTCGTTGACTTCAATGTTCCTGGGTGCTTATTGGATTTCAGGCTAAGATTACAATACTGTATTAGAACAGACTAATGTGGATTCTAGAGTGAAACAGTAGCCAAACTCAAAAAATTCCTGAAGTATTGGGACAGGTATAAATGAGATACCTATAAACTCCAGTAATGTTTAGCCTTTTGCCCAGTTAGGTTTGGGATGGAAAACAACCAATGGAGCAGGATGTTTTCTGTTAGTTATATACAGCTGGCAACTGCTATGAAATAAAAGTCATTCTTTCCTTGTTGTTTGCTCTGCCAAACATGTGGTTTAGCCCAGTTATCTGGTAACTCCTTGCTTGTATTACTAGTTCTAGGGCAGTCTGAGGGGGCTGGGTTTTTTTTTCAGGAGAGCAAAAGTTATGAGAAAACTGCTCCTTGATTTCAGTCTCTGCTTTAGTGATTGAATAGCAGGTATGTTTCCAGAGATCTTGCTTTTACTCACTTTCTGAGCAGCACTTTCTCAGTGAAATTTTGATGGAGAGATGCCAGCTAAGTCATGCACTTTTGGTACTGAATTTGGTTTTAGGCATCCTGTGACCAATCTCACTGTTTTATTTAGGCCCACATCCACCAGCTTTGCATGTTTTGATCTGTACCACGCTAGACTAGCACACTCTCCTGCAGAGTAACATAAGCTAGCAAAAAAATTTTTTAATGTGTATGCTTGGGCACTCCAACTTGTGCCTCTTATTTTACTCAAAATATTGTTTCTGGCAAAAACCTTCTGTTTGGTATTTAGGCAGTGGGTCTCAAAGGTGAGAGTTTGATCCAGGGTAACTCCCATGTATTTGGGTGTGTCACAGTGTCCAAGCCTTGTTCCATTCCAGTTCACCTTCAACCTTCTTGATGCCTCATGGTTTTTCAGATGAAAAGCACAGAGTTGAGTTTTTAAACGGTTTGGCTCCAGTTGCTTATCCCTATAATATATAGCCATTAAGTTCAAATCCTCTATCAGTTTTTTCTCACCAGCCTCAAAGGTTGTGCACTGTATGGCAATTGCAAGGTTGGTCGGCATAGAAGGCCATGCAAGCTTAAATACCATTTCTCTCTGTTAGGATAATTTAATAGATCATTGTTATGTAAACTGTTCAGAGTTTACAGGCAAAGTCTGAAGGATTGCTGAATGACCCAAAGGATAATAGCCATGTCAACAGAACATAGAACCTAAAGACATTTGCAGTTTTTGAGATAGTTTCCATTAGTTTCACCTTGTGCAATTAACTTTTACTTCTGGATATGCCAGTTTATTCTGAGATAAGGCTGCAAACAATAAGTCTTATGTAAAAATATTGGTTTTTTTTTAAAAAAAGAGGAATGATAAGGTGCAACTAGTGATAAAAATCTAGCTTTAGACAATAGCTCAGCCTCAGTATGATATGAATTTGTTTTGAATTTGTTTTGTACTGTAAGCAAAATATCAGAAATATTTATCATGGAAGCTTTTGTAAAATATTTCTTTGAAGAAAAATGATAATTCAAGTGAGGTTCCATGTGCGTGTGAGAGAGAGCATAAGTAATAAATAAAAGAAGACATTAAGGGAGATGTAGAATTTCCCAGAAGGAATAATCTGTGCCATTGTAAAAACTAAAACTTCTCTCAAAACCACAGCAGACTAAGCCCCAAAGCTCTCAGAGCAGTCAAAATCTACACAAATAAACATTATATGGGAAACAGTAAACTGAAAAGCACGTGGGTGTGAATGAGTGAGAATGAGTCCAAGTCCCTTCTCCCAAGCAGCAATTGCTTCTTATTTCACTGACCTCCAATTTTCTGCATCCATGTCGGCTTCTTTACCTTCACCCAAACATTCAGTTCTGTATCTGTAGATGGCAAATCACAAGAAAGTGCTTTTCACTGCCTTCCTTTATTCTCAAAGACCAAATCATCCCTTTGTCCTACAGCATATGATATGATCATGGCATCTTACCACGTACATTCTGGGCCTGGAGTCATGGGAAGTATCCAACGTCTTAGCCTCTCTCTTGTCTTCCAGCTCAGCTAAAGCATTGTTACAGCAATCATGTATTGTATTTTTCTTTTGCTCATTTCACTGTGCAAATGTTCAGGCTGAGAGAAATCCTCATGCTATTTATGAAGCAAGCCAAAGATTTTTTTTTCAATGCCATTCCATAGTCAGGCCATTCCATAGGTTGATAATTCAGCCCACAGGTCATATATCTGTAGGCCAAGCCGTATGTCCACAGGTGTTCTGTCCTTTGTACCCCTACCCTAAATGTTGGACTGATTAACACTTAGCATGCTAGTTTATATATAACTTCTTTCAAATTTGGATTCATAATTTTGATCCAATATTCTGAATTACAGATTCAGAGTTCAGTAATTTTTTTTAACAAAAATAATTTCTGGATATCCAGAACTCTGTTACAGTCAATATGAATACTATACAGTCATTATTTTCCTCTTTTGAAATATACAGACAGGTCAAACATTTTAAAATGATTGGCCTATGTCTTTTGACATGTTCCCAGTCATTGTGTCAAACAAAAAGGTTGCCAAAAAATAGCCAGTAGTGAACAGAAATTATGTAATGATTATATATTGGTTGAAATCTGGACAGTGAGAATGCCAGCAGGAAATGCCAATTGTGGTAGGTAGGAACTATACCAAGAGCATGGAGCACAACAAAGTTGAGTGAATGAACACAGTATTTAAGTAGCAATTGGAAGAAAGGAGCAAGTACTCCCTAGAGAAACTTCTTCTCAGCCCAGTAAGACAAGGGATTGGTCTCTTTTGGCTTGCTAAATGTACAATTCTACCTCTGCCTCTGCCATCCTTCCTCTGGGGAGATGTCTCTGGAGAATGTCTCCCGCCATGCTTATTAAGACAGTTGTCCAAGAAATCCTTCCCTGTTGGTGCAGGGATGTGGGAATTGGCATTTCTGTATTATTCTGTTGTAATATGTTCCTCAAAGTATTCTGAATGTTGTTAGCTATGTGGCTGCCCTCCACCACAGTCATATCCATTCTGTATTTTGCCCTTGTATGTTGTCCTATGCCTGATGCCTCCACCTCTCACTAGTTGTCTACCTTGGCTGTTTCAGATGCTCTTCATAAAATATACAACCTGTGCCCTAGTTCACTGCTGCTATACCAATTGCTTGATACCCCAATATATCTGGTACCACCATGAAGCTAAGGATTAGTCAGAAGGGCAATTAGTAATGAGGTGCAAGTTCTGCCACAAATCTACAGAAAAAAATGTTCTCTGCCGGGAAAGAATAATTGTTCATCCAGTGCCATCCTAACATTTTTATATTTGTAAAAGGCCTTTTTCTCATCCCTCCAAACTCCTCCGTGTTAGCCTGGAACTTATTTTCAGACGTGGTCTGGTATTTGCTTCCTCTCTTCTCTTGCTGTTTGTCCATCATTCTAACTGCCTGTTTCCTTGGGCGGTTGGCTCAAGCCCTGCCCTCTGATAGCTCTTATGCTTCACAACAAGGAAGCCATTTGCACTCATATCTTCTGAGTGCAATAAAATATTGTTTCTTACATTCTAAAGACCTTTTTTGAGGACTGGTCTTTTTCAATTTATATGAATTATATCTGGGGATATTTAGGGTTGTCTGCTTTGACCTGGAAATAAAACAATAATTCAAAAACTTTTTGCCTACATTTTCCAAAATTTGGCACAGATAAGGAAAAGACTGTCTGCAATAACTGCCTAATTTGGTGCTAATCTGAAACCCAGTTTAAAATGTTTTGGTTTGCGGTGTTTTCACTGTTATAATTGTCTTATAGAATGTTGATTTGCTCAGCCAGCACAAAATAAATGCTACACTATTGTGTAGCAATAATATTAGGATCTGGTCTAACAGAAACAGATGTGATCTATATCTATGTTTAGCATTTTATGGCCACTTTTTCAGGTGAAACAGGATTTTTGTTATCTTTATTGGGCATTTAGGTACCCAAGATGTAACAAAATATATTTGCTCCTGAGCAGGAAGCCTTTCTGGTTCAGTATCTGCCTTGGCACGCCTATCTTAAAACCACAGGTAATCCTCTAAGAAACAACAATGGAAGACTTAATACTGTTAAATCAGAAACAGTAAGTAGGGAAGCTGACTTGAGTTGTACCACTTCCATTTGTAACCTGGACTGCAATGATTGGAAGCTCACCCAGTATGTTAGTTCATGTAAGTTCCACTGATTCAGTGGGTCTACTCCAATGGGACTAACATATTAAAGGTACTGTTTCTTCTAGGTACAGTAGATTTTAAGAGATAGTTTTAACTGCTTTATTGACAGACATTCACTGTGCAATGATGGGTAACTTTTGAGTAAAATGCAGAAGTCCTAGAAATTATTGTTCTCCAGCCCCACCACATCCTGTGTCTTTCATTAAACAATTAATTCTTTCACTACCTCTTTCCTTTGAAAGAGAACAGGATGACATTTTCATGGCAGTATTTATTTATTTTTATTATACTTATACCCAGCCCATCTAGGAGATTTTCCTACACTGTGTGACTAAAAACATAAAACTCACACAATTAAAAACAGCCACACGTTTTTTTAAAAAATAAATATATATACACCAGAAACAAAAAAAACCCAAAAAGAAAAACCTATTGTCCCAAAATGAATTCCCTAATGCTCAGTCATTGGTAAAACATTCTCAAAAGCCTCTTTAAAAAGAAATATTTTCAACTGTTTTTTAAACATAGGCCAGGAATGGGACCTGGCACAGCTCAACTGGAAGAGAGTTCCACAACATTTGTGCCACACCAAGAAGGCTCTTCTCGGAGTCACAACCTTCCTTTCTAATCTTGGGGTCGGCACCTGGAGCTGCACTGTGTGGAGGAACAAGGGATGTGGACTGATATCCTGAGGGGAAGACGTCAGTTTAAGGCCTTAAAAGTTAGGAGTAACACCTTGTACCTATACGGAGTGGAATGGGTAGCCAGTGCAGCACTGCAAAGGCTGGGGAGATATGATCAAATTTTCTCACTCCAGTAATCAGCCTGGCTTCTGCAATGTTTCAATCTATTAAAAATTTCAATTTATTGTTCTTTATTTTATTGTTTATGTGTATATTTGACCTTGTTGAACTTAGAACCAGATTTATGTTACTGAATAATGCATTTTTCTGACCTGTTAAAATGCTGTACATTTGTAGGAACTAGTTATCCAAATTCAATTTTCATTGATCAGACTGTAGAGAGTACTTACCGATCATTCAAGAATGAATACTTTGTATATTAAATTACCTTGTATATTACAAATCATCTTCCAGTGATTCTCCACTCTTCATGCAAATATAATGTCTGTATTGGTACGTTTGTCCAGTTTTATAACTTTTCTATGATAATCTTACCAATGATAACCAGTTCAAACAGTAGTTCTGTAGAATTTCTGTTGACACATTACACTTATAGTATGTATGCAAGGAGCAGGGATAACTCTAATTTTGAAAGGATTGGACATTAGGATGTGGATGATCTTGTGTGTTTTAAATCTTGATGAAACTACAGAATTTTCAGCTGTACTGATATTAATAAATACGAAAGCAATCTAGAAGAGGAATTGGACTATAGTCGCAGGTGGACATTTTTGCATTATAATGTTTTCTACTATTATTATTTATTATTAGTTCAAATTTATATTGCCACCCACTCGCCGTGGCGACTCAGGGCGGCTTACAGACAATACATTACATTACAATACATTATGTTAGGGTGGGCACAGGGGGAGGGGCGTCAAGGTCCTATGATGTGTGTTGCCCTATTGTATGATATTTATTGAACCTTCTTGCTCTGTTGTACTACATGCCATAGTATTGTGATTGTACTATAATGTGTATTGGTGTGTAATGTGTACTGACCTACTACAGTAATACCTCATATAACATTAGTATCGAATAACACTAAAATCGCATAACATTAAGGAATCTGGGGGGAAGAATTGCATCAGATAACATTAAGATCCTATGGGATGCTTCAGATAACAACCGCTAAAGCCTGCGTGGTTACAATGTATCTCTATGGATCCCATAGAGGATCAGATAACACTAAAAATCATATAACACCAAGACTTGTGGAACCAGGTTTTAGTGTTATATGAGGTTTTACTGTATATGATATTTGCTGTACTATACTGTTTTGTTATGTTGTATGTTATTGTATTTTTGTCTGCACTTTAATAGTGATATTAGGGGACTTTGTGAGCCACTCTGAGTCAGTTGCTACTGAGGAGAGCGCAGTGGCGTAGCGTGGGGGGGCGTGGGGGGCGGATGCCCCGGGCAGCGCCTTTCAGGGGGCGGCAAAATGTCCCCTCCCCACCCTTTTGCTGGCGAGCGCCCCACGTGCGCTTCGCCGCTTGCCACACACCTCCGTCCGCTCGCACCTCCATCCGCTCGCTCGCCCGGCTGGCCGTCGGGGGCTCTCCGCCGCCTGTTGCCCCTGGCAGCGGCTTTCAGGGGGAGGCAAAATGTCCCCTCCCCACCCTTTTGCTGGCGAGGAGGAGAAAAAGGCGGACAATTCAAGGAGGGGCACGCCCGGTCGCCCACCCAGCTGGCCGTCGGGGGCTCTCTTGGCGGGCGGCCCGCGTGCGCACGGACGCTGCTCGCCTCCGCCCGCCCAGCCACCCACCCAACTTGCCGTGAGACGGGGCGCTCGTCGGGGGGGGTGGCGCCGTGGCGGGGAGCCCCTGGGGGCTGGCTGGGCAGGAGGAGGTGGGCAGCGTGTGCGCGCACGCGGGCCGCCCGCCAGGAGAGCCCCTGACCGACAGCCAGCCCGGCGGGCGGGCCCCTCCTTGAATTGTCCGCCTAAAAAAAAACACTTTTTCTCCTCCTCGCCAGCAAAAGGGTGGGGAGGGGACATTTTGCCGCCCCCTAAAAGTCGCTGCCAGGGGCAACAGGTGGCGGAGAGCCCCCGACGGCCAGCCGGGTGGGCGAGCGGACGGAGGTGCGAGCGGATGGAGGTGTGTGGTGGGCGAGCGGACGGAGGTGTGTGGCACGCGCGCGCGCGCGCCGCTAAGTAAGCAGGGCTTCTACCTGGGTCGGGGGGAGGGGGCGGCGGCAGCGGCGAGCTGGGGGGCGGGGCGGCGAGTTTGTTCTTCGCCCCAGGCGGCTGAAGACTGCGCGACGCCACTGGGAGAGCGGGATACAAATCTAAGTAAGTAAGTTTGAGCTCCCTCTCCCCCCTGGTCTTTTAATCTTTTTAATCTTATGTTTTTGAGTTTTTAACTTTTAAATGATTATTGGGACCTGTGGATGTTTATAAATTTTAAAAACTTTTAAAATTTCATAACTGTAATTTTGAAGTTTTTTAACAATGGGGTTGGGTTGGGTTTTATTATGCTTTTATAATGTTGTACACCGCCCTGTGTCGCCCCGGCAAGAAGGGCGGTATAGAAATATAAATGAATAAATAAATAAATAAATAAATAAATAATATTTTTATATTTTTGAGACACAGACTGGTAAAAGACTGGTAATTTTTCACCATGGGTAAAATCTTGATCACACAGCATTGTATTGGAAGTTCTGCTGGCAACAAGGAATTATATAATTCAATTCAGTTTGCATCCCCAGAACTATCCATTGGCCAATGACCCAGCAGAAGTGCTTAATGAACAGCACTTCTGACACAGTGCTGTTGTAACTAACATGAGAACATCACCGAGTTGTACCTATGTAGTTCTGCAACAGAATTTTGTCCCGTATTCCTTGTTCATACATACCATGACTTCTTTGTGGTACAATATTTTTCCATATATATTCTATTGCTATGCCATTTGGTAGCCCTTGTTTGATTCATCTCCTTCTAGAATACATGTTACAATATGAGAACATGTCTTTCCATCTTCTTTCTTTTCTGGATTTTATTTTCATTCTCACCATTGAACTCTTCCTTCATTTCTGTATTCCTTTTCAACTCATGATTATGAAAACATCCAAATTTCCCTTCAAGTAGAGAGAAGATAGTCCAGTGGGGCTTTAGGGGAAAATGAATTATTTTCATTAATTTTAAAAAAAAGCCCTTTTTATTGTGTCTAATATGCTCAGGGCAATCAAATTTCATCCTCCTGCTAACCATGTGAAGTAGGTTGTGTTGGTACATCATGACTAAATGATTTTAGATATGCTTAAGTTGTGTGGACTTCAAACAGGGGTTAGGTGCCACCTTATTAACTGGCATAGACAATATGAATATAGATAAGAGTAAAAAAGAGTTGTTATCTATAGTATTTACAACAGGAAGACAATGTATTGCAAGAAATTGGAAGAAAATGTGGAAAATTGCACTGAATGATAAGTTGACATGATTCAAAGGTAGTGAACCAAGTGTGGGGTTCTGAATAAAGCTTAAAAAAAATAGACGAAACTTGCACAGATAGCTAGCACATACCAGAATTGCAGATATAAGGTTGAAAGAGCAAGTTTTCCACTGGCAAATCTTTGTTCAGGCAAAATAGCTTATTTTCTGGCCTACGGCAGTTTCAGTTTTTGGAAAAGCTACTTTTTTGAGATAGATAAGAGCTATATTAGCTGGAAGATAACATCAAAAGTGCATGTGAGCAGTCTAGACATTGGTTCCCATGGCCAGCTTGTAAAGGATGAAAGCACTGTAGCGAAAGTACAGACAGTAGTAATAAAGGTGTTGTTTAACCAAGGTTTACCCAGGTAGCTTCTCATATTGTATATGTTGAGGAGGCCTTGACAATCACGAAGTATCTTGACTGTCATGACCAAGGTGAGATACCACTGTCTAGGCAAGGCCCAAGAGAAACTGCTACTTCTGCAACTCATTATGCCACGTGGCTATAAGAAAATGACTAGAAGAGCAATCCTTAGGGATTGCCTCAAGAAACTCACCAAGGAAAGTTGGTCATGATCCCTTTCCTGGCCTTCAGTGGTACCACCAGAAGTGGAAAAGAAAATGAAAAGAAATAAATAAATACTGGATCAATCAGGTTAAAGAATAGACCTCTCTTAATGAGCAACACACAGTACATGAGAAATATTCCAGTCCTCATCTAAATCAGAGTGACACCTGCAAGCCTAATCCCATTAGCAAATGACTGGTGAAGCCTATGTTGACACAGAAAGGATAGGAAAACATATCTCTATAGGACAGGGATTCTCAACCTGTGGCCTGCAGGCTGAATGTGACCCACGGCACCATTTCATGTGGCCCCTCACCACCTCCACCACACTAGGAAGTGTTGTGTGGTGTAGGAAGGGCAAAATAGCCATCCAGCCCCTGAAGCTGTCTGAGGGAGCATGACCTGGCCCCAGGCTCAAAAAGGTTAACTCTTGCTATAGGACATTGGCACTACCAGACATATTGCAAACTTTGCTTGGTGGTGTACTAGTGCTTCTAAACTAAACACAGGGGAAGACTCAAAGCCCACCAAAATTGGACATGACAACGAGAAAGTTTAAATTATTCCATTTTGAATAGTGTGCTCAGAAAAACAAATTCCATCTTGAAATGCAAATGTTGTTTTAAAAAGTGAATGATAAATCTGGAAATTATATGTTTATTAATATGTTTAGGAACAACTTTAAAGGAGGATATAACTGAAAATCTCAACCTCCCCTACATCACTTGGAGGGCCCTGAATAGGCTGAGGATTGGAGTCCCTAAATGCAAGACCAGCATGCTCAAGTGGAGACTGCTGGTGGACAACAACACATGGCGTGAATGTGAAGAGATACAGAATCCAGTTTATTTACTGGTCTGCCTATTACTGCCAGAAACATGCACCAATGAGAACTTAAATTTGGGCAATGACAAAGCGAAGAAAGTGACTTCATTTTGGCAGTCCAGGGTTTGATCAGGACATGAAAGAAGAAGAACGAATATCCAAGTGAGCTGTGCCTCAGCCTTCCCTGGTTTTAAACATTTTTTCCAGAGAGTTGAAAATGGGAAATATGTTTTGGAATATCTGCATTCTTTCTGACTACCAGGAGTTACTTTTCTCAGCCCCTTCTTGAATTGTAAATATCTAAAACTTCAAAGTAAAAATACCAAAGAGGCAAGATGTCTCCAAGTTTATAACAAGATCAAAGAAGTAACAACCCACTATCGACCGTTATTTGTCATTAGGTGGCACTTTGACAGCAGCCTTATATTACACATCCATTTTTTCATCTCTGTTCCACATAAAAACCCCATTACCATTTCTTACTGTAGATACATTCTTTAAAATAAGCACAAATAGTGGTCTGTGAATCTATTTAGGAATTGCAAGCAAAAAATAAATTTAACAATCAAAGTTAACCTTCATGTCCAAAGAAATGAGATATAATCATTGTGAGTAATCATTCCCAATATCTAGGGACATTTGAATCAAAATAGTCGTGTATGAGAGTACAATGATTTTGCAGAATGCAGAAAGGGAAGAGATCTGTAGCTTCAGAAGAAACTGGTTCGTCCCTTGAAACAATCATAACAAAGATTAATATAGTCTCATCTGTATGAGAGTTTGGGAGATGTCTGTAATGTTATGAGAGAAAATAAGGGTGCAGCTACATTAGCATCCAGTAATTATCAAGCCTGGGATGCTATGGAATGGCTGGGCATGATTAGAGCCACATCTGGATATTGACAATTAATCACTTTCCCTGTTTGGAAGAGGGCAGGAAAAGTGAGGAAAGTTTTATGTTTAAGATTATCATTGATGTGATATGTCAGATATTTTAAAATACTAAAATCTATTTTCTTTTCCTTTCTGTTTGAGAAACTCCTTATTTTAATCATCTCAAATAACAGTAGCCTTACACCACTCTGAACTGGTATGCAGTGTTGATAACACTCTAACAAAAAAGTCTTGTAGTTAATGTTTTTCAGAGCTCTTCATTTTGGCAGTTTCACATCTGGCCTAGACATGGGAAAAGAAGACTTATTAGCTGATAACATTATTGGTGCTATGGATCTTATGCTGGCAGAGCAAATCAATATTCTACATGGTAATACTAAAAATGGGGACAGCCAAATAAATAAACCTAAATTTGAAACTGGGCTTCAGCCATAGGTTGCAAAGGCCACAGGGAAGGGTCATCACTTGAATCCATCTTGATGAAACGCATCAGCTTCATCAATACTGGCCTGGGGCTGATGAGGACTTTGCGTGACAAAAGGTCTCAGGACCAAAAAGTGACTTATGGAGCTAGATCTGTGGTACGGGTGTCATGCTGCAGGATGGAAGGTCACTGCATTATATTCTCAGGATAATCTTCTTGGCTGAATTGGATATGTGGGGAGGAGGAGGAGAAGAAGGGGCTTCAGCATGAAGTTTGGTTGTTATAGAAACAGTCTACTCCTATCCTATCCTATCCTACTATACTATCCTATCCTATCCTATGGCAAATTTGGGAAAGTTTTGACAAAGGGTTCAAAAAGAGGTAACCCTAAATGTCCCCAGATTGTAAAATAATTCATAAACTGAAAAAACAATCTTGCTTAGCTTGAAAGAAAATAGTTGGCCCAATCTGCTTTTTTATCTGGAAAGAATCCAGGCTATAGATGCTTAAATATTGGTAATTAGAAAGGCATGGAAAACACACACACAACATGTTAATAGAGCTTTTGGCCTGATATAGCTTTTCTTCCTCTGTTTGCCTACTGCAACGAAAGGATTTGGAAATTAGAACACACAAGCACATATCAGCTGTTTATGTTTCTGTCCTCCCCCAGCAACCTTAGTTCAGATCATGTGCTCATCTTCTGGGATCTTCATGAGAGAGGTTTCATTTTAAAATGCCAGGAAATTCCATTCTTTAAAAAGATCTGGATTATAAATGTGGTATATTGTACAGTAAAACCTCGCTTAAAGAGCAGATTTTTTTTCTGAATGGTCGCCTCGTTTAACAACTAAAACCAACCAAAAATTTGCTTAACAACTAAATCGGGGTTTGTAATCCCTCCTGCCAGAAGTCACAATTAGTCACTTACAATGGTGTTTCACTTAAAGAGCAAACACACTTAAAGAGCAATCCTGTGGAAAACATTATGCCCTTTAAGCGAAGTACCACTGTTCTTATGAATCCACAACTAAAAGCATTAGGTAATGGCCTGAGTTTGCTGTAAAATATTGTTCCCGCATTGCTTACAGGAAAAAGTATCCCAAGCTTTACTTAGCAAAGTGCAGCCTGACCGTCGACAACATCAATGGCAGCAGTCAAGATTGTTTACAGAATACCCTACTGTGCTTACTACCATTGTCATTTGCTGAAAAACAACCCTGATGATCTCTTTATGTTTGGATTCGAATTGTTTAACTGATGGGGGAAAGAATCAGGTTCTGGAATTTTTCCTTGTTTGTTGTCTCCATATAAATGGTAGTGAGCACAAGAGGGGACCCTGTAGCCCTTCTTGACTGCTGTTATTGAGGTAGTCAACATTCAGCCTACTCTTTGCTTTCTAAAATTTGGCATCTTTCTACTGACAATAATGGACCAATATTATGTAGCAATACCAAGCCATTTCCTGGTGTGGTGAATAATGGATTCAGAAACAGAATACTGTATCTCACATTCATAAACCTGACTGAAAGAGGGGCATGTCTTTTTCTTTAATTGAATCAAACTTTCTTTGAATGAAGTGCTTTATGTTAATGGCAACATCATCTTATTTATTACATCGGCCTCATACATGTTTCAGTTATGTACCTCTAGAGTAGGTGACTTAATGAACCAGATCTTATGAAATCCAAGGTTGTTCATAGTTCAAAATAAGCTTTTTGGTCAATTAGTTTTAATATACCAAATGCTCATTTTATCTTATCCTGTTTTTCCTCTTGTTCTTAGGAACTGAAACTATTTCTTTGTATGGTGGGCAGCATATTTTTAAAGTGTCCACTCATCCATTTTAATAATGCCACAGCCATAGGCAGTATAACCAATTATATTTAATATTTCACATGTTTGCATTCCTTTATTGAATGGTTACTAGGTATTTTAACTACCTAAACTAATTAATTGAGAAAATCTGTGGCACATCAAAGAACAGATAAAAAGTAAATGGGCCCTTGACCAAATTTCTGCTTAAGACGCAGGATTTATATAGCAAAGGATTTTTGTTGGGGTGTAGGGAAATGTAAATGAAATGCCAAATGAATTTATAGGGGGAATACTTGATACTAAATTAACTTAGTGGTCCACATTTTCCCCCTCAAGATGATGGACTATTTATTCCCTGCCCTGGATAATTTATGCATTGATTTTTCTGTACCACAATACATTCTACTTCTATATTTGTAATGCAAATATAGATTCATAAGTGTGCCTCTCACTTTACATGGTGCAAGAAGACAGGTCTTTGATCCAAGGAACATGTAATTTAAAATTTGACAAAGGGTAGAGAAAGAAGGGAAAAGGGGAAGTAGAATGTGCACTGCTTGAGTTAATATACAGTACTTATGCATAAACCTGAATGCTTATTTTTAGCACAATAAAGTTAGGATAAGCCAAAGGCCAATATGAAATTGTAGGTTTGTGCTTCAATTTGTAGTAGGTAAGGAGGGGGGCTACAAACCTGTCCTCCAGGCTGATAATTCCATACATACAGCACAAAGAGCAAGCAGTAGGTATTGGGCAATGCGGGCTTGCTGGAAGAATAGAGATCATGGATAGGGATATATTGGGATGTAAAAACTGAAAAATAAATTGGAGTAAAGCAGTGGAAGACCTTGAAAGCATATCATACCTATTGAAGGCAGTAGGTCTTCTCTGCACATTGGGTTTGCATAAGGGGAGCCTAGTTTACATCATTCCTCTATTATTAAGTACCTTAGGCATCAGCAGTTTTCAAGCTGACTCATCTCATGACGATCGTGAGTTTGTTTTCAAATGCATTTAGTGCTGAATCGTCAGTACACTCCTAAATGCATAGCCCAATTTTCTGGCAGTGAAAATGCAGCAAGGTGTGTTCAGCATTTTTTAGAACAGGCTGGCTAATTCTTTAAAGCATCAAGAGTAGGTACACGTATCATGGCAACAGAGGCTTTTCCCTCTTCTCTCTCTCTCTCTTTAATTTTCAGGAATCACTGACAGTACTTTTGCCTGGCTCTAGGCAATTTTTCTTCATAGGCATAACCATACAAAACAGATGGATAGGTTTTTTTAAATAAGAAAAAGGCTTCCAGCAGTAGGGTAATGTGAGAAAGACCCTACATCTTGAAGCAGAAAGGAAGGTAAACAAGAGTAAAAGCACTGTGCCAGACAGGTACCAGCTGTGGGGTAGAAGTTACTTCCCTCCTTCTTACTTAAGATATGCAAAGTGAAAGGGAGAGGGGAGGAGGAGGAAAGAGGCTTCAACCACTGAAACGATTAAGTGTAATCCTTATCTACCTTCCTGACCTCTAATAGTCATGTGGATTAGATTAATGTCTCTTCTAAATGTGAGTTAACTCAGATATTTCATTATTCTTCAGGAACCTGAAGATCAGAAGTTTAAGACCAGAGGTTTAAGATCTTTTCCATTGACACCTTTGAACATGTCGCCTTTGCTACCGAGACAAATGCTGGGTTAGCCTTATCAAGTTTTTCAGGCATTCTGTGCAATTAATTAGATTGGCCTCAAACTATCACACAATACAATCTACAAGTGACTCAGACAGACAACTGGTCTCTGTGTATTGCTTCTGTGCCAGAGTCCTAACATCAAAAAAGCACTGTTCCATTTAGACAAGTTTCCCAAAGGGTTTTTTCTTTGCAGCAAGACAAATATGAAGTCAACATCAACAGGTGTAATAACTAATAGGTATACAAGGAAGATTAGCCATGTGATCCATATTCAAATTGTAAAGATGCAGGAAACAGTCATTACCTTTATTGGATCACTAAGAAAAACAAAACATTGTGTGAGCTTTTGTGGTTTAAAACCACTTCTTCAGGTGTGTATTAATGTGTTCATGGTGTGGTGGTCTGCCAGGCTCTCTTCTTAAAGACAGCAAAATATTTCATGGAGTTAGGATTTTACTCCCACAGGAAGCTGGCATTTGCTCCCAGCCCATTTGACCCTCTCTGAAGTATATGTAGCTTCCTTTTGTGGCAGAACACAGATGCCATCAATTTAGTATAATAGGTATGTATTTCACATACAGAGGAATCCTAAACCAAATTGGACTTCTTTGGATAAATTAAGGAAATGCCTAAGGGTGCAATCAGGCATTTGACCCACAGCTTGATCTGCTGACTCGATAAGCAGGCTTGCTCCATTTTCTGGTGACCAAATGGTATAATTGCCAGTGCAAGCAAGCTTGTCCTCAGAGCATTCCTACCAAAACCTTTCTGTGTCCCTGTCAGGGGCTTTGACTTTATTGATGTGAGTAGAATCGTGCCATTTTAGTTTGTTTCAAACATGTGTGATTACTAAAAATGAACCGAAGTGATCTTGCAGTTGTTAGATTGCCTTCTAGTGTCAATTTTCACATCATGAAGTGGCTTTAAAAGATAGCCACTTCATAATAGTGGCAAATTAAACAATTCCTCTGCTCTTTGGAGAGTCAGAAGAAGTGTGACCCTTTAACACTGTGTTAGTTCAGTGCTGCTGATTTTTTTTTAATCTTCTGCCCCTCTACAGAACAGAAGTGTTTAATTTGCCACTATTGTGAATGTCTTGTGTGCTAATAAGTTAAATCAATTCTGACTTATGGCAACTCTTTCCAAGGTTTTCTAGGTGCAGTGTTCACTAAGTGGTTTACCATTCCCTTCTTCTGTGGGAACTGTGCAGCATACCTATGATTACACAGGGTTGTCTTCTCTTTGGAGGCACAGTGGGGATTCACACTCACACTCTGTTTCCACAGCCAAAAGCCTAAACCACTGAGATAACCGGCCAGCTCTACATGACCTTAAGATAACCGGCCAGCTCTACATGACCTTAAGTCACCACCCTTATTGCCTCTGCGGATAATCGCCCAGCGATCTTGTTTCGGGTGATCAGATCCCTCCTTGGTAGAGGGGGGGTCGGACCCCGGTTGGCAGGGATCTGCTGAGACTTTTGCTGATTATTTGACAGAGAAAATCGCTCAAATTCGCTCAAAGTTTAATCCTGGCGTGGATAATGTAGAGCTGGGGTTGCCTGGAGTGCAGTCTGGCCAGGTTATCTGGGATCGGTTTGATCCAGTTGTCCCTGAGGAAGTGGACAGGCTCCTTGGATTTGTTCGAGCCACTGCCTGTGCATTAGATCCATGCCCCGCCTGGTTGGTTAAAACTTCCAGGGCGGTGACAGGCGGCTGGGTCGAAGCTATTATAAATTCATCATTACGGGAGGGGGTCTTTCCAGCAAATTTAAAACATGCTCTGGTGCGCCCTTCCAACAAAAACCATCGCTCGACCCTGCAGTGCTTACCAACTACCGGCCTGTGTCCAACCTGCCTTTTTTGGGCAAGGTTTTGGAAAAGGCAGTGGCGCGACAATTACAGGGTGTCCTGGATGAAGCGGATTATCTAGACCCTTTCCAGTCAGGATTCAGGCCCGGATATGGCACCGAAACTGCATTGGTCGCACTAGTGGATGATATCTGGCGAGAGCAGGATGGCGGTCATCCATCTGTTCTGGCTCTTCTTGACCTCTCAGCGGCATTCGATACCATCGACCATGGTATCCTTCTGGAAAGGCTCCAAGGATTGGGGATCCAGGGCACTGGTTTTCCTCATTTCTGAGGGGCCGGACCCAGTCGGTGTGGACTGAGTGGCTGTGGGTTGGGGGTCCTGCATCATCTCGGGAGTTACCATCTTTGGTTCTGGATGGGGCGGTTTTGCCCCAAACAGACCCGGTGTGTAATCTGGGGGTCCTCCTGGACTCACAACTACTGCTCGAAGAGCAGGCGGCAGTCGTGGCTAGGAGGGCTTTTGCACAACTTCGTGTGATCCGCCAGTTACGCCCACTCCTCGATCGGGACTCCTTGCTCATGATCACACACGCTCTGGTCACCTCCAGACTTGATTACTGTAATGCGCTTTACATGGGGCTGCCCTTGACGACCATTCGGAGGCTTCAACTGGTCCAGAATGCGGCTGCCCGGGTTGTGATGGGGTGTGGGCGGTATGCACATGCCTCACCTCTGCTTCGGGAGCTGCACTGGTTGCCGGTTTGCCTCTGGGTGCAATTCAAGGTGCTGGTTATTACCTTTAAAGCCCTACATGGTAGTGGGCCAGGATACTTAAGAGACCGCCTCACCCCAAAGAACATCTGCCCGTCCCACCAGAGCGGACTGGAGAGGCTCCCTAGTTGTTCCATCGGCCAGAGAGGCACATCTCTCTGGCACCAGAAGGAGGGCCTTTTCTGTGTCTGCTCCGGCCCTATGGAACCTCCTGCCTATGGAGCTACATCTCCAGATAGAGTTGCCGCCCTTTAGGAAGAATCTAAAAACATAGCTGGCAGGACAGATATGGGGTATGGAAGGTATAATGACCCCAGCACATTGGTTGATCTGAGCCCCTCTCTTTTTCTACTTTTAATTAGTAGTTGTAGCATCTGGTGTGCTTTTAATCTGTTTTTAATCTTTTTCAGATTTTAATTTTTAATTTTTAAAAGTTTTAAGGTTTTTAGATGGAAGCTCCCACTTCCTAATCCTGGGCCTTATCTGCCCAGGGAAGGAAAAGACTAACGTCCTCTGGCCGGAATGAGGAATGGATTTTATCTGTTTGTGTTGTGTGTGTGTTATTGTTGTTTTGTTTTTGTGGGTTTTTTTTCCTGATTGTAAACCGCCCTGAGTCGCCACGGCGAGTGGGCGGTGATATAAATCTAAATAAATAAATACATAAATACATAAATACTTAGCCTACACTTGCACACTCTAAATGAACCCATGAAGACAAGACCTGAACCAAATCAAAGTAGGACTTTTATGAAGTAGAACATATCTCAATCTGTATACAGTGGTACCTTGCTTAAAGAGCATAATCAGTGGTGGGATGTCAAAAAAATTTACTACCCCACTGTGACATCATCACAGTGTGGGCGGGGCTAACATCATGATCTCATGGGTGGGGCCAAAGGAAAAAAAATAAAAGTATAAAATAATAAAATAAAAATAAGCACACACACACACCTCAACCCACCCACCCACCCACAACACAAACCCATAAATAAATAAAATAAAAATACATTAAAATACAGCCACCCACCCAAACACACACACACACACACACCAAACACAAATCAACCTGAGCTTTTAAACCAGAGCTTAAAGCTTATTCTGGCTAATCTTTCTCACACTAGGTCAGATGGAAGGAACTACAGAATGAACTCACCACAAGATGGCTTCATTTTGGCACTTTTCAACTTTTCAACAGTTAAAGAAGTTAGGTACTAAGTCTTTGCCTAACCAGTTCTCTAGGATAATATGCCTTAATGTAAATGTAAAACAGCTGTACCTCCTTAAGGGTTCTCCAATTGGACCAGCAATTGGAACAGCACAGGTGTTGCTTATTGATGAGGTAACTCCAAGAGTTTGCTTAAAAAACCCAAGCCAGGCCGCCAGGCCTTTTTAGGAACTGTGGTAGTATGTCAATATAGGTAAAACTGTGTGGACCAGCTAGCTCAGCCATAAAGACCTTGCTGCTACTGCTATTGCTGCCTCCATGACCACCTCAGGAACATCACAGAACTCTCTCTGCCTGCTGGAGAGGGGGAATGAGGGCCAACTGTGTGGACCAGCTAGCTCAGCCATAAAGACCTTGCTGTCTCTCTTGACTGTATTGTATTTTTACACTGTATTTTATTTTATTGTTTTTTTCTTTTATGTAAAATTTATTGTGTTATCTGTGCTGTATCTGTTGTTATATTTTTATATTATGCTGTATTTATATTTGAGATTGTGATACTGTATATGTTTGTGTTATGTGAGCCCCTCTGAGTCGCCTCAGTGAGGTGAGTAGAGGGGCATATAAATCTAATTTAATAATAATAAATAATAATAATAATAAAGGTATTAAATACACATTAAAATACACACAGACACACCACATCCAAAGGTGAGTCACTTATCCTGGGGAGCAGGCTATAGCTCCTGCACCAATCTTTCTGACATTTTCTTGTCTTTAAGACTACTCCTTTTATACATTTTTAAAAAATGAATTGTGAATTGGTCCCACGCATACTAACCATGAATACCCTCCAAGCACAAAATCATTGCACCTATCCTTCTGAAATTCTGGAGGTTTCTTAACTAGAGCCCTGCATGCTGTATGCCATTTTCATAACAATTGGTAACACACACAAAAATATAATGTGTCAACATGTGCATCCTTCCTTGAAAATCCCCAAACTGTGAAGGCTGTTTCTATACACTTGGCCACACACACGCATGCACACGCACAAACACATATGCTGCTTCAAACTCAGCAGACTTGGTTCCCTCAGGGGAGTCAACTATACCTGCCAACCTTATCTAGTTGTCCTAAAAATAATGTGACCCTTTAAAACTTTAAAAGCCATGTAGCACAAATAGCCTTGCACCTATTGGCCTGATCATTGGGAGTCAAATTCTCTTTATATCTTTAATATTTCTCCCCTAAGGGTCTACTGTGCCTGAAAATTTTACCCCATACTGATGAAACGTTGTGGCCTATGTGGACAGGCTTCAGGCTATTTGAAGAATTATTATCTCCATGTACGAGCCTTTTCTGCCCTTTTAAGATCTGCAGAGGAAGTTCTCTTATCGGTCCCCTTGCAATCGCAGGTACACTTTAAGGACCAAGAGAGGCCTTTCTTTGTGCTCCTGAACTTTGGAATGTTCTTTCTTGGGAGGTTAGATTGGCTCCCACCCTCTTATTCTTCCTCTGACAGTTGAAGCCCTACCTCTTCAGATAGACTTTTAACTTTTAACATTTTAACCAAATCCCTGAATTCTAGTTAGTTCATTATTTCCTTTATCTTGTTAGTTTGTTTTTTAAAGTTAATGTTTTTAAACACTTGATATCTTTTAATTATTTAGAAGAGTTTGTTTTCTAAACTATTGACTAAATAAAGTAAGTAAGCTATATTTATCTCCCAGTCCCACATTTATAGTCAATGAGATACAAAGTGAAGGTTTGGATTTTCTAACTGAGACTCCAAATCAGATCTGAGCTGAATCAAACATCCTCCCAATATGGTCAAACTGAATCAGGTTGCTTTCTAAATAGACACCTTGGAGTTCAGTACAGATCCCTTTATCACTAAACTCATAGCAACTTTCAGGCCTAAGCTTCTTCCATTTGCAAAAATACTCTATTAAGCAGGATGAACGAATATCTATAGCTGCTAAAAATATTGTGCATACTCTGATGACCCTTGCCTAACCAACTGCGCTAAAACATTTTAGGTGGTGGTTGTGGTTGTTTTTCTAAAACTTTACCTTTCCCTCAGTGCATTCTCTCTCTCTCTCTCTCTCTCTCTCTCTCTCTCTCTCTCTCACACACACACACACACACACACACACACACACACACACACAGCAAGTTCTTAGATAAAAGAGCTAATTTCTAGTTCACCATTGAGATAGCAGGAGTAGATGTCAATCATGTAGATGTCAATCGTGTGAGCTAATGCTCACACAGTTCGTCTATGGAAACTTTTCCAAAATGTGATTTATCTTGACTGTATTACATGTCCTTGGTACAACATTGGTTGAACAGTAATGGTCCCTGTACTTATTCATGGCATTTTAGTCTTTACAAAAAGAAAAGAAACCAGGAAGTAAGACTCTCTATAGCTATAACCAATGAATCTGAGAAGCATATCTCTTGCCCTTCAAGTTGTGAAAGAGTGCAGCTACTTAAAAAAAAAAAAACCAGTGTCTTTCTGATGCTTCATTAACACAGTCACTGTAAACATAAAGGTACAGTCAATGTGTATCACATAAACACAGTCTCCTTCCTGCCATTAATCTTTTCTGCTGCTAGGAATACAATTTTAAACCTTTCTACTCTTATGGAAATGCCAAACTGGAAGAGAATTTAAAAAAAAATGTGGGGGGAGAGAATGTCACAGAGCTTTTACATCTGCTTAAAGCCAACTGAAGGGTGATGCATATAAACACCTCATTTAGCAAGAAGACCGGCATGAAAAGTTGACAGGCGAGAAAAAGCAATTGAAATGATTAATTCACTTGGATATGGGTGCTAAGATAAGCTCTTGAGATGCAGCATCTTGTTTTTAAGGATGTTTCAAATATGGCTACGGTACTAAGAACATTTAATTATGTTTAAAGCAGCAGAGGGAAAAGCTGTAGTGTTTATAACGATAGCATAGCTATGATTTTAATCACATATCAAGAATTTCTGTCCATCTTTTGTTTTGGTTCAGTTGGGTCTGGAATATTCTATTCCCATCCTTACTCTTTGCATCTGATTTCTCAGTCCTTTGCAAGATTAAATGGTACAGGAGCAGACATAACTTGGTGTAATAGCCACCTTTCCCCAACCTGACTCTCTGTGTTGTGCAGGCAGCTGATATTGCTAGAATCTGTTGCCACCTCAAAATAATCCCAGAACAATATTGTGATCAGGAGATCAAATTGGTTGCTGTCTTTTCCACACACACCCCACTTTGTGGCATCACTGGACTGGCAACACCCCTCGAGATGGTGTCAGCGGTTGGATTCAGCAGCTTCGCTCCTGTTCGTCAGAACCAGTAGCATAAATTCCGACTGGCGCCACCCATCAAAGTTTTGAAATAAAGTAGTCCCTTTCCCCCTGGCCAGGCCCACCATACCACACCCACAGAGTAGATAGTAAAAAAATTGAATCCTACCACTGGATGGGGACTAATTTCTGCTATCACTTTCACCACATAAAGCATCCTCTTCACAATATTCCTGGGTTATCTTCAGAGCAGGTGAGAAGTGCTTATGCATCTACCACCACCAGTGCCACGCTCTTCACAATAAGCACCCTGTTTGCCAGATTGGTGGGCCAGATGCAGCTTTAGTTCAGCAATGAAACTTCAACCTGAGACTGTTAAGGTAACATCTGAGTATATATGCAGTTCCCAGCAGAGGGTTTTTTTTGGTGGTTTTTTTTTTTTTTTTTTTTTTTTTTTGGAGAGCTAGGGTGTTTAAATCAGATAAATCCAAAATTTTCAGACATCTAGGGAGTCCTTCAGGTACTGCTCCAAGGGCTCAGATCACTATGGGAACAACAACAGATATCTTCTACCATAGATGCTTGACTTCAATTTGCAAATCACAATATTTTGTGATTTTTTCCCCCCAGTTGTTTGTCTTCAATTCGTGCATTTCCTGGTATAGCAATGCCAATAAACCAGACCTTCTTTTCCACAACAGTTATATCAGGTGTGTTGCGTGGCAGATGTCTATCTGTTTGAATTTTAAAGTCCCACAGGATCTTGACTCTCTCATTTTCTAAAACTTTATCTACTTGATGGTCCCATTGATTTTTACTGCATTCAAATCTAAACTTCTGGCAAAGTTTCCAATGAATAATTTTTGTAACCCTGTTATGGCATTGCAATCAATCTGTGAAATTTTGCTGCATCCACTGATCAGATGAATTACTGTTTCATCCTTTTTGTTACAAAGCTGGCATTTGCTATTGTTGGATACATGCTGTATTTTTGTCTTCATGCAATTTGTTGGGAAAACTTGTTCTTGTGCTGTCAAGATAAATCTTTTTTCCTTCTTCAAAACTCCTGCTCTTAACCATGCTCATGTCAGCTTTGGGTCAGCCTTGCCTTCTATGTTTTTCAGGTATTGACCATGCATAGGCTTGTTTTTCCAGTTTGCAACTTGACTTTCTACCCTTTCCTTTCTGGATTCAGCTTTTTTCTTCAATATTTTCAAAAGTCCTCCTTTGTTCACTTCCTGAAGCATAGGTTCTTCACTTTTCTCAATGCAGTCATTCAAGGTATGCTTTTCTTCTACTACTGTCTGTTTCACCTGTAAGAGTCCTCTGCCACCCTCAGCTCTTGGTAAGTACAAATGATCAACATCACTTTTTGGGTGCAGGGCATGATGCATAGTCATTAGCTTCCTTGGTTTTCTGTCTAGGCTGTCTAATTTCATTTGGGTCCAATCAATTATTTCAGCTGAATATAGTATAACAGGCATTAGCCAGGTATTAATTGTCTTTATGATATTGCCTCCACTCAGTTTTGACCTCAAGATTTTCCAGACTCATTTTATGTATTTTGTAGAAGTAGTTCTTTTGACTTGGTTGTAGCAGGTCAGAAGCTTGCAGAACTCCCAGGTACTTGTATCCCTCTTCTGATGCTATTGCTCTGATACATTTTTAATTATCTAACTTTAGATCATCCATATAGAGCAAATGTGAAACCTTCAGTCCTTTCTTTGCTGATTCATATCCACAGTTTGTTCTATTTAGAATAGTTGTCAACAGTGCCATTGATAACACAAATAACAAAGGTGATAATTAGTCACCTTGAATGTTTTAAAATTATTGTTGTTGTTATATCTTATATTTATCATTACTTGATTTAAGGATCAACATTCAGATTTGATTTGTTTCTTTGTGGTAAAGGGGGTTACTTAAAATACTTCTCCTTAGTCAGAAGTGCCTGGCGGACAGTGGTCCATGGGGTCGCAGAGAGTCGGAATCGACTGTGCGACTGAACAACAACAAATGTCTTGCTACCACCATAAGATATCAAGTTTTTAAAATAGTCTACAAGAAAATGTATGCATTCTCACCAATCGTTTTGATGCACTTCAATAAAGCACAAAATATTTTTAAAATGTCGTAAATCAACAAAAGTAATATCATTGAATGGAACTGTAAAATGAAAGGCAAAAATGGACTTAATCTGCAAATCTGGTATGTATCTCTGAGGAAATCCTGTTGCAAGAAGGAGGAGAGTGAGTTAATCACAGAGAGTATAAAATGCCCTATTTCAGTCTTTTTTTTTAGTTGGCTCACACCAAGTACTGCAGTATTTACATATTCCATTTCTTGCTTTGTGTTTTCAGTTTTACCATAATTCTTATTTCTATAATATAATTGGGACAGGGAACATACCATATTTGCTGGCGTATAAGACCCACTCCCCCCATTAAAATATATTGGAAAAGTGGAATGCTTCTTGTGCTGTAGATAGGGTCCTATATTGAACTATTTTGGTAATAATAGGGTGTGTCTTATATTCCAATCTGTTTTATATGCCGGCAAATATGGTACTTCTTATGTTCGATATTCCAATTATTTATTTATTTATTTTATTTAAATTTGTTTATCACCCTCCTCCCAAAAGGGACCCAGGGCGATTTACAACAATTATAAAATGATTTTTAAAAAATTATGTGTGATAAGTAGCTTCAGATTTTCCTTTTCCTTCTGTATGCATCAGCCATTAGATGTTCTTTTGGCTTTAATCTAGTTGCTTCATTAGTGATAGGACTACTTGAATCTTCTTTATTTATCATTTATTTATTCAATATGTATACTGTGTATCTAACAATAAAGTACCTCTCGGCAGTTTACAGTAGAGGACTGTGTGTGTTCCAACACTATCTCTTGATTTGTTTTGGATTTATTTGTCATAGGATATAATAGGAAGCCAGAGAGTGAGAAACTTGTGGTTCTCTTGGTGTCTTTTGGCTCCATGCCCAACCAAATCCACCAGGAGCATACTTAATGGCAAGTGAAGATGGGATTTACAGTTGGGCAAAATCTAGAGCTACTCATCTTCTGAGTAAAAGCTGAGAGGGTTTTTTTTTCCTATGAGGTATTCATGGCATTTCTCAAAAGTGGAGAGAATGGTTCCTGATAGTGTACTTGAAGAAGCTCCTGATTAAGTTGAAAGAAGAAAGTGCAGAAGCTGGCTTGAGACTCAATATAAAGAATACCAAGTTAATGGCAACAGGCCCTATCAGTCCCTGGAAAACAGATGGGGAAGAAGTAGAAGCAGTGACAGATTTTACTTTCTTAGGATCAAAGCTCACTGCAGATGGTGATTGCAGCAATGAAATAAAAAGGCAACTGATTCTTGGGAGGTGAGCAATGAGAAACCTGGGGAACATAGTGAAAAGTAGAGACATCACAATGCAAACAAAAATTCGACTAGTCAAAGCAATGGTATTCCCTGTGGCAATGTATGGTTGTGAGAGCTGGACCATTAGGAAAGCTGAATGCAGAAGAATAGATGCCTTTGAGACGTGGTACTGGAGGAGAGTTTTGAGAGTCCCCTGGACAGCGAGGAGAACAAATAGGTCAATCTTAGAAGAAATCAACCCTGACTGCTCCTTAGAAGGTCAAATAGTAAAGATGAAGCTAAAGTACTTTGGACATCAAATGAGAAGAGAGGATTCATTTGAGGAAGCCTTGATGCTGGGAAAGGTGGAGGGCAAAAGAAAAAGGGGGCGGCCAAAAATGAGATGGCTAGATGGTATTGTAGAAACAATGGGCACAGAACTGAGCAAGTTGAGGAGGATGGTGGAGGACAGAAGTGCCTGGTGGACAGTGGTCCATGGGGTCGCAAAGGGTCGGAATCGACTGTGCAATTGAACAACAAAAAGTGTACTTCTGCCAGTGTATTTCCTTCTCTGCACCAAACCTCCCTTCATGCTGGCACGATTCCCAATTTTTATGGTCATAATTATGCAATCTGGAACCTAATCAGTAGCAATTCTTTAACACCAAAAGCTAAAGAACCAACCACATTGTCTAACCATTGATTAACTCTCACACAAGATGAGATGGGGAAAGGATTCTTTATCTCCTTCCATTTTTTTCCACAGAGAACAGCCAAGGTTGTTTGCAAAGAATCATTATGATGCATCTCAAGTTCTCAAAAATATGAGTAATTGACTTTTCAATTCACATCAAACACTATCAGATTTCTCTTTGTGCCCTGAAGCTTTTCACTTCTGTAATGCCACAATGGAGAAATGGGAGTGAACTCCTGAGGTGCATGAGAAGAAAATTGTCTTTCTTGCCTGGCATGAGAGGGAGGAGCTGAATTTTAAATGTGGGGAAAGGATCATAAATTGCACTTGGAGACTGAACCTCAACTGTGAAAGCTTTGGAATTGAGTTGAGTGGCATCAGCTCCTTATTCCTCATCCTTGGACAAGTGCAAAGGGAATTAAGAATTATTTTCAGAAAACCACAAGCAATTATATTCTCATCATAGCAAACAATGCAGCATGTTCAAGAGCTTGTTACTGTAATTGTGAATTGGGTGATTCATTTGTAGTCTAGAAAATCCATCATGGTCCCATTATCCAGATACATTTAGAGAAAGCATTTCCCAGACTGTGAGCAATTTGACTGTTGTGTGATTTTAAGTGTATTACATAGAAGAACAAAACAAAACACCATATAAAACAGATAATGCAGTCACAATTGATGAAATGAAAATGTAATATTTTTACGGAAAATTAAAATGTCATTGGGAACAAATGACTGAAACAAACAGATAAAAGATGTGTTCTGGTGGTCCCAATGTTTATGCTACCTGAGGAGGAAACTATGGTAGCATTTGTTATTTCTATACATCATCATGTTGTTTCTGACTTTTGGGAACGTTTATAGGTTTTTCAAGGTATATGAGATATTTGAGGACTGGTATAGCATTGCTACTTTCCACTGAGATTTGGATCCAGGTATCTCAAATCCCAGTTTAACACTCTATCCAGTGCACCATACCGGGATTTTCCTGTATCTCACAAGACCATTCTGAAGTAACATATTTGTTTTAGCTAGGTGTCAGGAAATAGACCCTATTTCCTAATGTCTCCCAAGGCTTGAAAGTGCTATTTTTTAACTAGGCCTCATAGAAATCCATATTTCCCTCTGTGTGCCTTACAAGACTGCCACGATGATTTGTTGACATTCCAGTGTTCCTAGGTTGTTATCTCTCTAGCAGAGCCTAGCCGTGTTGTGTCTTTTCATAAAGGTAAACAACCATTGTTGTGAGAAAGTTTTCTCTCTTGCTTGCTGATACTTGATTGGCTAAGCTGTCCCACCTGATGGCAGATTCTCCATTTTGCAGAGAAGTGAGAGTTAGTACGTGTCTGGATTTTCAATGGCGTAAGACCCTGGACTGTAACTCTGTTTGCTGGTATGGGATTACTCTGCTTCTCCATCAGTTAAGACCCCGGATTGTCTGCTGGCATGTTTTCATTATGATTACCTAAATATCTTGGACTGTTTACTGGACTGATCTTATGGATATAACCTTTTGACTTCTGCTTTTCCATGAACTTTCCTACATGAACCTGATGGAATAAAACAGCTGTTTCTCTTTGAAGATTGTTGTTTTTCTTATCACACACACACATGAAGCTTAGCTTGCTACGTTACCAGAAGCCTCCTTTGTTTTGCTCTATGTTCAAAGGCCTTACTGCCTGAGCATAGTAAGAGTTCCTTTTAACCTCCCTGGTTCTCCCAGAAGTGGTGATGCAAGGGTTAAGTTCCAGTGCAGAGCAA
This sequence comes from Furcifer pardalis, assembly GCA_030440675.1. Lineage (NCBI taxonomy): Eukaryota > Metazoa > Chordata > Lepidosauria > Squamata > Chamaeleonidae > Furcifer > Furcifer pardalis. The sequence goes on from CP126890.1 coordinate 234,275,291, forward strand.
GAGGCTCGGGAACGGTAAGGAGGTGCCCTTGTGAATTGGGACGACCGGGTGCATGAGACTAGGCAAGGAGATGTGACTGCTTGTAATTCTAGAATTGCCCTAAATCAACATACAATACATCACAGGCTAACACTTGAACTATTTGTCTTATTTCTTTCTTTCATCTAGCACATAGACATGCAAGAAGCAGCCACGTCAGAGAGACTCCCATGCTTCTTAGTGTACAACCATGACCCAATACCAACAAACATTATTGTTTCTATTTATTTAACTGCACACTTTATCTAGAAGAAGCACTGGCAGCATCAGTGCTTTCTGTCTAACTCCCACAGATAGGTTTAATATGTACCGGAGTAGCCATCACAGAAGACACCAGAGCCATTTTTCAGATTTTCTAGCAGCCTGAGGGTGAACTTCAAAGAGATCGAGGATAAAGGGGCTGTGGTTAAATGAGATAGATTGCATTTGTATAGTATTAAAACATTGTTGTCATCGCTCAGTCGCACAGTCGAGTCTGACCCTTTGCGACTCCATGGACCACCACATGTCAGGATCCTCTTTCCTCTACCATCCTCCAGAGTACACCCAGATCCATGCCCACTGCATCAATGATGCTGTCTACCCATCTTGTCCTCTGCCATCCCCTTCTATTATTATTATTATTATTATTATTATTATTATTATTATTATTATTATTATTATTATTATTATTATTATTATTATTATTATTATTATTATTATTATTATTATATTTCTATGCCACCCTGCTTGGTAAAAACCAACTCAGGGAAGCTTACAGAATCCACCAATATCAAAGTTACAATACAACAAAAATATACTAGGATAAAATATAACAGAGCAATAAGTACAGTAATCAGCATATAATAGATCAATACACACAATAAATCAATACATGATAAGTCAATACACAATAGACCAACCCCTCATAACTATCAATACACAATAAACCCAAACCAACCAACCCACAGTGTCCCCAACAGAGCCCAGGCTCAATGTCCATAGCAGAGCTCGGGCTCAACGTCTGCGGATGAGAACAATGACTGTGGTGGCAGAAGCGCATTTTGAGGTCAACCGGCCCAGCTCCAAAAGCCAAGTCCCGGCTTTTCATCCCCCAGGCATGGGTGGGGCCCAGGGGGAGGGCAGAAGGTGTCCTCGGCCAAACAGCGGGTCAGTGGGCCATCTCTTCTGCGAGGAGCTGGCTCGGCCCTTTATCCCCTGGCCATGGGTGGGGCCCAGGGGAAAGACGGCAGGTGTCAGCGGGCCGTCTTCTGGCAACTCCCGGTGGCAGAGAAACGATGGTCTTTTGTAGCCAGCGGGCTCCGCAGCTGAGCCTTGTTTCTCCCAAGTGGCTGGTGTAAGGAGGCAGGAGTCCCAGCAGCATTGAAATGCCGGTCTTTTGAAGCCACCAGGCTCCGCAGCTGAGCCTTGTTTCTCCTGGGAGGCTGGTGTAAGGAGGCAGGAGTCCCGGCAGCAGCGAAATGCTGGTCTTTTGAGGCCACCAGGCTCCGCCGTTGAGCCCTGTTTCTCCCAGGATCTTTCCTAGCATCATGGCCTTCTCCAGTGAGTCCTCTCCTCTCATTTTATGGCCAATGTACTTCAGCTTCAGTATTTGTCATTTGAAGGAGCAGTCAGGGTTGCTTTCCCTCAAGATTGACTGATTTGCTCTCCTTGTAGTCCATGGGACTCTGAAGAGTCTTCTCCAGCACCACAGTTCAAAGGCATCTTATCCTTCTGCATTTTCTTATGTTCTAGCTCTCACAGCCATCCATTACTACTGGGAGACCATTGCTTTAACTATGCAGACTTTAATGGTCAGGATGATGTCTCTAAAGACTGAATAACAGTCTGTTTATATTTTGCCACCTTCCCACAAATACACAGACACAGAGCGAAATAGGCCTTGGAAAACTGCCCTGTTCCAAAGACAGCTTTTACCTTCCCAGACTGGGATAGTTTGGCAGATGTTGTTCCCAGGCCAATGGTTGAAGCAGGTGATACTCCCTTCTTTGGATCACTGTATCAACCTTATCTCTCTCCAAAGTAGAATGTCTCTTGGAGAAAGATTGCACCCTTCAGAAAATGCAGTTCAGCTTTACTCCGCTCTGCAAAATTTCTCCCCTTCTGGTTTGGTAGCCAAAGACAAAACTTGATGTCTTTAAGGCATTTTATTGAAGAAGAAGAATCCAAGAGAATACAGGATACATATTGAAGAAATAATATATTCTCCTCTAATTTAACAAACTAAGAAAATAGCTAACTTCACTGAAAAAGCATTTCTTTTCTATGGGCTTGAAAGCCCCCATCAGGATTTCTTTTATGGGTCCATTTTCTGAGTTCGAAGTGGTGTGGGCTACACCTCTTCCCAAAAGGTCTCTTCTGAACCCTCAAAAGGTGACGTTTAAATATGGTTTTGTAGGGTCCTCACACCTACCTCCAGAATGAGATGACTTAATTGTTTTGACCATGTATTGTCTACCCAAACAGGTGTTTTATGATGTAACCAAATTCTCAGACATGAATTGATGTAATCTGAAATTCTCAGGTGTTTGATTGTCACCCTGTCCTCAGATGTTTGAACAGGTGTTAATTGTCACATGATCCACTTCTATGTGAAAGTTACCTTTTCCCTCTCTCTAAGGTTGTTGGTTATTGACCGGGGAATCCCCCTTGTGAGTTCACTCACAGGTGTCTAAGTGACTGGCATTGCTACTTAGCAACCTTGGTATTCAGTGAGGTGTATTGTTTGGAATGTGTTTGGTATGTGTGGATTAGAATGCAACTGCCTTCAGTGTGCTTCCCTTCTGAGTTAGCTGTCCTCAAACCTACAGAGAATATACTATAGGAATCTTAACATTTAATAAATGTAAAGAAAATTAAAATATGAAATCACCCCTTGTAATTATCATGACACATAGATCTTACATTCCATGTTCCTATACAATATTGCTTTTTTTACAGCACTGGACTTTTCTTTCACCATCAGATATATTCAAAGCTAAGCATCCTTTCAGTTTTGTGCCAGTTCCTTCACTCTTTCTGTACTTGCCCTGTGCTCTTCCTCAGTAGCATATTGACACCTCCCAACCTGAGGAGCTCATTTTCCTGTGTTCTATCTTTTATCCTCTTGATACTCTCCATGAGTTTATCTTGACAAGGATTCTGGAGTGGGTTGCCATTTCTTTCTCTGTGGATTGCATTTAGTCTGAGTACTGTGCTACTACCTACCCATCTTGTGTGTGTGTGTTTGTTTGTTTACAGAAAAATGGTTTAACAAAAAAATTGAATGGCAAAAGAACTGTGGCACATTGAAGACTAATGGATTTCTCTCAATGTGATCTTTCATGCATTACAATACACTTCATTATGTCTAAAGCCATTATGTATCTGAGGAAGCAGCTTGTAATCCATAAAAGTTCACACTGAAATACATTGTTTGGTCTTTATGGTGCTGTTACTGTTTTGTTTTTGACTTTGCTACACATGTCAAATAGATGGACAAAGTGAACCAACTCTGTAAATGCTGCTGGAAAAGAGTTTGTAACAGATAGCCGCTCTGAGTCCTATAGTGCTCCAAAAAGTTTTTTATTTTTAAAAAAAACAGCAGTATGGGGTTCCCAGAGGTACTGGGATTCCTCAATATATGGCAAAATTTCAAAGATTTGTGGCTAAATATTATCCCCCAGATTTAGACATTTTGACAGAGTGGAAGCTGGAGGATCCAAATTTGCTGAGCACTGCTAAAAATTGGCTCATAGGACTCCATGTAAGTAACAAGCCACATACTGCCCATTCCTCCCTCCATTGCTCTTTCCTACTTACTTGTTTTTTAAAATGTCTAGCTATTATTTGCAGATTTTGTCCACCTTAACTCCTGTCCACATTCCAGTCGGACTTATAAAATATGTAGGATCATGCCATGAGAGGACCAACTATGGTAAGCTAAGGTAATTGGTCACTAAGAGATGATGATCTTCTTCTTCTTCTTCTTCTTCTTCTTCAAGTGCTGTATCCAATTACAAATATTGGCTATCATCATGGCAATCAGCCATGAAGATTGTCCTGGAAACAATATAAAGCAGTAGTCTTCCAAATGGTCTACTCTATCACCATAGCAGAATAACCTTGCCAGACTGGGACTAAGGGATCATCTTCCACATTCCTAAAACACATTTTCCCTGAGCTTGGCTCCCTGAGCAAGGAACAGAATAAAATCTAGAGTGAAAATAAAGTAAGTAAATAAATGAAAAGCCAGAATGCTTCCCTGCAGTTCTGTTGCTAATAGCCAGGATGAACAGTCTCAGAGACAATCATGAAAGTGCTGTTGAAAACTTCTGCCATAAACCTTACTTAAAATAAAGGGTAACTTTAGAACAACTACTTGGTTTCAGGTCTGCCCAATTCTATGTAGGGAAAAATAGCAAATGAGCAAAACAAGACAATATTGTTTGTTTAGATATTCAATCTGATTTTTATTCTAAATTTATTACACTTTAGCAAATCCAGTGGTAAGGTACTATGCTTGTAGATGACCAGACTATATGATATTCCAGCCACAAGAATGTCACTGTAAAGAAGGACTGTTAATCCCATTCCCCTTTCATGAGATAGACAGAGTTTCCCTCTATCACACATGATTTGTGCATTTGGAAATGATGATCCAATCAAAGGGATGCTTTTTTGTTCCCTGACTAAAGTATCTTTCATTTATGGTCAGAATCAAATAACTCATTCATGTTGCCAAAGCAATGGAAATCACATGCCATTGAACCTGCCTGGATATCTAATAAACTGGGGTAGAGACCACAAAAACATGTGCCAAACAGAACATCTTGCAATATTTAAGGTTACACCTGCCTTGTTGGTTTTGCCACATTTAAACAAGGGATAGGCAACTTGGATTACCAGCTGTCACTGGATTACATTTGCTTTCCCCATCCCTTTGCTTTTCCCATCCCTGATTTAAGTGACAAAGATTTCCACAGTCTCATATATTGTGCTGAAAATACTCTTTGGGTCCCTTGGCCTTTAAGGTTCACTTTCCCATTACCTTTCAGTGATAATGTGTATAGCTATAACACAGGTCCAGGGTCAAATGTGGTTCATTGCAGCCCTATGGGCTTATGTTTCAAAAAAAGGTCATGAAACATTCTCATGTGTTTTAGGTACAACATGACGTCATCGGCAGCTACTTATGTCCGAGCATACATTTCCCCCCCAGAAAATCATTATTTTCTCCATTGATGGATGTATCTTTTGTGACTCAATAAGCCAATCCTGGAATGAAACAAGTGATCACACACATTACAGTGAATAGATGGTGGACGGCATGGTTGAGTTTGATGAAGCTTCCATGCTTATCGCTTAGCCTCTTCATGTCTGATGACACCTCATATAAATTTTTTGGAACACCTCTTAAAGTATTGGAGGCCTATTTATAGCACTGTTCCTTAAAGAGGATCACAGTTGTCATAGAAAATAAAATGACATGAGAATATGGAAATTCCATCTATAATTAAGATAAATTATACATAACATAGGGTGAACTATGTCATTTATTTTTAATTGTAACTCAAAAAAGTTTGCTACTGAGAGTTATAATAACCTTCTGACTATATAGAGAGTTAGCAGGGCTTTCCTGATCGCATTTATATTACTGTACAGTGTAGACTCCCCACCCACTGGCCTAGAGTACTGTAGTTGCCTTTGATCTCCACATGAAAAATTAAGCTGCTTTCGTACTGGACCTCACCATCCACAATTGCTCCTGATAGTCTTTGATCTCTACTAGCTCTATGATCTGCTTTGAACTTGAAAGTAGAGCAGACCTAATAGGAAGACCATGTGGTTCAACATTCCCTTCTTCTGCAAATGCATCTTGTTCAAAGAGAAGGTGTCTTAAGCTTTCACCTGACAACTAGGAACATCTCATTACTTTGCCCAGATAAATCAGCACTTCTTTTACTGTTGAGTACACCTTCTACAACTTACATGTTAGTTGCATCTGGTACATTCTGAGAGAAGCCTCCAGCAGCTACTTGTTTTTCATATTATATCCTGACACTGGCTGCTACAGGGCTGACAGCAGTCCTCTCGCCTCTGCCTCTGACAATCAAGTCCATAAATTCTAACTTCCTCCCCTCCCTCCTTACTGAGTCCAGGAAGACTCTTTCTGATTTTCAAATATGGTCCTGAGATGATTTTGTGAGCTAATCAGGATTCAGTTATTAGCAGGTAAACTGGTAACCCATGAACACCTCCAAAACCATATACAGTAATACCTCAGATAATGCTAAAACTTGGTTCTACAAGTCTTGGTGTTATCCAATTTTTAGTGTTATCCAATCCATGTTAAAATCCTATGGGATGGATTGGATAACGTTAAAGCTCCATAGAGATACATTGTAACCGGACAGGCTTCAGCGGCTGTTATCCGATCCATTCCATAGGACCTTAACGTTATTCAATCCAATTCTCCTCCCCAGATTACTTAACGTTATGCGATTTTAGCGTTATCCAAGGTAAACGTTATCCAAGGTATTACTGTACCTATGTATTTTCTTCACAGCTGCACCGAACAACATGTTCATCTTCTCTTTTGAGTCAGTAAAGCCATCGCACCCATCATTTACCAGTGCCTTTGGCCCCATTATTTTTTTCTCAAATAGGAATTTAGGAATGCATATAGCTTTAACAAGACAATGGCTAAGAGAGAATGAATGAGTCAGGCTTTTTACCTAGATTAAGAGTAAAGGACCATTGCATGTATAGGAAGCAGGTTTGTTCTCCCAGATTTCTGCTGGGAATGGATTTTAAAAAGAAGAAAAAAGCTTTCATCCCATTGCTTGGGTTTTTTTATATATAGCAAGCAGCCATGAGGAAGTTTTAAGCTTCCTACCCTCAAATTTGAGATCCAAATAGAAACAGGAGTCCTGAGCAATTCCTCTAGAAAACTAACCGGCTACACACTCTTGTGTTAGGCTTTCAATACATAGAATAAGACAAGAATGCATGAGTGGTTCTAAAGTCCAATAAATGACCATTATTTGACTTAACAGATGTTATATACAGTAAAACCTCGACTAACACTAAAACTTGGTTCCACAAATCTTAGTGTTATCCGATTTTTAATGTTATCTGATGCATGCATTGGATAACGTTAAAATCCTATGGAATGCATCAGATAACGTTAAAATGCCATAGAGATAGATTGTAACTGGTATAGGCTTTAGCATATGTTATCCAATGCATCCCATAGGATTTAACGTTATGCAATTTACCGGTAATTTTTTTTTCAGATTGCTTAATGTTATGCAGTTTTAGCGTTATCTGATGCAAACATTATCCGAGGTATTACTATAGGTATAACATAGTTTAAGTAACCTGACAGCATTTCTATGGAAAGAGGATGAGGAGATAACCAGCTGACCTGTTGGATCCATTGACCGCTACCTGCCCTGCCCTTCATTCCAATGTGCCGCAAGTGCATTAGCCAGCATTGCCAATGCCCACCAGCTTAGAAATATTCATACATAGACTTATCTGCAGAGATTCTTGATCAGTCATAGACCTCAAAAGGTTTAAAAATTGACATGGAAATTTGGCTAGAGATCATTCTTAATGAAACCAAGGAATCAAATGCAAAATTCACCCTTGGACTGCTGTCGCACAATATCAACCTGATGTTCTCCTAAGAACCTTTGTGGTCAATTTTCAGGCAAGAAACACTGCTTAAAGTGTGGATGCTTGGAGCTAAGCCACTCTGAGATTCTTTAGATCAAACTCTGATCTTGGTTTTTATCCAGCTACTTATTAAATTCATCTTTTCATTCTGTTCTTTATTTCTAAACAAGATATCCCAAAAAGAGGAGATAAAAAAAGCAATAAGTGCTAAGCTTTACATCTCATTAGCAGAGATGGGCTTCTCAGATTTTTGGCACCTGTATGCAGTCTTTTGTCTTGCCACTAGTACTTGTTGCTAGCAAGTGAAGAATGAGCTTCCTTATTAAATTTTGGAATACTGAAAAGGTCACATTTACAGTCGACTAGCTGATATTTCATAAAAATGATTTGATATGTGTATGGCAGTATGGGAAACGAAGACCAGTTAGCAAAGGAAGCTTATGAACCATAGAAATGTTGTTATACATCATTTTCTTAATCCCAATTTAATACTGTGTATGTGTTCTCAATGTCCCTGGCAAAGATCATTGTTAATTATTTTGCTAATGAGTGCTCTCAGAGAAAAGTTTTTTTTTCTTTATGCAAGTGGCTCTTCTGTAATTTTGGAACTTTGTACTTAATGCTGTGTTCCAAATTTTGTATTGCTGTGCTTCTGTCCTTCCAATAGTCATCTCCATAGCAAAGTTTAGTAAATAAGAACAAAGCTAATCCTCTTGGTCATTTGAAGGACAAGAAAAGAATCTGAGAAGAAACTATTTCTCCCACTTCACCAGCAACATCCATTTTAGATAGTTTAATTCATATGTTTCCCTACATTACCTTTCAAACCAGTGAAGTCAAGCTGGTATATATGGGTTTCCTCTTCACAATGTTTTCACAATGATTACACAAGGTAGCCAAGCTGAAGGAGAGTGGCTAGTCTCTGTTATGAAGTCTATTTCACAGCACAATGAGAAGTAGAAACAGAATCACTCAAGCCCTAAACCCAACATCTAGCCACTTCTGTACACTGTATCTCCTGACTGTACCAGTAGTACTCTTGTAAGCTATGCGTGGTTCCAGACTACATGTTTACCTGTTCAGGTGAGGATTTTATTGGACAAATTTGGTTATTAGTTGAATATTAGCAGACTGAAGTGGCTCAAGTGGCTAAGATGCTGACTGGGAGGCAGAAGTTCAGCAGTTCAATTCCTGAGTACTGCAGGACGGAATGAGCTCCTGTCTTTGTCCCAGCTCCTGCCAACCTAGCAGTTTGAAAGCAAGAAATTGCAAGTAGATAAATAGGGACCACTTAGGTGGGAAGTTAACAGCATTCCGTGCACTCTGGTATCCATTCATGCTTGCTACATGGCCATGGAAATGTCCACAGAAGCAGACAGCGCTGGTTCTTCGGCTTTGAAACAGAGATGAGCACTGAACCCTAGAGTCGGATACGACTGGCTTTCGAGCAAGATAAACCTTTACCTTTACCTTTAGAAGAGTATGAGGCAAAGAAACAGCAGTCAATACAAACAAAAATCTAGAGTATTGATTTCAAATCTAGGGCCTAATGTGGCCCCGAAAACGCTCTCGTTCCCCGCCGCTACAGTGGACACCTGCGGTGGGGAGAAAGAAGCTGCTGCCATGTCCAGCCCCGGGACTGCCTCCACCTATGCCGGAGGCTGGATGCGGAGGAGGAGAGGGCTCAAAAGCCGCAGCGGCGACGCACTGGCCCCGACAAAGCTCCCGTCCCCTGCCGCCATTGTGGACACTTGCGGTGGGGAGGAAGAATGAGCAGCAACAGGATGGGGGCTGGGGGAAGGAGCATAAGGGGAGAGAAAGAAGAGCCTGCCAGCTTGAAAGTAGAGACTGCGCACTCCCTGTTGGGTCTGGAGGGTTCCGCGGGGCCCAAATTGGCATGGTGATGGGCATGGGGTGTTATGGCGGGAGCCGAGGGGCGGGCCACACTCGGAGAACACGGGTCAGATGTTTGACTGCTGTCCCATGTTCTGGGGGCCCCGGCTACACCTCTGGGCCCTGAGCAGCCGGTCAAGAGTGACCCCTCCCTTTGGCTGCTGCTGGTGAATGCCAGATCAGTCTGCAACAAGGCTCCCCTGCTTCCAGACACCATCTTAGGGGAGCGGGCTGATCTGGCATGTATCACTGAAACCTGGCTGGTGCCGGAGGATGTGGTCCCTTTATCTGAATTATGCCCAGCCAGGTTCGGTATTTGGCACCAGCCTAGGGAGAGGGGAAGGGGCGGTGGAGTCGCCGTAGTAGCCAGGGAGTCACTAGGGGTCGCCAGGGCCATGGCTCCACAAATCCCGGGTTGTGAGGCCCTGTTCTTGCGTGTGGGCCATAAGGCCCAGTTGGGAATCCTGCTCATGTACCTGCCTCCCTGCAGGGTAGCAGATTCCCTGCCTGAGCTCCTCGAGGCGGTCTCCATGCTGGCATTAGAGACCCCCAGTCTGATGGTCCTGGGGGACTTCAATTTGCCATCATTGGGGACTGACTCGGAGATGGCTCGGGAGTTCATGGCTTCCATGGCAGCCATGGGCCTGGATCAGGTAATTCAGGGTTCTACCAGGAGCAGTGGCTACACCCCGGATTTAATCTTTCTGTCGGAGCTGTGGCAGAGTGATCTGAAATTACAGAAATTAGACATCACCCCTGTGCCATGGTCAGATCACTATCTGGTGACTCTTGACTTCCTGGGGGCGAGACTCCACCGTAGGGAGGCAGGGCCGATTAAATGGGCCCACCCCCGGCGACTAATGGATCAGGTAGGATTCCAGAGGGAACTGGGGTGTTGTCCTCTTGACCTGCAAAGCAGTTCATCTGAAGCCCTTGTCAACACCTGGAATGAGAAAACGATAGCAGCTTTGGACGGAATCGCTCCACTACGGCCTCTCCGCGCTTGTAGGGATCGATCTGCCCCTTGGTTTACAGAAGAACTAAGGGAGCTCAAACGGGCAAAGAGATGCCGAGAGCCCCGCTGGGTGAAGACTCGGAGTGAGTCTGATCGAACACTGGTTAGAGCTGTTATTAAAGACTACCTAGTGGCGATGGGGGTGGTGAAACGCCAATATTTCACCACCCTTATTGCTTCCGCAGATAACTGCCCAGCGGCCTTGTTCCGGGTGACCAGGTCCCTCCTTGGTAGAGGGGGATCTGGCCCTGATTGGCAGGGATCAGCTGAGGCTTTTACTGACTATCTGGTGGGGAAAGTCGCTCAGATCCACTCAAAGTTTAATCCCGGCCTGGAATGTATGGAGCTGGGGTTGACCGGAGCACAGTCTGGCCATGTTATCTGGGATCGGTTCGATCCAGTTGGCCCTGAGGAAGTGGACAGGCTTCTTGGATCTGTTCACGCCACAGCCTGTGCGCTGGACCCATGCCCTGGTTGGCTGATTAAAGCATCTAAGGCCGTGGCAGGCGGCTGGGTTGAGGCGATTATAAATTCATCTTTAAAGGAGCGGTTCTTTCCAACACCTTTTAAACATGCTTTGGTGTGGCCCCTTTTGAAAAAACCTTCCCTCGACCCTATGATACTCACTAACTACCGGCCAGTGTCCAATCTACTCTTTCTGGGTAAGGTGTTGGAAAAGGCAGTGGCGCAGCAACTACAGGAAGTCATGGATGAAGCGGATTATCTGGACCCTTTTCAGTCAGGATTCAGGCCCGGACATGGGACAGAAACTGCACTAATCGCATTGGTTGATGATCTCTGGAGAGAGCGGGATGGAGGTCATCCGTCCGTTCTAGCTCTTCTCGATCTCTCAGCAGCCTTCGATACCGTCGATCATGGTATCCTTCTGGGGAGGCTCCAAGGGTTGGGGATCCAGGGCACTGTGTTGTCCTGGTTTTCCTCATTCCTGAGGGGCAGGACCCAGTCGGTGTGGCTGGAGAACGAAAAGTCCAGCCCTAGGCCCCTCCAACATAGGGTGCCTCAGGGCTCGGTGCTTTCTCTTCTCCTATTTAACATCTACATGAAGCCTCTGGGTGAGATCATCCGTTCCCACGGGGTGAAGTATCATCAATATGCAGATGATACTCAGTTATACATCTCGGCCCGTGGGGACCCAAGCGGTGCAGTGGAAGTCCTCTCCAGGTGCCTGGAGGCTGTTAAGGTCAGGATGGGGGAAAACGGGCTACAGCTGAATCCCGGCAAGACTGAGTGGCTATGGGTAGGGAGCCCTGTGTTACCTTGGGAGTTACCAGCTTTGGTTCTGGATGGGGCAGTTCTGTCCCAAACAGATCTGGTGCGTAACCTGGGGGTCCTCCTGGACTCACGACTACTGTTCAAAGAGCAGGTGGCAGCCGTGGCCAGGAGGGCTTTTGCACAACTTCGTGTAATCCGCCAGTTACGCCCACTCCTGGACCGGGACGCCTTGCTCATGGTCACACATGCTTTGGTCACCTCCAGACTTGATTACTGTAATGCGCTCTACATGGGGCTGCCCTTGGTGACCATTCGGAGACTGCAACTGGTTCAAAATGCAGCGGCCCGGGTAGTGATGGGGCACGGGCGATATGCTCGTGCCGCACCACTGCTTCAGGAGCTGCACTGGTTGCCAGTATGTCTCTGGGTGCAATTCAAGGTGCTGGTTATTACCTTTAAAGCCCTATATGGTAGTGGGCCAGGATACCTAAGAGACCGTGTCACCCCAAGAATGTCTGTCCGTCCCACCAGGGCAGATCGGAGGGGCTCTCTTGTTATTCCATCAGCTAGGGAGGCTCGCCTCACTAGCACTAGGAAGAGGGCCTTCTCTGTGTTCGCCCCGGCCCTGTGGAACCTTCTCCCAACTGAGCTGCGCCTACAGGTAGAGCTCCTGTCTTTCCGTCGAGGCTTAAAAACCTGGCTGGCAGAGCATGTATGGGGACCCAGTAACGTGGGATCCCATGCAGGTTGGTTGGTTTAGGGGACTGCCACCTCTTCCTGCTCCGGTTTTTTACCTGTGCGCTGTTTTAATTTTTCTTATGAATTTTTATGGTTTTAAACATAACTATTATATTCGTTTTAACTTGTGATTTTAATCCATGCTGTAAGCCGCCCAGAGTCGGGTTTACCCGATTGGGGCGGGATAGTAAATATGAGTAATAAATAAATAAATAAATTCTTAGACTTCAATTCCCATAAAGCATTATTGACTGTGTGGACAAGATTTCTAGGAGTTGTAGTCCAAGAATATCTGGGTTCCCAAGGTTGGAAAACACTGGTGTACAAAGTAGTTTAAAAATCTCTATACCCCACCCTTCTTTCCAATAACCAGTAATTTAAGTCTTAAAATTACTCTATTATTTATTTTATTTCTATTTACAGTAAAACCTCCCATAAAGAGTGCATCGCTTAGAGACTAACTCTCTTAAAGAGTAGAATTTTCTCTGAATGGTCGCCTCGCTTAACAACTAAAACCACCCAATAACTCGCTTAGCAACTACAAAACGGGGTTCACAAACACCCCCCCCCCAGAAGTCACAATTGGTCACTTACAATGGTGTTTCACTTAAAGAGCAATCCCATGGAATGCATTGTGCTCTTTAAAGTGAGGTATCACTGTATTTGATTTATAACCCGCACTAATTAGCAAAGAACACTACCTTAGGCAGTTCAAAATAAAGCAGCACAACCCAAATACACATAAAAATAATGACATAACATAATATACCATATAACAAACAAACAAGCCCCACCCAGTAAACACCAACCTTAGAGGTACCGATATCATGGTAAAATGCAGATTTGACTACCAAAGCCACCTGCTGTTCCATAGAGAGCACTGGATCTAGTTGCAGTGCCATATTATGGACTCCCTCCCTCTTGAAGCATTCTTAAGTAGAAAAATAAAACATCTTAACTTACAGCTGTGTTCAGTACTTACAAACAGAAGAAGGGGAGAAATATGAGTAAAGGCAATCTCTGACATGTGCAGGAGACTGGCTCTGTATGACTGCATAGTTGGAAGATCAAAAGAAGAAGTGACTAACAAAGGCAGGAAGAGAAAAAGAACTTTGGTAATAGGTTAATGGGAAGGGGAAACCCTCTAGGACAGTGATGTTGAACCTTGGACACTCCAAGTGTTCTTGAACTCCAATTTCCAAAAGCCCTGATCAGCAGGAATGCTGGTCAGCAGGCCCCCTCATGTCTGGAAAACCTCCTGTAAACCAAAACAAACAGGAACGGGCTGGACGGCAAAATAGAGAACAACTCTCAGCTTCTTATCAGCCAAAAGGAGGTTTTAATTTGGTAGCGTGTTCAAATTGTTTGTGTGTGAAATGCAATGCTGCTCTTACCCTTTTAGTCCAATGAAGACAAGTTGTTCAGGAAAATGATGAAGATTTATTGATCAGTTTCATAAAGAATAAAAGTCAGTAGCATAAGTCAGTCCAATACACAGTCCAAGATCTTTTAGGTAATCTAGGTAACCATTTTTAAGGAGCAAAAATGCATAGCTCCTAGGCTAAGGATGTTAGCCCATAGAGATCCAGAAACAAAAGCTCTCTAATCAAAAACAGGTCTTAACTCATGGAGAAGCAGAGACAAACTCTTTCTTCTCTCCAAAATGGAGAATTTGCAGTCAGGTGGTTTAGCTTTAGCCAATCAGGTAACAGAGAAAACTTTCTCAAAACAACACATTGTTTACACACGTGCACACAGAGTGCACTGGCACTAGCCAAAACATGGCTCTCAGCTAACTTAGAAAAGATAAGAAATACCGAAAAACAGGCTGTCTGTGACACAGCTTTGAGGCTCAGAGAAGACGAAAGATTTGTTCTGAGGCCTATATGAAACTACTATTTCACCAAGCTTTGGGAACATTAGGAAAAAGATGTCGTTTTCTGACACTTGGGCTTCTGGTAATTGAAGTCCAAGAACATCTGGAATGCCAAGGTTTGTCATCACAACTGTAGGGTATAAAGGCACTCCACCCACTCAATATTATATCATTTTGTTGTTGTTGTTCAGTCGCACAGTCGATTCCGACCCTCTGCAACCCCATGGACCACTGTCCACCAGGCACTCCTGTCCTCCACCATCCCCCTCAACTTGCTCAGCTCTGTGCCCATTGTCTCTACAATACCATCTAGCCATCTCATCTTGGGCCGCCCCCTTCTTCTTTTGCCCTCGACCCTTCCAAGTATCAAAGCTTTCTCAAGTGAATCCTCTCTTCTCATTTGATGTCCAAAGTACTTTAGCCTCATCTTTATTGTTTGACCTTCTAAGGAACAGTCAGGGGTAATTTCTTCTAAGATTGACCTATTTGTTCTCCTCGCTGTCCATGGGACTCTCAAAACTCTCCTCCAACACCACATCTCAAAGGCGTCTATTCTTCTGCGTTCAGCTTTATCTGAACAGATTTTATGCCAGTTTTTTTTTCATGGAGCCAGAACTAGTCCATCAAGGTTCTGAAAATTTACTCTGGAAGTGCGTGGAAAGGAAATGGAAAGAAAGTGAGACTTCTACTACAAGGAAAAAGGGAGAAACAAGAGGTGTGTCTAAGAGATGAATTGTGTGTATAAGAGATAAATTGGTTTTATCAGTTTCTGCCCTGTGATTGCTGTCTATTCCTCTCCCATCAGTGAGAACATTAGAGTTAGTTTGACCAAGTTAGTACTGTACTTGAACAGGAGATCACTGGGAAATCTCCACATTGGGCTAGGGACACATCTTGGAAGGCCAATATTGTCTGGCAAAGTTGACAACAGCGGACAAGAGGGAGCAACAGTATGACTCAGCTAAAAGCATCTTACTATATTCCATTTTTAAAATTCCAGCCCAAATTCAGTTCATTTGCTGCAATTGGTTTAAAAGCTAAACCAGAAATTTGAAACACTAGTTCAACATTTATTTATTTATTAAACTTATATCCCTCCCTTCTAGGAAAAACTTTCCTATTCAGGGTGGCTTACAGCATAAATCTCAAAAATACAAACTGACACAAATATTAAAATTTTCATATAAACCTATCAAAACCCAAACACTCTAATAAGAAAGGTGTATTGACCTACCCCAGCGGCAGTGATGGGATGTAACAGGCTCTCACCAGTTCTCCAGAACCAGTAGTAACTTTTCCGAGTGCCCCGGAGAACCGGTAGCAGCTTTTGGGGGGAACCACCTTCAGGGCTTACCTTTTCACTGGTGTGCATGCATGCCTACAGTGCTTGGCACGTATGCACGGCCTCCTTGCTGTCCTCCCAAGTGGGGAAAAGGAAGAGAAGCTGCTAGGCCGAAGCTCCCTATAGCCTGTTCCCCAGGGTAAGTGACTCACCTTTGGATATGGTGTGTCTGTGTGTATTTTAATGTGTATTTAATACCTTTACCTATATTGATGTACTACCACAGTTCCTAAAAAGGCCTGACGGCCTGGCTTGGTGTTTTTAAGCAAAGTCTTGGAGTTACCTCATCAATAAGCAACACCTGTGCTGTTCCAATTGCTGGTCCAATTGGAGAACCCTTAAGGAGGTACAGCTGTTTTACATTTACATTAAGGCATATTATCCTAGAGAACTGGTTAGGCAAAGACTTAGTAACTAACTTCATTAACTGTTGAAAAGTTGAAAAGTGCCAAAATGAAGCCATCTTGTGGTGAGTTCATTCTGTAGTTCCTTCCATCTGACCTAGTGTGAGAAAGATTAGCCAGAATAAGCTTTAAGCTCTGGTTTAAAAGCTCTGGTTGACATGTGTTTGGGGTGGGTGAGTGTATTTTAATGTATTATTTATTTATTTAATCTATTTAATTTATTTACAGGTTTGTGTTGTGGGTGGGTGGGTTGAAGTGTGTGTGTGTGCGTGCGTGCTTATTTTTATTTTATTATTATTTTTCTTTGGACCTGCCAACAATGTCATGATGTCATGATGTTGGCCCCGCCCATGATGCCATGATGTTAGCTCTGCCCACACTGTGATGACATCACAGTGGGGTAGTAAAATTTTTGACATCTCACCACTGCCCAGCGGGCACAGTCACTGCACAGCAGCACTACACAAAGAGTGTATTCAAGGAGAGTCCAAATAGCAAAGTCCAAAGAGTAAGCTGAGCTCTGGTTACCAGTAGTTTAAGCAGCATCTACTCTAGAGTATGTTAAGGGGCATTGTCAGGGTTGGCAGAGAAGTCAGGGTCATGGCAGGCAGGTCAGGGTAACAGCAGGCAATCTCAAGAGGTATCCAACATCAAGCAGGACATTATTCGTTGCACTGAAGAATTATACCAATGCTGGAATGTTGCAACAAGCTTGCTTAAAAGCCTCCCAGCTAATTGCTATCAGCTGGGAGCCTTCTCTGGTAACTAGTTCTAGCTTGCTTGTATTGCAAGTTTGCTCCTTTCTGAATCTTTCCCTGACTGAGGGCTGATCACTGTCAGAGTCAGACTTCTGATCTGACAGGTCATCTGCTTGGGAAAACAGAGTTGAACCAGAAGCATGCTGAGATTCCTGGTTCAGGACATTCTCAGGTTCAGGTGCAGGCAGAATTGGGCTGGGCATAGGAAGTGCCTCCTGATCCAGGTCATCTTCAGAGTCTGATGAGGACTGGATCACCACAAAAGCCTATTTTGGATGTAGTGGGGCAAAATAAAATGCCTAACAATCAGTGGTTGGTAAGATAGTGCCAAAGGCTTCTTTTAAAAGAAAAGTTTTCAGTTGCTTTTTAAACATATAGAGAGATGGTACCAGGCACAGCTCCACTGGGAGGAAATTCCACAGCATTGGTGCCACCACCGAGAAGGCCCTCTTCCTAGTCATGGCCTTCCTAGCTAATCTCAGGGTTGGCACCTGGAGCTGCTTCATCATGGAGGAGTGAATGATGCAGGCTGTTGTCCTGAGGGGAAGACATTCCATCAGGTGAAGAGGAACAACCACTTCTTTTCTAAGGGCAAACACTATCAACAGATTCCTATGGTGAGGGTGGGTGGGGGTGAGTTGACATATTTATTGATTCAAACCAAAAGGGAATAACTCATGGTCATTGAATATGACATTATGGAAACACTGAGCTTGCAGTATTAAAAGTCAGATGAATTTCCTGTATATTTTTGCAGAGCTTTAGAGATGTTTTAAACATCATAGTATGATTGATAGTCATCATTTTTCACAGCGGAAGTTCAAAGCTTGTTTTTAAAACCCAGCATGTCATCCTAGCATGCAGTAAACAAATGCTTGTTGTGTCTGCATGAAGCATTTGCAACAGCAACTTCTCAGCATATTATAGCTGTTCACCCCCTGAAGCTTTAAAATCCTCAGCATCAGATGATTATTGCAATCAGCTCTAGCTCAGTAAATTAAATGAGCCACTTATATGACATATACAAGAAAGTCCTTTCAGCATGGATCCAGCAGAAAGAATTAACACTAGCATTAAGGGGCAGGAGAAAAAACTCTAATAATGTAGGCACTAACATTAGGTGGCAGGATGAAAAATCCTAATATTGTAAGCTTTCAAAATCTGCTTGGGAACTTTGCTTATTACCCTATTGATGCTGCACTAGTCTTGTTTCTTAGGTGTCTGCTGCTCTGTTCTTTTATTTGTGGTCTGATACACAAGAAAGAAGCTGTAGTTCACTCTTGTAAGACAATTTGGATGGGAAAAGGTCCCTCTTTCAATTATTGGACTAAGTGGACTGAGAATCCAATGCTATTTAAGGCCCGTGTTATTATGGCTTTAGTACTACTTTCTAATAGTCACCAATAGTGTTAGAGTTGTAAATGTTTCCATCCCAGGACTATTTCCTTTTCTCACATTGCTGGATTTCTATATCTGGCACACATAGAGAAGATATGAGCCACTATGCTTGATTTCCCTGACTCAGATGGTAGAAATTCCTCAAATGGAAATGATAGGTTATACTAAGTTCTAAAATACAGTCAAACCTCACATAAATAGCACCTCGCTTAAAGAGTAACTTGCTTAAAGAGCAGAATTTTCTCTGAATGTTCGCTTCGCTTAACAAATAAAACCAACCAAAAACTTGCTTAACGAATAAATCAGGGTTTGCAATCCCCTCCACAATTGGTAATTTACAATGGTGTTTCGCATAAAGAGCAAACTCGCTTAAAGAGCAATCCTGTGGAACGCATTATGCTCTTTAACTGTACAACTCTACAACTGTACAATCCCTAGGCTGTGTAGAGTCACTTAATTGATGGACCTTAAATAAGTACTGACTTAGTAGCAATAGCAATTACTGTACATTTATATACTATAGTACTCTTTGGGCAGTTGAGAAGGTAATTAGCTATTTGTCCTCAGCAAACTGGGTAGTCATTTTATCACCCTTAGAAGGATAGAAGGATAAGTCAACCTTGAGTCTGTTGGCATCCAAATCAGAGCCTTGGCTGCAGTACTATAGCTTAACTGCTCTGCTATGGGGGCTTCTAGTAAGGCCCATTTAGTCAAATGATCTCCTCCAGTGCTTCCTAACGTGGAGCACACACCCCACAGGGTGACTTCAATTCACAGAAGCCTAAGTCAGTACATTGGCTGATCAGTGCTTTGGGTAGTTGATTTAGGCTTCAGGGAACTGAAGTCCAAAAACCAAAGGTTGGAAAACACTGATCTACTGTAACTGGAAACAGCCCTTCTGGCACTCCAACCCACTGAGTTACACCACTTTTGCTTCTTCTCATTCAATTAAAAAAATGGCTAACATGCATTAGAAGAGCGAATCTGATAAGGTACTTGTAGAAGGATCTTATTTCTTTGCAGGATCAAGGATCTGGTGAATTGGAACTGACTTGACAGCACATAATTCTTTTTAATTAGAAGAAGTAAAGTTTTAACTAAGCCCTTGTTTTTCAAAAACAGCAACTCTTCAACTCATCTTACAAGATAATTTATTTCTGGAAGTATAACAAAATCCTTTAAGGCATTGGTACTTTTGTAAATTTTAATACATACTTTTCTACTCATTCAATACTGAATATCAAACACTATTATTTCTAAGAGTTAGCATTAGTTATGAATGATGTTTGTTATGTTTTGTTATGTTTTGTCACATTTGTCACATTGTGACATTTACTGTGTTCATTGGCTATTCTGTTCCTGGGTTTAGATATATAATAAAATAATATTTTTACCCCATCAAAGTGTTTGCAATTGATCTGTTGTTCTATTATGCTCCTTTTGCTTTTAATCTGCTGTGTTTTATGCATCTGTCTTTCTTTATTTTTTTCTGTATCATTATTATGACATTCTAGTTTTTTCTTCTTGGCTGGTTTGTGAAAGGTTGGGTGTTGTTGGGTTTTTTTTAGAAATGGGTATAAATAATGTAAAAACATAAATATGCAAAGAAATAAATTTTGCTAAAGAAATATCAGTCTTTTAGATTTCTATGATAATTAAATTGGT
Source organism: Furcifer pardalis (assembly GCA_030440675.1). Taxonomy (NCBI): domain Eukaryota; kingdom Metazoa; phylum Chordata; class Lepidosauria; order Squamata; family Chamaeleonidae; genus Furcifer; species Furcifer pardalis. The sequence goes on from CP126890.1 coordinate 234,295,314, forward strand.
ACTTCTTAAGTGAGTTTTTCATCTTGAGCAAAAATGAAGAAAATCAAAGTCCCCAAAGTAACTGGAGGTTCATATTTCTTCCACCACAGAATAAAATTCTGAACAGGTAAACAAACAGAAACTGAGGCAATTTAAGAATTGCATTAGTAAAAAGTTCCTGACAGTGGCACTGAGAAAGGAATATCAACTTGGTGAAAGCATTATTTTACACCCACAACAATTTTATTTTTATTTTTTTGCTTCTGGGTTTATTCTCTGGCTTAATTAGGTGTTTGTTTATTTATTTTCCATCCTATATTTTATTCATTAAAAAGGGAGAACTGGCAAAAACTTCCTGCTTGAAAGCTTTGATCATACATGTCCCCTCCTTACGGCACAGTGCTACTGTGTGAATATACTCCCACTCTACTTTTTAGTGAAAAAGAAAAATCTCCCAGCCTGAATAGCAGGATCTAGGTAAAAAAAAGCATGTGTCTGCCAGAAAGAAAGAGAATGATAGTGATTGCATATCTGTCTGCTTTCTGTATAAAATGAAGCTGTGGTTTAGAGAGTAGGTAGCCTGCATGTCAGATCTTCTCATGTTGCAAGACTACAATGACCAACATCACTGACACACTCGTCTTGCTGCCTCAGATGAGAGAGTTATAATGCAACATGCAGAGTCAGAGGTTGAGAGTTTGATTCTACTCTACTTCCTTGACAGAGACTGAACTCAATGATCCATACAGTCAGTGGTGGGATGTCAAAAAATGTACTACCCCACTGTGATGTCATCACAGTGTGGGTGGAGCTAACATCATGATGTTATGACATGATGGGCGGAGCCAATGTTATGACATCATGATGTTGTGGACAGGGCCAAATAAAAAATAAAAATAATAAAAAAATAAAATAATAATAATAATAAAATAAAAATAAGCTCGCTCGCTCTCTCACTCACACACACACACACACACACACACACACACACACACACACACACACACACACACACACACACACACACACACACACACACACACCAAGACTTTGCTTAAAAACCCCAAGCCAGGCCTGCCAGCCACCAGGCCTTTTTAGGAACTGTGGTAGTATGTCAATACTGTATAGGTAAAGGCATTAAATACACATTAAAATACACATAGACACACCACATCCAAAGGTGAGTCACTTACCCTGGGGAGCAGGCTATAGGGAGTTTCAGGCTAGCAGCTTCTCTTCCTCCTCCCCACTTGGGAGGACAGCAAGGAGGCCATGCATACACGCCAAGCATTGTAGGCATGCATGCACACCAAGTGTTTGGCGCGCATGCGCAATGGGGGAACCAGTGAAAAGGTAAGCCCTGAAGGTGGTTCCCTCCAAAAGCTGCTACCGGTTCTCCGGGACACTGGGGAAAGTTACTACCAGTTCTGGCACACTGGTGAGAACCTGTTACATCCCATCTCTGCATACAGTCCCTTCCAGCTCTGCAGTACTAAGATAATGATGATCATTACTGTAAAGTGGATCAAGTCCACTATGTTAGACATAAGAGTAAGACTTCATGGCATCTATTTATACACACTAGGTACAGAGGTACAGAATTGTTTGCATAACAGACAATTATACAAGTCAATATGTTGTTGTTGTTGTTGTTTTACATCTGGTAATACCTGTTCTTCAGATTAGTTGTGAAGCTTCACCCTTTTGAATTGCAAACAATTAGTAGATGAATGTAAGACAAACATTGTGGCATTACACATTTGCTAATGCTTTTGCCCTTCAAGCCTAGCATCTATTGTGTGAGTGACCCAGGCAAAGCACCAAGTTCTTCCCTTGTTTTGAGAGTTAAAATACAAGTTTCTGTTGTGCTGATCATTCAGACAATGGCATGAAAAGATCAAATGGCAAGTGTTTAAAGCAGATTGCCTACTGGTAGATGTAACTTTTGTGAGCAAGTACAAAGTTGACTGCAGTGGCTCAAGTAGCTAAGACGCTGACTGGGAGGTGATAAGTCAGCAGTTCGATACCCGAATACTGCAGGACGGAATGAACTTCCATCTTTGTCCCAGCTCCTGCCAACCTAGGAGTTTGAAAGCAAGAAATTGCAAGTAGATAAATAGGGACCCCTTTGGTGGGAAGGTAAACAAAATTCCATGCTGTCACATGACCACAAAAACATCTGCAGACGCAGACAGCACTGGCTCTTTGGCTTTGAAACAGAGATGAACACTGAACACAGATACGACTGGCTTTTTAGCAAGGGTGACCTTTACCCTTTAACTTACAAAGTGATTGCTATTGAAATTTGGAAAGTAACAAATTTAAATATGCTGATAAAATGTTAAATTGCTTTCACTACTTCAGCAAAAAAATTATCTCTGAAAGGGTTACAGGACTGATTATATGAGAGCAATGCAATAGTTTCATATTAGCCATGTTATCATTTATTAGCAAAGTGAATGGGGAACATAGAAGGAACCTCCCAGAAAAATAAAAAGTGCTGTAAATCTACTTAAATTTCCTCTGGGTCATGGTATAATGCTCCCAGTCCTTTCAATCCAGAAGCATTGCACTGTAAATTTGCTGATGGTCAAAATGACCCAACAGTCCTCTTTTAGGATCACAAATGTCAATAATTTATATTAATATAGAGGCCATCTCTTCAAACCAAATAGTACACCAATCGTTTTAAACAGGAAAGACCAATCAATGCATAATAAAAATAAAATGTTGAATCCTGACCTACAAAAAACCATTGTCTAAACACAAAAAAGAAAGTTGCCACCAAAATACTTAGGGAACTGGCTGGTTCAGACAGTGTTGATACTGAAGTAACCCACATACAAGTCAAATATAGACTAATTCTTTTAACATTTTAATTTGTTTTGAATTTTACCTATACTGTATTTTAAATAATGCAGTGCTCTGATACAAAGAAAGCCAAGTGATTTGACATAAAAGTTCACGCTATGTAAAAACAATTAGCAATAGCAATTACACTTATATACCATCCCATAGTGCTTAAAGGACTCTCTCGGTAACTTACAAGGTAGTTAACATTTTGCTCCCAGCATACTGGGTACTCATTTTAATGACTTCAGAAGGATGGAAGCTGTGTCATCTTTGAGCCCATTGGGATCAAACTCAGATTGTGAGCAGAGTTTTGGCTGCACCACTGCAGCTTAACTACTGCGTCATAAGTAAGCTGAAGTCAGTTCGGTGATACTTATTCTTAATTCACTGTGTATTAGACTGTATGTTATTATTTTGGTCATCGACGTCAAAGTAGATCTCACAGAGCTGGAGTGTGGAGATAGTATAGTCACAGAAGAGCTTAAATTATCAAGGGAGAAACAGTTATATAAAAGGAAAAGGATATTAGGCTTTTTTAATTTTGAAGGGGGGGGGTAGTTAAAGAGCTCCTAACAAGGGTTTATAAAATCATACATGCTGAGAGAGTAAACCATGAAGAAAGCAAGATCTGTTTAATCTAGATGCTGTACCATGCATTTTGTTGTTTTGTTTCTTTGGTGATTTGTTTGGTTGTTGTTTTGGCAGGAACTGAGATGGAGGCTTCTGTTGGAAGACAAAGCTAGATGAACCAATTGTTTCTTCTCTTGTGGTTTGCTGGGATTTCACTCTATTTAGTCATGCTATTCTAATTCTTAATGCTTGAAAAGCATTTTTTAAAAGGCTTTAAAAAGAAATTCATCTTCAGGTTTACTGTTTCCCATGGGAAATTAAAGGAAGTGTGTATCACTGTTATGCTGCTTCTCCAGTATTTTCAAACAGTAGTGCTTAGATATTAGCCACTCTGTGACCATTTCCAGTAAACACCATGCTGGCTAGCTACATATTTTTCTGTATGTAATCACATTAATTTGTTATGGACAGGCATAATCTAAATTCTGACAGGGATATTCAAACTGCAAATGACACACGTATTAATATTGTTTATGGCTGTGAACAGAAAATATGCTAGCTTGTTTGTATGAAAAGAAGTATACTAACTGTGAAGGTTGTGTCTGAATTATACAGGAAAGTTTATTACAGAAACAAAACACTGCCATACCTTTGCCATAATCCCATGTGAAGCTGCCTGATGGCAAAGATCATCCGAAAAGGCTCAGTTTTGGGTGCTTTCATCTTCTAGCATGACTTGGATAGGTACCAAGGATAAGGCTATCTCAATGGCTTGACCTTTCCAAGATAAATTACTTTAGTACATTGTGTAAGGATAAGATGGTGTCCCCACTCCAGTGATGGGATGTCCCCGGTTCCAGACGGTTCCCTGGAACCGGTAGGACCAATTCCGGAGGGTTCTCCGTGAGGGGAGTCCACTTTTGGGGCGTCTGGTTCCGGACGCCTCACCGAAAGAATTTTTTTTTTTTAAATCGGAGCTAAAATGGCTCCAATTGACTGCGCATGTGCAGAAACTCAATCTGACACATTGCGCATGCGTCAGATTGAGTTTCTGCACATGCGCAGTCAATTGGAGCCATTTTAGCTCCAATTTTTTTTAAAAAAATTGTTTAGAGCTTTCAGGACGGCGGCGGCGGAGGCGGCACCAGCCCTCTGAGAAGGGCACCTCCCCCACGGCACGTTGAGGGCTGCCTGGGCCGTCCGCTGCCGACAAGCCCCATGCCCTGGGGACGCGCGGCGCGGCGCACCGCTGACGCCTCCTCCTCCGCCGGGCGCCGGCCTGTGGGCTGGGTGCCTGCAACCGCCGCCTGCCGCTGCCGGAGCTGCCGTTGGCTACATTCCTGTGGCCTCCTCCTTGGGCCGGTCCCTTTTTAGCCCGGCTGTGGCGCCTGGCGGAGGAGGAATGCAGGCAGCAGTGGTGCGGCATGGGGACAGCCCAGGGAGGCTCGGCAGCCGCGGCTGGAGCCGTGGCTGGAGCCACTGCTGCCCGCCGCCCCTGGCCATGGCCGGAGCCGGGCTAAAAAGGTACCGGCGGCCCGAGGAGGAGGCCACAGGGGTGCAGGCAGCTCCAGCGGCGGCGGCGGCGGCTGTGGACACAGTCGGGGTGCCGTGTCCCAAGAAAGGTAAGCGAGGGGTAATTTATTTGTGTTTTGGGTGGGTGGTTGTTTTTATTTTATTTATTTATTTATTTATTTGTGTCTGGGTGGGTGGGCTGAGAGGGAGGGGTGTGTGTGTGTATGTTTATTTTTATTTTTTATTTATTTTTATTTTTGGCCCCGCCCACAACGTCATGACATCATGACGTCGGCTTCGGCCATGACGTCATGACGTCATGACATTGGCCACGCCCATGACGTCCGTGACGTCATGGCGTGGTAGTAGAATTTTTGTCATCCCATCACTGCCCCACTCCATTTCACTTGGAGAAGCTATCCTGGCTTGGTAGGTGACTCTTAATTCAACTCCATCAGTGGGAGAGTGTGCTTTCACACATATCTGACGGTACCCAGCTAACATGAAGGCTGTAAGAAAGGCACATCTTTTAACGCTTTTCTGCTGTTCCCTGCCTCTGCCATCTCCTGCCCAAAGCAGGTGTCTCACTCTGAGTAACAATACAGTCAGCACTATTTGTCATGCCAAATTATCAATGAAATTTTGTTCCTTTAACCATTAGTTTAGTGCCAAATTTGAAGGTTTTTTCCTCAATGTTAGGTTAAATTATATCCATGGCAGAAGCTTTTCTGTTTCATCTCTATGGCTTTCCGGAATTAATGCAACATGTAGGGATATGTAAATAATGTTTTTTGTTTTTTTTAAAAAGAGGATATTTCTCCAAACCAGTTGTTAACATTATGGTTAGCATTATCAATTTATGCAGGAAAAAGTATTTTACTTTTTGTGGCTTATCAGGTTTAAGTGCTAGTTGTGGGATATTTAAAGCTCACTCCAATAAAAAGTGGGAACTGTAGGTACTCTATAAATCAATTGTTAATATTAATTATGGTTCTTGTAACAGATTTATTGAGGGGAAGTGTTTTATTTAAGTAAACATTTAGAATGGAAACCCATCAAATTGTTGAGATAAAGACATAATTAGAATGGCAAAATATGAAAATTAGCTTCCTTGTCCACACCCTCCTTTTAAGACTCATCCTTTAGAAAGTTCAGCCCTCAAACTGTGGGTCAATCTGTTGGGGAGGGCATTCACCAAGGTTGGATACCACCCAAGGCTGGGTGGTATCCAACGTTGTCTTTGCAGGATTATACTTCCTCTGAAACATCAGGATCTGGGTGACATTCTGGACTTGTCTTTGTCCATCTTAGGTAGCTCTGCCCATTCCTGGACATGAAGTCCCTCACAGTCCTGGTTCTTGCACTGATACTCCCAAAAATCAGTTACTGTGGAACCTCAGTTAACAAATGGGTCGATTAACATAAAAAACTGCATAACAAAAGGAAATCTATAAAACCACGTCACCACAAGAGAGCGTGTCACCCCAAGATTTTTGACCCATCCTATGAGAACAGACCATAGGGGAGGCACATCTCACTGAGACCAGGAGGAGAGCCTTCTCGGTATCTGCTCCAGCCCTATGGAATCTGTTGCCACTAGAATTGCACCTCCAGCAGTGGCGTCATGCGGGCTTCCACTGCTTGGGGCGAAGACCAAACTTGTTGCCCCCTCCATCTAGGCTTGCCGCGGCCGCCCCCACCCAGTTAACCCTTCGCTACCTTTTCCAAGGCCCCCGGGGCTGGACCTCTCGTAGAGCCCTGCCTGCCCGCCGTTCCCCTGGGCGGCGACTGAGAAGGAGGGTATTTTGGGGTCTCGCCAAGGCCGGCAGACGAATCCGGAGTGACTCCGGAGCCAAAGTGATGGGCCGGAGGGATGAGAGGGAGGGAAGCCGAGGGGGTGGGACAGGGGAAGCGGCCAGGCAGGTAGGCAGCTAGCCCCCGGCAGGGAGAGCCCCTGACGGCTGGGTGGGTGGGCGGGTGGGTGGAGGTGAGCAGCGTGCGTGCGCGGGGTGCCCATCAGGAAGGCAGCGGAGGAGGCAGAGCAAGGGCAGCCACGGCAGGCAGGAAGTAAAGAGGGGGCGGCCTGGCTGCCGGCGTAGCAAAAGGGCCGCCTTCTGCCTGGGAAGTCCTGCTCCCTAAGCCCAGGCAGAGGGAGGGCAAAGCAATGGGGACATTTTGCTGCCCCCTGAAAGCCACTGCCCGGGGCATCCCCCCCCCCGCCTCCTCTACACTACGCCACTGACCTCCAGGCAGAGTTGCTTCCCTTCAGGAAGGCCTTAAAAACATGGCTATGACAGCAGGTGTGGGGTACAACTGGTACCACAACCCGGTCCTGCTGGCTTATTTAGCCCTGCCCGGTGTCCTTATTTACTCCTGCCCAGGTGTCCTTCTTTTTAAGCGGTTTGGAGAACTTTTATAAATGTTTTTAGATAGTTTTATATAGTATTTAGTTTTAATTAACATTGGGTATAGGTTTTAACTGACGTTGTAAGCTGCCCCTGGGTTACTTAGGTGAAAAGGGCGGTTATATAAATCCAATAAATAAATAAATAGTGGCTTGGTTCACAGAATTTTTTTCAGAACGGATTAATTGGTTTTCAATGCATTCCTATAGGAAATTCAGTTAAAGTAATTTTTGCTGTAAGAAACATCCCAGGAATGCATTGATTACATTAAGCGAGGTTCCACTGTACTACAATGTGCTATATGTGGGGGTTCTCTTAAAGACGGCTCAAAAGCTACAGCAGATTCAGAACAAGGCTGCCTGATTAATGCTGGTGACCAGGTGCTGGATCAAATCTTCTCTACACTGGTGCGGCTGCACTGGTCACCTGTAGGCTTCAAGATCATACTATTAAACTATAAAAACCTGGATGGTTTAGAACAGGGAATCCTAACCTGCGGCCCATGGGCCGGATGCAGTCCGTGGCACCATTTCATGTGCCCCACCACCACCTCCACCACACTAGGAAGTACCATGTGGTGAAGGAAGGGCAAAATGGCCGTCCAGCCCCCGAAGCTATCTGAGGGAGCACGACACGCCCCCCGGTTTTAAAAGGTTGAGAACTTCTAGTTTAGAATCCTTGTTACCTGGCAAATCATCTTCCTCCAATGTACGTGGCATGGACAACAAGATATTCTCGAACATACAGACTGCAGTTACTCATCAAGGGATACATGTGCACACAATTCTTGCAGGTGTAATAAATGCATAGCTTCTATTTGAATAAATTTAGGTTGTGCACTAGCTTTGGCTGAATTCTGAATGCCAGATGGATCAAGTCTCTTTGTGTCATGCTGGGCACGCCAGATTGAAACAAGTATCAACAATCCGATTAGCTAGGTTAAGATAATAAGTGCTGCCTTGGTTTATTTAGCTTTGTATTGATTTAGGACAATGTATATAGCCACATGAGGTACTATACTTCCTTTCTTGTATGAGCTTTGATTGATTAGGTTTCAGTCAGTATTGATACAGCAAGTCTCTTTCTATTTTCCTGATTTTTTTAACATTTAGGGGTTGTGTGGCATATTTCCACTTGCCTTGCTTGGGTTGAAGTCTTCTACCTGGCATCAACCAAAGCAAATTTGCTGTAGCAGCATGAGCAGAAGCCTGTCCTGTGTCCGATCCAATTAGTTGCTGATTCTTCTTGTTGCTGTTGTTCTGCCATATCTTAATCCAAATATTGGTGATTCTTATAGCAATCAGCCATGAAGACTGTCCTGAGATTATAATGCAGAGGCCTTTCATCTGCCTTCCACATTGCAGCATGACACCCGTACCACTAATCCAGTTCTGCAAGTCACTTTCTGATCCTGAGCCCTTTGGGCAACAAAGTCCTCATCGGCCCCAGGCCAGTATTGATTAAGCTGCTGCCCTCCATCAAGGTAGATTCAAGCAGGATTTAATCCATTTAGGGACCATCACCCTGATTCAGAGTGCCATATCTACACCCAGATTGTATTGGGTGCATGCAATCTGAGCACAAATAATGACTTAAATCCTGCTGTTTAGCATGATAAATTGCACTAGAGTAGGCCTATTGAATTAGTGAGAATTTGGTGAGTCAACTCCTCCATGAGTTCCATTGATTCCACAGTTAAGTGTTTGTTTGTTTGTTTTTTGAATCCACACTCATTTACTAAGGATACTGACCTCATATATTTTATCTGTCTTATACCAATCAAAGTTGCCACAATGCTTTGGCAACCTCTGTAGCAGAGTTGGGAGACTTTTGATCAGTATAAAAAATATTTTCCTCAAGCTTCATAAAATATGGGTGCATTATAGACAGTAAGATATACATGGTTTAGTTTACCTGAACTTCCTTTTCTCCTCTCATTTCATCTCTTAGTCTCTTTCTTTCCTTTTGGGAGAGTTCATGTATGCAAAATTAGATATTAATAGTGAACCTATAGATTGAACAAGCAGTCAGTACCTGCTTTTCTGGTTGGAACAGCTGCTTTTATTCTAATTATCCAGTCCACTGGCTGCCTAAGCATTGATATTTCCAAGCTATGGACAAGAGGGATTAAAATCCAGCCAGAAGCAAATTGTCTTTTTTTTTTCTTTTTTCTCTCAAGAACACTTGATATTTTTCATTATCTGCTTTATTTAAAGGACAAGCATACACTGAAAATGCTTGAGAACTTCAGCTACTGCTTCTTTTGTACCTTCTAATTAGCTTTTTTCTTCTTCAAAAAATGTAAGTGAAAAGATTTTTGGCTCTTTTTCCTGCACATATTTTAATCCCTTATGCAAATAAAGTTATATAGTGTGTTTTTGTGAGATTTGGTGAGGTAGAGAGCTCTTTTTAAAAATGAGTCCACAGCTGCAAAATTCTTTCACATTGTTTTGCAATGTTTACGACTAGAGGTTGCTTTTCATTAAACATTTCCTTATTTGCCATATTTTGGAGTTCAGCGTGTTCATAAGAGTAGCTTTCCCATCAAGAAGATCCTATAGGAATTATAGAATTCAGGAAATATATTCTAAAACCCACTATCTAATCATTTGTACATGCTAAATAGAATTTAATTTCATTATCCAATGAAACAGTAGGGAAGGTTTAGAGCCACACTGGTACCCAACGGTCCCAGTGTGGGGAACATGTTTTGCCTAATATATTTCTGTTATTGTTCTTTCTTTCTGTATAATTTTTTTAAAATATAGAAGGCCCCTTGTTATGGAACCCATCACACTTGGAGCCATACCTGTTCTTGACCTTACAGATGTGATTGCTTTCATTGTCACTTGTTCCTCTTCCTTATTTATTTCGTACTGATGAGATACCTGTACACCCCCCCAAAAAAAGTTGAAGTATTTGCCACGGTCACTATCCCGTAGATATATTTACAGTTGTTGTTCAGTCACATGGCCAACTCCGACCTTTCGTGACCCCATGGGCCACCACCCTCCAGGCACCTCTGTCGCCCACCATCCTCCTCAATCCTTCCAGTTTTGTGCCTACTGCATCTACAATACCGTCTAGCCATCTCATTCTTGGCTGCCCCCTTCCTCTTTTGCCCTTCACCTTTCCCAGCATCAAGGCTTTCTCAAGTGAGTCCTCTCTTCTCATTTGATGTCCAAAGTACTTCAGCTTCAGCTTTACTATTTGACCTTCTAAGGAGCAATCAGGGTTGGTTCTTCTAAGATGAGGCTGCCTGATTACAGTAGTGTATTGAAAATGGAGGTGTTCTTCATGATCATCGCCACTTCAAAATGGGGAGTCCAAAAATACAGAAAGATATATCAGTCTGTATTAACCAATGAAGAGTAGACTGTTTGCAAATGTAATGAGTATTAATTTGCCCATTCAAGACAATCATAGTCAAATACTTTGCAGTACAAACATGATGGCCTACAACAAGCTACTGATTCTGAGGAAATTGATTTGCCTCCCAGCTTCTACTATGAGGATTGCAGTTAAGCTCAGAGGAAACAGGGAGGCTTGACAGAATATTATCATAGTCTATTCTACTTGGAGAGCCCTAGGGCTTTAACTGTGTGAGTCTTGGCCCTTCATTCAGAAGTGTAGCTCCCAGCACCAGTAGCTATGCTAGCTAGGGCTGGTGAGAACTGCACTCCCACACCAGCTCTTACTTATGTGATCACCAAAGTTCCTGTGACAGAACTACTGGCTTTCTCGTATCTCATAAAACACATCCTTCTTTCTCACACAGGAAAGAATATTTGTGTTAACAAGACATCTCGTGTGTTTTCTATAAGAATACACTACACAGAAGGAGAATAAAAATTAATTCTACTCTTCTTTCATATTAATCAAGTTAGACTTCAGAAACAAAGCCTTATTAGTGATTTAAGGCATGTAAATTAATATGGTAAGAATTGTTTTCCTTATAGGCAAGTATGGGGAATGTGTGGCCTGGTTTAATCCATGTTATTGACGGAGATATAGACATATATTCAGAGACTAGAAGAAAATGTTGGCTCTTGTGAGATGAAAAATGGTAGCAGTTTAAGGAAAACCTCCTGGAAAGGGGGAAGTTGTCAAAGTCAATAGGCCTAGAACTGTTTCTTCATTATTTCACTTTCTGTGGTCACATTTTAAAACCACCACAATTCTTCTCCCTCAACATCCAAAGCGGTAAAAGAAGAAGTAAAGAAGAGCAAATCTTCAGTTTTACTGAATCTTCAATATCTCAATGCTGGAGAAGAAAGGTTAATAAGAAATAAGGATGGGCAAATTACAATGTAAGGGAAAATATAAGTAAAGGTTAAAAAAAATCCCAAAGTTACTAAAGAACAGACACATGTCAGATACTGAAGTTAAAATGTATCAAATTATTTTTTTATATTAAAAATCTTTCAAAATTTTTAATATATAAAAAAGGTGTCTACCCATCCTACCCGGTCTTCACAGACCTTTACTTTGTCTGTTGCTAGTCTTACAGAGGGTAAACAAGTTGCAAAACTGGAATATTCTTTCTTGATGGTGGCTCCATTACTATGGAATAAAGCAGGGGTTCCCAAACTTTCTGTGCCATAGGCCAGTCATGTGGTTGAGCGGGCCAGTCACATGGTTCTTCCCACTGTAAAATGTATTCATGGCTGTCATAAATGTGTTTATAACAGCCATGGGTGCATTTATGGCAGCATTTGCACATGTGCAGGGGCATTTTACTTCTGCTTCCAGTATCATTTGCATATGCTTGGTCACATTTTACTTACTCTTCCAGTAGTGGCGAGGGTGGTGAGGGCCAGATAATTTGGCGCCACGGACAGAGTCCGGCCCATGGGCTATAGTTTGGCCACCCCTGGAATAAGATATATATTAAGGCCTGTCAGGCCTCATCTCTTTTAAGAGAGAACTAAAAGCAGAAATTTATAAGGACATCTTTAAAAATATCCTCCCAAGGGGGTGATCTGATGGAAGTTTAGCTAGATTTTTAACCATCACTGTTCAACAGAAGTGTATGCATTTATAGATTTGCAGTTTTATTGACATCATATTATGGGCGGGATTTGATTATTAGGAATGCTTCTTGTATTTCTCTGTCCTGAGAAGTGCTAGTCACAAAATTAGGAGATATAAAAGTTAAATAAGTAAATAAGTAAATAAAGTGTCATTCCACCACCAGCAGCCAAAAAAAAAAACCCAACCCCATATAATAGTCTTACTTTTAATGGAGTGAGTGTAAAAGAATAAGACAATTTTTCTAATGAATTAAGTATTAACATTATATAATTTTGTTATTTTTAGTTTCACATAGTATTTGTATTAGAACATTGATATTAGAACATTGATAATGTGAGAAGCCTCACATTATCTTCCCAAGTGACACTTTCTTTCCATAAACCTTGGGTTGAGCTGACATTTGAACAGCAAACAAAGAACTGTGTTGGAAACTGCATACCAAATGTTGTTATGATATCTCTATGATCAAGGGAAATACTGCATTGTAAAGTGTTTTAATCTTTCTAGGTCCAAGAAAGTAAGTACGAGTCAAAACAGTTCTTAAAAATTAAAATACAGACCAGTGTTTCAGCTTTTGTTCCTATATAATCACAGTGCTATAGTATGCATTTTTTTTACATATTTACCAGCTTTCTTGAAAGTTGATGTACAGAAAAACTTTCCTCATTTTTAGCTTTTATCTGGGTTTTGGTGTTCCTGAAGTGAATAATTTTTGTGTTGCATTACCTTACCTCATTTGTTATTTGTTAGCACCTCTTGACATACTTCCAGAGTGGCAATGCCAACCACATTAATAGAATTTTTCAGTGGGGATAGACTTTTAGGCAGCTAGTAATCATCCTGATTGATTCTGTATGTTGGAGTGTGCTGCTTTATATCATAAGGCACTAGCATATTATGCTATGGAGTAGCACAGGGACAAAGCTGCTGTTCTTATTGTTTGTGGGTATGCAGACAGTTTCCTAAGTCTGTTATTTCTAGTGGCAACTGTCTGTTTGGTGTTTAGACAATGTAGGTCCAGGTTCAATCCAGAATGATGTCCAAATACTTTGGACTAAGGCAATTTTCCAAAATCTTCTTAGCTAACTCTGAGCCTCTTCCCTGCTTCTCTGTTTTTTAAGTCAAAAGCACAGCCCTGTGTTTTTTAAAGAGTTTGGTTTCAGCTGGTTGTTTTTGTAATATAAGAAAAGATCTTATAATGCAGAGATCAGCTGGTACTCATTTATTCATAGCTGCTTCTTAAATTGTTGCAAACTTTTCCCAGTTGAGTTTTTGAAATTATATCTTATATAGAATGGTATAGATTGAAATCATATGACTAAGTAGAAAGCAATGGTAAGCAGCTGGCTCATCCTTCCAGTCCAAAAGCGCTGTACTTCTTGACAAGCTAAATGACTGAGCTGTCTTTTTAGAAGAAATAAAAATAATTTTCATTAATATCGAGAACTCTTGGCTTCACTTTGTTGTGAATGAAAATGTGACATCAATTGTGCTAAAAAAAACTTACAGAAGAACTGATCAGCATTGACCAAATGTTCCTGGGATGTGTCTACTTGCTAAGATGCCCCTCAATCAATATGGAGGTGCACTTTTTGTAAAAACCAAGCATTATAATCTTTTCAATGGACTCTATCCACTGTGTTGGTTTTCTGACTCCTTTCCAAAATCATTTTTCAGTACCAATTCTTATGACAAGGAGCCATAATTATAAATCATAGAAGACTTAGAATCTAAAGCAGATTTTCTGACATAGTCCCAGCTATTGCTTACCTCAGTTCTACTTAAAGACCACCAGACAAACTGGTACCACCACCATTTCTGAGTAAGTGTTTCCATTTTTAAGAAAATATATTGTTCTGATGACTACACATCCATGCACTAGCGCAGGGATTCCCTAGCTTTTTTGTCTGCAGGCCTGACCATGCCCTGGCAGCAGAAGTGGGCACATTTACAGATGATGTAAACGCATCCACTTCTGCATTTACTACAGGCACAGGCTTGTTTTACATAAACATGTTTGCTTCCACTTCTGGTTGCGGTGGAGGCAGTGGCAGGCCACATGAAATTGCACTGTGGGCCAGGTCTGGCCCATGGGCTCTAATTTGGGAATGCCTGCACTATTGCCACCATGATTCCATCTTGGTAATGGAAGCTTAAGTAAGAATACAGATCCTCAATGTTTTGCAAAGAAAAGATCAAAAGGACAAGTTATCTTTTTATTAGATTTCCTTTCAATACACTTTCAGCTCTATGTGTGGATAGAAGTCAGTTCATCTCTGCTGGAAGTAAAAGAAATAAATCTCCCAGCAATAAATGGGTCATTTTCCAAAGGTAATCAGGATTGAAAAGCACCAAGCATTCATGGTAATGCCTTGGAATGAATGGTAATAACTTTGAATTAAAACCTTCTGACAGTGTACATGTTGCACTGATTCTATAAACTGATAAACAACTAGATGTATATCAACAAACTGAGATTAATTTCCTGAGGATTGTAAAAAAGAGAGAGTGTACAGAGGCAAAATAGAAATAAGTGACTTACGTACTTTCATAGATAATTGGGCCAAGGGAACCATCCAGCATGGTTTCTGTCCAACACACATTTCATGTCACATAAAAATGACTTCAAGAACATAAAAGCTAAAAATTATTGCAACAACATTTTATATCATCACTGTGAATGCCAGAAGGCAAAAGTACATAGAAGAATGTTTCTTCTTATGGGAACATACCCACACATTAAGCTTTGTTTAAAAAGCCACTCAGAAAGAAGAGATTCTTGCAGGCCATTTTGCTCAAACACCACCACCACTGTTCAATGCATGTACATACTGTAATGAATTTGAAAGCTTTACTTAAGAAAATAAAGTCACCCAAATGTGTCACTGTGATTCAGTTAATCACAGCAGCTTTGCATCCAGAGAAACGAAACTTCTTTATGCAGCTCTGCATTGAGATTTTCCTGTGAAGCATTACATCACTGGGATGAGCACCCCTAGAGGCTTCTTTAAGAAGTCCACCTCCGTTCACACCCTTAGAACTTCAGAGGTGAACCACCCACAGAGAAGGGGTGGTGAAAGTTTTGGCACCTTGCCAAGATTAGGGTAGGATCCTAGTAACCTTGGGAGATCTTACAGAGATAACAGAATTCTTATATCTTGATCTAGCTTCAAGGTCACTTGACATACCTAAGGTGAGAGGGAGTCACCTTTTTGGTAATAAAAAGAGCAGTAAGAGCCCAGTTAGAGAGAGAGAAGAGAAGAACTTCTTCAGATACACCAAGGCCCTTTGATCTTCGAAACAACATTTTCCAGGAGGACCAGAGATGGACATCTAAAGCAGATGAGGCCGAGACTGACCAGCCCTTTCAATCTTTTCAGAGAAAAGGGAGGCTAAGTCATTTTCTGACTTAGACTGGAAATCAAGGACAGACTACTTAGAAACATTCTGGCTTTCACACTTTAGCAAATTTCTGAGTATCTTTGGACTTTGAAGATATTGAACTAGGAGAAGCTACACTTAGAGAACAAACTGCATTTTGTTATTTTACTAGACAAAGTGTTAGGTAGGCTTTGTGTCTAGGAAATTAGTTTGCTAGAAACTAGGATGCTTTTTAGCTTAGATTTTACCGAGGAATGGGAAGCTATATTTTAGTTCTGTTTTGCCAAGTTTTTTTTTTCCAAGTTTGGCTATGTTTTGTTTGATGAAACAATGGATAGCTTTATGGACTTTATTTTACTCTTTATTCCAATAAAAACAAAGAGACCACACAAGGTCTCTTCTGTAAAGACAATTGGAAGCGCTGAGTTCAAGTTTGGTGTGGTCCTGGAATAAGGGGTTTTATCACCACCTGCACCTGCTTACAAATTAAGAATTGGGCTTTTCCATACTACAACCAAATCTCCCATGGCTCAACCTTGAAGAGTGTGCCGGAGGGGAGATAAGGGGACTTTCTCAGGCAGAAAGCACAACGTTCCAAGGCTGGATTGTAAGGAGTCGTGGGGGTCTACTATTGCCCTGAGTCCTGAGGAAGGAAAGAATCCATTCCTAACTCCATGCTCCCCCCCCCCAGTTACAACACACATAATTAATAATTGTGTGCCATCAAGTCACTTTTGATTTATGGCAACCCTTACTAGCATTTTTAGGCATAAAGTATGCAGAAGTGGCTTACCATTCCTATTGCTATGTAGGCTGGCTCTTCTCATGGGATGCACAATGGGAAATCAAATTTCCAAGCTATGGTTCCAAAACTAGGTACTCCAACTGTAGCTAGGTACTCCAACTGGGTTATACAAACAGCTATAGACACATGGGAATCTGCTTTAGATCAAAACAGATCATTGGCCCACATAGCCCATGTCAAATATGTCTGGCAGCAACTCTTCGGCATTTCAAGCAGAAGACCTCCCAGGCCCTATTAAGAGATCCCACCTAAGTTTTGCTTTTTTTTGTTGTTGTTCAGTCGCACAGTCAATTCCGACCCTTCGCGAACCCATGGACCACCACCCTCCAGGCACCTCTGTTCTCCACCATCCTTCTCAACCCGCCCAGCTCTGTGCCTATTGCATCTACAATAACATCTAACCATCTCATTTTCAGCCTCCCCCTTCTTCTTTTGCCCTCAACCTTTCCCAGCATCATGGTGTTATCAAGTGAATCCTCTCTTCTCATTTGATGTTCAAAGTACTTTAGCTTCATCTTTATTATTTGACCTTCTAAGGAACAATCAGGGTTGATTTCTTCTAAGATCGACTTATTTGTTCTCCTCGCTGTCCAGGGGACTCTCAAAACTTATTATAGATATTAACTCTTTTTTATCTTCATCCACTTTTAAATTGTCAACATCAATTAATAAAATTGCACTTGACTCCAGATTTGGCCTCATCTTTATTATTCTTGTAATTATATAATGTAGCCACTATACATCCTCAAATGACTCAAAATTGAGCAAGGCCATAAGGGGAGGTCTGGAGGTCTTATTCTCCACTTCCTCTTCCTCTTCCTCCTCCTCCTCTTTCTTCTGCAACTTTTCCCCCAAGTCTTCCTTCAGTTGCCAAGAGACCCTTGTCTTAGCTGACTTGAGTTCCTGTCTCCAGCCATACTGTGAGTGCCTTTAACTCATACAGCACAATTCCTGTCCATTAGAAGCTTCACTTTTACATGCTTATATTTAATAAACAATATGCAGGGACAGAAGAATTCTGGGCCAGTATCTTGTCTTACGGGACTGCAGTAGCTCAAGTAGCTAAGACACTGACTGGAAGGTGGCAGGTCAGCAGTTCGATACCCTAATACTGCAAGATGGAATGAGCTCCCATCTTTGTCCCAGCTCCTGCCAACCTAGCAGTTTGAAAGCAAGAAATTGCAAGTAGATCAATAGGGACCACTTCGGTTGGAAGGTGAACAGCATTCCATGCACTCCAGTGACTAGTCATGCCTGCCACATGACCACGGAAACGTCTGCAGAAGCAGACAGCACTGACCCTTCGGATATGAAACAGAGATGATCACTGAACCCTAGAGTTGGATACGACTGGCTTTTGAGCAAGGGGGACCTTTACCTTTATTATCTTGTCTTACCTTTGGCCTGCTTCTTGATTTGATGCCTATTATAAAAGCACAGTACTTCTAAGGTCACCAATTTAAACCCCCTTCTAACAGCATAATCTTTACTGCTTCTTGGCATATTGCCAGCTGAATGACACGCATAAATTGCACCTTAAAACCTCAGGCTAGAAACAAACAGCCAGCATTTTAACCTCAGCATACATGCCAAATGAGACTATCTGCAGGAGATGGGAGTTGTCTACATTTTCTAAGAGAGATTCAGCTTAGGATTCACTATTTCCCTAAAGACTATAACAAATACTGTATTGTCCTTTGTTGATTCCCACACACACCCAGGCAAGGAACTGACAAACTACTGGTCACCTCTCCCCTTCCCTTTGTCGTGACATCCCACTTCCAGCATGAACTTTTACAGATAAGAAGGTTTGGAACCTTATCTGTCAGTGCACCTTTCCCAGAGAACATCAGCCCACATCACCCTTTCATCTCAATTGGTGCTGACCCTGAGTGTGGCAAGAAAGTTGACGACAAGGAACAGAGCCTTCTCAGTGGTGGCACCCACATTCTGCAATGTTTTATCAGTGGAGCTATGCCAGACCCTCATCTTTGAATGTTTTCAAGGAACAACTAAAAACTGTACTCTTTGAAGAGGCTTTTAATAACATTATCCCCTTGGCAAATTAGTATTTGTTTATTTTATTTTTTTGATGCTGCCATTCTCAGACAGCATCAACTATTATTGATTAATTGTGATTATTAGATTTAACTGTATATTTATTATTGTTTATAACTATTGTACAGGATAAAGAGTGCGGAAATATTGCAGATGGATGATATAAAAATCTAATAAACAAATAAACAAAAATACACTCTCATTTGTATAGAAGGTGGTAAAGAGTACACCACTCTTAGTTATTCTTAGCAATATGTCAGATATTTTAAAGTGATTGTGGTAAACAGACCATTTTGCAACAAATACAGCATTTAAGAAAGCAGAACTCATCATATGACTATCCATTTCCATCTCACCTTTGTTATTGCTTTCAACCTAAACAAGCCACTGTGTTTTTTGATCTGGCATTCATACATTTCATGCCATAATGACAACTATCTATAGAACAAACTGTTTTTGCCCTAA
This sequence comes from Furcifer pardalis, assembly GCA_030440675.1. Taxonomy (NCBI): domain Eukaryota; kingdom Metazoa; phylum Chordata; class Lepidosauria; order Squamata; family Chamaeleonidae; genus Furcifer; species Furcifer pardalis. Next base: position 234,314,376 of record CP126890.1, read on the forward strand.
GGATGAAATATCTAGCTGTGTATGCATATAACTCTGAGTCAAAACCTCTCTATATCTCTATTGCCCTTGCTAATCATAGTCATATTTCTTCCTAGTGCATCATTATACCTGCCCACCAATTAAATACAGTACTTCAAAATGAATACATTTTTCATTTCCAGGAAAACTTTAAAACATCCAAGGGAAAAAACTGTCAAGATATTTATCTAGGGATCTTAATCACGCCTTCCTGTCACACATCACCACTTGCCCTCTTACCAGCAGCGTCTGCCACCTCCTTTGTGGTGCAAACTCCCTTTATGGGTTCCCCTTGGCTCCGCTTGGCCCAGGCTAGTGAGGGTGCAGGGAACCAATTATTCAGAACACTCAGATTAGGTAGTATAAATGTGGCCAATCTCTGTCTGGTCCTGTCAACCCTTTCCCCCAATCCAATAGACACAAAGGTTCTATATATAATAAGGTTTATTAAGTAAGTTAAGGAAATGAGTATACCATGGAAAATCAAACTTGCAAACTAGTCATTCAAAGAATACATACAAAAATAAGAACACTTAGCTGGTTATCTAGGCCCTCTGGCCTTATCTGGCTCACAAATCCATCCTGTGAGGCTCCCCCAACCACTTTCCCTGGCGAAAGAGAGCGAGCAATTTCTCACAATGTGGTTTTACTATTCTGATATCAGTCTTCCCATGTGGGGACTTCCAGCCAATTGAAATTAATTTATATTCTAATGTCACTCTCTGGTATGTTGTATACAGATCCTCTTACACCAGGAAATCTCCATCTTGGATGTACTAAAGCACAAAGTAATTCGGTGGACAAAATGATCGTGAAAAAACAGTTTAAAACGGGGTTTATTTCATGGCAACAAGCTTAATTTATAATCCAATAACAGCTCTTCAAGTTATTGTTGTCTGTGACAGATGCCAAAAGTTAATGAACCAGGAACTTGTCTGCATTTTTGGTTAATGTAGTTGAAAGCCAATTTGAGGCTCCTTTGAGGCACAGCTAATTGAGCTGGCTACACTGGATAATGTTTGGGAACTAGTGTACTTAGCATGCAGCTCCTGTCCTTAACATTCCCTTGGGATGGAGAAAGGGAGTGGCACATCTCCATAATTTAATTTGCCATACTTCAAAATAGTGCCTGGATTGAAATATCACAAAATGGAAGTGGGTGACCTGTTTCATTTTTCCGAACAACACAGTTTTACTTCAACTTTTTCCTTTCCTGTTATTGCTGAAGAACTTTATTGTTCTGAAGTAATTACTTTTTATTGTAACAGTAGGTACAAAGGTGAGAAATGAGCAGACTCCAGTCTTAGGGTCACATGAACTACAGAGAAGGTCTGCCTTCTACACGTAAAGAATTAAACATTTGGCTTAGTGTTGTACAAACACAATGCAACCTTTTCCACAAATAATCCTTTTCTTATTGTTGAATGCAGAGGTTGAAAGGGTAATGGCATCTCAACACAAGCCTTCTCTTCCATCCTAAATGTTTCCAAAGAGAAAGTTCTGTAAGTCTATTATTGCAACAAATAAAATCCCCACGAGTATTTATATACCTCAAAGGCCAGGGTCATAGCCAGAATTCTAGATGTAGGTGGGCGGATATTTTTTCAGAATGGACAACAAAGCCTCTTTTCAATGCATTCCTATGAGAAACCACTCTTTGCCAGGATGGGCCAAGTCCACCCTGACCACCCCCTGGCCACTGCCCTTTCAATGACTAACATGTTTTATTTGGCACCAGTTTGAATGAATAAAGCAGTCTTCTTCACATACATATGGTACAATATTCAAACTATACAGTAAAACCTTGCATAAAAAGTGCCTCGCTTAGAGACTAACTTGCTTAAAGAGCAGAATTTTCTCTGAATGGTCGCCTCGCTTAACAACTAAAACCAACCAAAAACTCACTTAATAACTAAATCAGGATTCGCAAATCCCCCCTGCCAGAAGTCACAATCGGTCACTTACAATAGTGTTTCACTTAAAATGCAAACTTGCTTTAAAGAGCAATCCCATGGAACACATTATGTTCTTTAAGTGAGGTACCACTGTACATTAATGTGTACACTGATGATGGTTATGGCTATGGGACAAAATGAAGTGGAATGTAGAAAAATGACAGCTGTTATATTTTCACTAGTCATAGATGTTCAAAAAGTCAGTGTTAACAGCTTGGTCACAATAACTTCATTTATACATGTTTATTTCCTTCCTGAGGTTCTAAAGCAATATTTTCAAAAACTCCTATGTGTGTGCAAATGTCATGATTTGTGACCTTACCTTTGGAAGCCTTTTTTCTAAATAAACTAAATGCAATGTCATATATAGGAATGCCAGCCTTGAACTGTTTCACTCTTGGAAAGCAAACAAGAATTTTTTTAAAAAGAAAATTCCTCAGTAGTAAATCACCCTGTGATGAGGGGGAAAGGGTTGGGTTGATGATATTTTTGGAATGTGTGCCTTTTCACCAGTTGGTTTTGTGCCTTTATGTCAAAGGGTGTCATGCCTTACTCATAAAAAGGTGACATGAAATTACAGTATTTATGCTTTAAATCCAATCTGTAAAGCTCTGTTTGTAGTTTGTATAGCTACATTTGTAATCTAAGACTAGAAGAATGTATTAAAGCAGGACAGGTCATAATGACCACACTCAAAAATATCAGGAGGCCAAGCCAGAAAGATAAACAAACCAACAGTCATTTTCTCAGTTGATGACTGTGTCTCTAGTGACTCCAGGAGATACCAGGAGTTCTCAACCTTTTTAAGCTGGGGGCCACATCATGCTCCCTCAGACAGCTTTGGGGGCTGGATGGCCATTTTGCCCTTCCTCCAACATATGACACTTCCTGGTGTGGTGGAGGTGGTCATGGGCCACATGAAATGGTGCTATGGGCTGCATCTGGCCCATGGGTTGCAGGTTTAGAATCCCTGCCATAAACTGATCCTGGCATGAAACTTGCAGCCACACACTGTGTACTGAATAGATGATGGAGGGCATGGTTGAGTTTGACAAAGCTTTTGTGTTTGTTACTTATCCTCTACATGTCTGGGGTGTTATCCTTGGAAGTGACCAGTAGCAGCACAGATGATTTGGTCCTAATGTGGGTTATCAATGGCCACTGCCTCCCAAGTTTTTGGCAAACCACTTTATTTGTTGCCTCTGTACAAGATTGATTCTGTTCCAATTCGTTCCCTTATAACTTCATTTCTGATTTTATCCCTTCTAGTCACTTCAACAGCCTTCCTCAGTCATCTCATTTCTGTGGTGACCAACTTTTGTTTATGTTTTGTTGTAAGTGTCCATGTTTGACATTGGTAACATAAGGTGGGAATGATTATGCTTTGCATGAAGTGTTTCTTTCTGTTGATTGGTATTGCCTTGTGTTGTAAAAGTGGAGCTAACTGTCCCAATATCTGGGTTGCCTTATTGCACCGTATGTTAATCTTTTCATCCATTTTGCCATTTTCAGTAAATGTTGTTCCTAGGTATTTGACCTTTGCCAAATAACTAAAGATATTTCCTATAACTAAAGAGATTTTTAATAGATAATGGAAGAACAAACATTTCTGGGTAACATTTAACAGTTTTAAAATATTTTAGAACCACCTTGAATACGGAAATGTAGATGAGCACAATGCTTACCAGAGGCTTAATCTGTTGATTAAAGTGGTTCATCATGTTGGGATAATTGCTTTATGTAAATTCCAAGAACAGAGAATGAAATCATTTTCAAATTTACTTTTAAGAAGAAAACTCCTCCATTACATATATCTTCAGTTGCCTCTAGGATAGTTCTCCAACAGATTCTTTTCTTTAAAAAAAATCACGTCTTGTCACATGGGAAAAAACAGCAAGTAAATACCCTACTGTTTTCCACTGACGTATTGTTTTGTAGACATGATACGCATTTCTTCCTCTCGAAGTCACAAATTACCTGAGAGGCACAAATAAAAGTAGTTGACATTCCACATGGTTTCAACACATTCATCTCCCATTCTATCTGAAAACTCTTTGCTTCCAACAAACAAAAGTAATACCTGGCAAATTCATTTGTACAAAACTTTCCCACAGCCGCTTTCTCTTCTCTCTCTCTAAAACACATGAAATGCATGAATTAAAAAAAATATTGTCATACCACAGGCATTAATGTTTGTATTTAACAAACTGAACTGTTGTAATAATAGTAGACATATGTAGGTGTTGGCATTAAATGTGTTTTATACTAATAAACCATAGCTCTTTATTGTGATTCCAGTTTTTCTTGTTACGTATCTGTAGAGAACAAGAAATTATTATTATAGATTAATTTTAAAAAACTGTTTCTAGAAATGGATTATTTTAAGGCCAAGCTGCACATTACAAAAGGCATTTGTAGCAATGAGGAATAGTTAAAATTATTATTTTTTTGTCTAAACCAGGAGTTCACAACCTTTGCCACATCAAGGGCCAGACAACACCCCCTCAGTCTGCACCGTGGACCAGACACATGGTTCCCCCCTGCCGCAAATGCACGTTTGTCCATGTGCAGGCACTTCCACTTCGGGGGTCACTGCCACAGGCTGGATGGAATGGTGTCAGGGGCCAGGGCTGGCCCATGGGTCACAGGTTGTGAACCCCTGGTCTAAACCAAAATAAGTCACTTGTAGCCCTCCAGATATTGATGGACACAGTTATCATCTGCCTTTATGTCCAAAGCCAATGGTCAGGAATCCTGAAAGCTATAGTTTGATATAGCAATTCTCAACCTGCACCCTGTGGGCCAGATGCAGCCTGTGGCACCATTTCATGTCCCCCTACACACACCCTGCCTCTATCACACCAGGAAGTACCATGTGGTGTAGGAAGGGTAAAATGGCCATCTGGCCTCCGAAACTTCTGAAAGAGCGTGACCCAGCACCCGGCTTTAAAAGGTTGAGAACTTCTGGTTTAATAATTTCTGGAGCCAAAATTTGCCCATCCTTTCTCTAAACCCAGTCTAGATTAGGGTTCCTGTATGTAAGCACCAGTCAAGTAAATGTAAGATGCAGATAAGTAAAATAAAAATGAAAAGTTGACTAGTCAAAGAGGAGGAAAATAAAAGTAGAGTGCTTGGACTAATAGGTATTCTGAACCACTTGGTGGCTTAATGCTGTTCAGGCCCGGTTTCTGTCCAGTCAGTAGTATGTTTAGAGCAGGAGTACCCAAACTATGACCTATGGACCGGATCTGGCCCCCTATGCCAATTCATCCGACCCACGCAACCCCTGTTGCTTCCGGAAGTGGAAGTAAAGTGTTTTACTTCTGCTTCTGGGAGAGACGAGGTTGACGTGGGCCCAGTGAATTGGTGTAGGGGGCCAGATCTGCTCCACAGGCCATAGTTTAGGCACCCCTGGTTTAAGCAGAGAAAATGGCAGCTTAACGTCTATCTCATCCTGTTAAAAATCTCATCCTGTTAAAAATCTCATCCTGTTAAAATCTATCTCACCTGGTGGAAGGAACCACATGACCGGCCCACTGAACCACGTGACTGGCCCACTGAACCGCATGAGCGGCCACAGCCCAAACAGTGTGGGCACTCCTGGTTTAGAGAATATTTGTGGCCTTTATAAAACTTTAGGATTATTACCCTCTCTGCTGCATAATCTTCTAAGGTAGTAATTACAATATTGTGAGTATACTTTGTTTCAAAGGCTATTTAACTTCACACCATGCTCAACAGAAGGAGACCAGAATTAATGTTATGAACAGATTATCTAAATTATTGAAGAAACAAAGCTGTATGGCTAATTTTCCACCTACTAAGGAAATTAATTTTAAAGTGCAGTCCTTACTCTCACCTACACAATTTAGATATAAGCATTAGGTTGCTGGATGGTACTTTTTTCTTAAATCAGGTTAATTTTCTACTTTAATAACCTTTATTCTCATTAATAACCTGCAGAGAATGCATTTACTGAAGGGGTGCTGAGAATAAAGCCTTCTGTGCCGTTCTTTAATTTTCCATAAGAATCAATTAAGGAGAAAACATGTGGCTTCTAAGGTGTCTTTTAAGTGTGAAACATAGGCTGTGTCTTGAATGTTCAAAGAATCAGTGTTCCAATCATGGTCTTATAAAAACTGGGTGAAGATCACTCAGTGCCTGTCTCTGTTTCTGCAACCTTTGAGAAACCTGCCCAAATGAGGTTTGTGTAAACTCTACAGCTGCCACTGCAAATCACCCTTCTCGATTCCCCTCTTCTCTTCTGATCTTCCTTAAAGTTTTTTCTTCTGGTCTCCATTCTGAACAGGAGTGAGGAAGGATCTGCTGCCTTTGGAGTCACCTCCTCATCTCCTTCTGAGTCTTTTGGGCACAGTCCCCATTGCCACTGCTTTGTACCTGACACATGGTACCAATTAATTTTTTAATTATATTTTAATGTAATAGTATTACAGCATTCTTTGCCATGACAGCTGACCTCTGAACTGTCATACTGCTATAACAGTAAGGATTTGGGGAATTCTGAAATTTCATGAGGCAAGAGGCACAATACATGCGCCAACACATGCATGCAATCTGGGTAATTCAGCCGTTTAGGAATAAATGCCCTCTGAGTTTTAAAACAGAGAATAAAATAAAATATAACAAATATTTTTCTTCCAGCAGATCAGCAGTTTGAAACCTGCATGATGGAGTGAGCTTCTGTCTCTGTCCTAGCTCCTGCAACCTAGCAGTTTGAAATCAAGAAATTGCAAGTAGATAAATAGGTACCACTTCTGTGGGAAGGTAAAAAGCATTCTGTGCACTTCCATGACTAGTCATGCCTGCCACATGACCACGGAAACATCTACTGACTCTTTGGCTATAAATGGAGATGAACACCAAACCCTAGAGTTGGATACAACTGGCTTTCAAGCAAGGCCAACATTTACCTTTACCTAGTACCTCACAGGGTTTGGAGACTATACAGTCAAACCTTGCATAAATATTGTCTTGCTTAAAGAGCAACTTGCTTAAAGAGCAGAATTTTCTCTGAATGTTCGCTTCACTTAACAAATAAAACCAACCAAAAACTCACTTAACAAATAAATCAGGGTTCGCAATTCCCCCCCCCCACACACACACACACACAATTGGTCACTTACAATGGTGTTTCGCTTAAAGAGCAAACTCGCTTAAAGAGCAATCCTGTGGAACCCATTATGCTCTTTCAGCGAGGTGCAACTGTATTTCTGTTAATGCACTCTAAAACAGTGTTGGCCTTTTTTGCAGCCACATCACTCTGTTGACTCACATTTAGTCTATGATCTACAACAACTCCAATAATAATAAAAATAATGGCACAGAAAAACTTGTATATGTTCAGTAGCTTGAATTTTTTCCACATTTTCTTGGAAAAAAGCACCTGCTTAAAAACATCCTGTTTGTAAAAATTCAGTATAGAAGGGAAACCAGAACTAATGCAAAGCTTTGACTCAGTCAACTACCACAAAATGAGAAAAGTACAGTAATACCTCAGATAACGCTAAGACTTGGTTCCACAAGTCTTGGTGTTATCTGGTTTTTAGTGTTATCCATGTTAAAATCCTATGGGATGGATCGGATAACATTAAAGCTCCATAGAGATACATTGTAACCGCACAGGCTTTAGCGGTTGTTATCCAATCCATCCCATAGGACCTTAACATTATTCGATCCAATTCTAGACCCCATATTGCTTAACATTATGCGATTTTAGCGTTATCCGAGGTAAACGTTATCTGAGGTATTACTCAAACACAAAGGGTTTTCTTTCTTTATATCAAAAAGGAGCTCAAGCTCTAATTTATATCAGTTCTAACCTCCCACTTATTGGGCTGCTACTGAAATATAGTACAGTAAAACACCGGGTGACGATTGGATCAGATAACGCTAAAATTGCATAACGTTAGGGAATTTGAGGCAAACATTTGGATCGGACAACATTATGTTAACCATTATGTTAACGTTATCCGATCCATCAGATAACCTAACTATTTCTGAGGCTAATGTTTGCCTCAACTTCCCTGACGTGTGGCTGTGACTCACCAGTTTCTCTTGGGGGAAAGGGAGGGGCTGCCTGCTCTCTTTATCTCACGCTTGCAACATTTGAATAACAAAAGCTTGCAAAACCAGTCTGGCTAGTTTAGCAAAGCAAAGCAAAGCAAAAGCAGGCATGGGGGTGGGGGTGGGGACTATTTCAATATGTTCTGACTCCAATTTAAAAACTAAGAAGCCCCAAAGGCCCCAACTACTCCCTATGAGCCAGATCCGGCCCTGACATCAAGTCATCTGGTCCGTTCCACCATTGCCACTCCCAGAAGCTGGGTGAGTTTTACTTCTGCTTCTGGTGTCATTGGCTGGATCCAGCCCATAGGCCATAGTTTGAGCACCCCTGGCTAACGGATAGAAGCAGGACCCAAAATGGATGCCAGCAGGGGTGCCCAAACGTTTCAGGCCACTGGCCAGTCATGTGGTTCCTGGGTGCCCCAACTACTCCCTATGAGCCAGATCAGGCCCTGACACCAATTCATCCAGCCCACTTCACCCTCAGTTCCAGGAGTGCTAGTTTAACATATAATGCTGGGAAAGGTGGAGGGCAAAGAAAAAGGGCGCGGCCAAAAATGAGATGGCTAGATGGTATTGTAGACGCAATGGGCACAGAGCTGGGCGGGTTGAGGAGGATGGTGGAGGACAGGAACGCCTGAAGGGCAATGGTCCATGAGGTCACAACGGGTTGAAATCGACTGTGTGACTGAACAACAAACGTTTAACTTAACTCAGCCCATTCTCATATCCATATCTGTCAGTGAGTTCTGAAAACCTAGTGGAAAGTTATATGAAAACCCAGATTGCAGTATACTGATCATACTTATCAGAATCCTGTCAGACCTTCTTCTTCCATGTCTTGGTCAGACGTGAAACTGCCAAAATGAAGGCACCTTTTGGTGAGTTCATTCTGCAGTTCTTTTCACCTGACCTAGTGTGAGAAAGATTAGCCAAAAACACAAGGTTGCCATTACCAGGGTATGCCCAATTGTGGTTCACTTTTTCTTCTTCTTTCCTGCAAAATATCCTGACACACATACAATCTCTTCTTGTTTTGGAAGCCAAGTAAAATTAAAACTGGTGAATACATAGATATGATACAATCAGATAATACCAGAGCTCTGCTGGAAGGCGAGTGGGAACCTGCCTGAAACCCCAGAAAGCCTCTGTTGGTCAGATATGACAATATTAGGCTATATCAGTGGTTCCCAAAATATTATTGGCCATGCCCCACTTAAGCATTTCTAAAATCTTGATTCTCCCCCCCTCCCTTGTTATTCAAAAAGTGAACTCCTATTCACATAGAAGGAGCCTAAAAGGCCACTCACTGTTAATAACTTATTCTTGAATTACCCCTTTAAAATTAAAATTGACCCCTCTGGGCCTGTGCCCAATGTTGGGAACCATGAGGTACCCTGTATGTGATACATACTTTCTATGTTTCTTTGTAGCCCAGTGCTAACTTTTTAGAAGAAGTAACTGTGTAGATTTTGGGAGATAAACCAAGAAATGCATAAGTGTTTTGTGGATACACTTCCTCTCAAATAATTTTAAAAAATAGAAACCCCCTGAGTATGAAAAAGTAATACTGTATGTCAGAAAGAATGCCTATAGCTTTTTAGTTAGCACGTCCATTTTGCTATCTTAATTAATTCTTGGTTTTTGTTTGATCTTCTTTTCATATTGCTTTTACCATTTCTTTCTGTTAATGCCACAATTTTATGATCGGTGTCACACAGTCCATTGGGGTCTGCTTGTGCATCAAGTATTCTAAATCTTCTTTTAACTCTTGTTAATATGTAATCAGTCTGACTTTTAGTGGTAATATCATTCCATTTATACTATGTATAACATCATGAATCTCAATCTTTTAAATACCTTGTGTTGGTTATATGAATCTGGTATTCTTTGTCCATTCTCACTCATTTCGCTGTCCTATAATTATCAAAAATATTACCAGTTCCAGATAATTCATGACTTTGACAAATCTTGGTGAAACTGATAAATAGAGCTGGTATGGTCAGCCTATTGATGAGATCTTATATAAAATCTCTACATGACAACACCCACAATATTCATATAACAAAGGGAACACAACAAAATTATATGATAGCATGGAGAACACAATAGCAGAGCTTGTTGTAGACCAATTGTTTCCTAGCAGAATCTTCTTGCACAAGTCATCCAAGCAGGGTCAATCTGGTATCATTATTTTCTTTCTGCAGAAAATATAGCCTGGTCTAGAAGGAACCCACAATTATTGCTGAGAAGCATCTAAAATAATTTTGTATTGATTTTGAGTCATAGACGTTTTTTACCTGTTGCAAGAGATATTGCTGACACTCCGGAATACATTGCCAACTTTAATTCATTCCAGTCTCATAGGCTTGTATTTTAGAAAAGAAAAGAAAAACACAAAACAGTCTCTGAAAAGAACAGATTGTGAGATTTAAGCAAACACATCTATCTAAATATGCTTTTGAAAATGTATTTTTTGTTTTTGTTGTTCAGTCGCACAGGCGAGTCTCACCCTTTGCGACCTCATGGACTACCGCACACCAGACTCCTCTGCCCTCTGCCATCCTCTAAAGCCTGGCCAGATCTACACCCATCTCATCAACAATTCCATCCATCCACCTCATCCTCTGCCGCCCCCTTTTGTCTTCAATCTTTCCCAGCATCAAAGCCTTCTCAAATGATGTATATAGGTTGTTAAAAATAAATGAAACAAGTTTTTTGTTTCAATGGAATGATACTGAATTTGCATGATCATATTCAACATCAAAATGTATTGTTTTTATTCAAACTTGTTTGAAAAATAATTTCACTGAACTGTTTTAAGCAAATAAGAGTTTGAATACATCTTATCTTTGTTTTTAGTGAATTCAGCATTGGAGTTGTAAAGAAAGAGAATACATATCATTTCTGAAGTGCCTTATTATTTTGTTTTAAATCTGTACATTCTTCTAGCATTTATTCACCCTGTACATCTCCTTTGAAGTTGAGATGTGCTGATCAAGCACCAATTGACATTTCCAAGGAGACAACACTCCTTCCATGTTAATAACCTGTGTTCCTATTAACCACAGTTTTTGTTCATCCCTACATTTCTTGTAGGATATCACACAATGTGGCACAAATTCAGAATGTTGAGTAGCTCTGTTTTTAAGGAGCTGAGCTCAATGAATATTTAAGCAAATTTTAAAAATATACATCCATTCTTATGATTATATGCCAAGTGTTTTTATGTGCCAGGATATAAAGCTACATGAAGGAAGTTCCACAGGGGCACATTTTCAGACACAGGTAATTGTTTCCTCTTCTAACAACAGTGGTGGAAAGAAAGCAAATACTGTAAGATCTAATCCTAAATAAAAGATTACAGCATCTTGTCCTTAGACAAATGAATCTGATGTGTTTACATAAATATTCACACACTGATGTTTCAATTCTTTTGCTTTTATTTGACTTACCATTATTCTCATCCAAGCTCATGTCTTCTTACCACAAGAAGCTGTGCTGTTGTGCTGCACTCTCAATGAGAATGCTTTGAAAACGTCAGGTGGTACAGAAAATGGGGGTCGGGGGGGAGGCTGAAGAAATCTCACCTACCAGAAGCATAATGAAATGTGCTTCCCCACTACCCAAGAAGTGGTGGGTTTCATTTCCTTTGGATGAAAAAGATCATGTATAAAGGACCATATCTTTGTAATATTTGCTTTCTTTAAGGTGAGCAGAGAGAGAATTGCTCAAATGACAGAGAAATCAAACACTGATTGTCCCACTTGAGCTTCTGTGATTGATTGCATTTAGAAAGCTACCAATGAGCAATGGGGATGCCACAATTTAATCAAAATTGGTGGAGACATTGAATTGGGCTCTTGAAATGTGGCTAAGTTTCACTATACAGTATGTCCATGTGCACAATAGTTTGACCTCTGATACATAAAATAAGTGAAAAGAAACAGGGTCGGATTTACATAAGACAAAAGGCTAAAAAGATAGTACAGTATACAGTTAAAGCACCTTTCTCTCAGTTTCACAAATGGCTTTTCACTTTTATTTTGATCAAGGTTTTCTTCCAAACCTACTTGTCTTTTAAAACTACTCCAAGGAGTGAAAACAACACAGGCCAAAGAGCTCAGAAAATTATACTTTCCAAGTCCTATTGATTTTGTTGGCATGCTGGATTTAATAACATTTCTACTACCAATAGAACTGTTATTTGAACCAGTAAGTGCCTATCTAGGGATGTTTCTAGTGCAGGGTCAAGTTTGCTAACTTGACTCTTCGGATGTTCTTGGACTTCAATTACCAGAAGTCCAAGTCAGTATACCTGCTGATCAGGGCTTCTGGGGATTGAAGTCCAAGAACATCTGGAGACCAAAGTTTGCTGACCACTGTTCTAGAGCAATAGCAATTACACCTATATACCACCCCATAGCACTTACACCACTCTCTGTGTGGTTCACATATATTTATTTATTTATTTATTTATTTATTTATATTTGTTTATTGCCCTCTTCCCTGAAGGGACCCAGGGCGATTTCCAACAATTTTAAAAACACTTAAAAATTAAAAAGCTTAAAAATGCTTAAAAACTTAATAAAAAGCTAGGTATTATAACTTGCACATACTGGAGGTCAAACCACCCAACTGGCTGGGGAAATTGAACCATCCACTCCCCAGACCAGACCTGCCAGCCAGGTTTTCACTTCTTTTCTAAAAGACAGCAACTCTGTCTGCAGGCGTAGCTCTATTGGGAGGAGGTTCCACAGGGCCAGAGCGGACACCGAGAAGGCCCTCCTTCTAGTGCCAGAGAGATGCACCTCTCTGGCTGATGGCGCAACCAGAGAGCCTCTCCGGTCCACTCTGGTGGGCTGGGTAGATGTCCTTGGGACGATGCAGTCTCTCAAGTAACCTGCAATATGCTAAATATTTATTTTACCAACCTCAGAAATATGGAAGACTGTCAACCTTGAGCCTTCAGGACTGAACTAAAATCGTGCTCAAAGTTTTGGCTAGAATATCATAGCTTAACCACTGTACCACAAAGGTTCAAGATTAGGTAAAGGTAATTGTTGCCCTTGCTCAAAAGCCAGTCATATCTGACTCTAGGGAGTGGTACCAGTGGTGGGCTCAAAAAAAATTGCTACCACACTGTGGGCATGGTATGGTGGGCGTAGCCACCTGAATTAGTTGCACCTGAATTAGGACTACTTTATTTCAAAACTTGGATGGATGGGGCCAGCCAGAATTTCTGCTACAGGTTCTGGTGAACTGGTGCAAACCTGCTGATGCCCACCACTGGACCGTGGTACTCATCTCTGCTTACAGCAAAAGAGCCAGTGCTATCTGCATCTGCAGATGTTTCCATGGTCAAATGGCAGACATAACTAGACACCGGAGTGCACTGAATGCTGTTACTTTTCCCACCAAAGTGGTCCCTATTTATCTACTTGCAATTTCTTGCTTTCAAACTGCTAGGTTGGCAGGAGCTGGAACAGAGACGGGAGCTGACTCTGTCATGCAGCACTTGGGTCTCAACATGGTGACCTGCCAACCTTCCAGTCATCAAGTTCACCATTATGTTTAAAAAAGTAGCCTTTCTGTTAGAAAAATTCATTGCAAACTTCTATCCAATGAGTGTTCCTTTTTAGGAAAAATTGTTCTAAAAACATGTAATATGACATCATACTAATGCATCCCCATAATATAACTCTGATGGTGGACTCACGAGGTTCTCAAGCTTATTTGGGTGATCCCATCCAGGTCAACTCAACACATCATTTTTATATTCTGCTACAAGTTTTTACTTCTCTAATATAGCTGGCAATGAGAAAGAGATTACCATACTGAAGCTTACAAAAGTTTGGTGTAAATTGGCAATAAATATTGGAATGAAATATTCACATTTTATACTGATATCTATCCTCAGTATGTGTATTGCAAACCCATGCAATGCATCCTCATAGAGATTGCATTGGAGTCATCTATGACTATATCTGCCACTATCATATAATTTGATCAGACATGACACAGTTGTTTTGAGAAGCAGTCTTAACATAGCGTGTCTTGTATCAAGTCCCAACTGGATTATTATGCAGTGTCTTTGTTTTAGGCCTTCTTTAATTTTATTTTATTTTAATTGTGCAAGCCTTTCCTTCAGAACATCTCTGCTTGTTTAAATGATGATAAGTGCTGAAGAAGAGACCACACTGGGAACCTAGACACAACTCTTCATGGTTTCTTCTAAATATCTCTGCTCACTTATTTTCTGGTACTTAGATTTCTCCACCATGTCTATTAGGTACAATTCCAATGGAAGATTGTTGTATGGGGCCAGCAGTGCATTGCTATAGAAAAAAGAGCAGGCCTTTATTTATTTTTTAAATGGCAACAGAATGTCCTGCTTTCTACTAAAGCCCTTATAAATGATGTATTATAATACAGAACATGTTTTTCCTCCTTAACTATAAATAAATAAAGCCCTGCAAGCACAGCCCTTGCTCCCAAGCAGAACAAAAGCACTCACTACCATGTGTCTGGTTCAATATACTGGTAGATTTGGCAGCCCTTTTTCTTCCCCTGTTACCACCATCTACCTCTGGAGTGCCCAAACCTTTCAGGCCATCAGCCAGTCACGTGGTTCAGGGGGCTGGTCACTATGGCCCGGGGGCCAGATTTGGTCCCCGATGCCAATTCATCCGAACCACGAAGCCCTCACCACTCCCGGAAGCAGAAGTAGAATGTGCATTTTACTTCTGCTTCCAGGGGTAAAAGGGCTTAATGGACTGGATGAATTGACATCAGAGACCAGATCTGGGGCCCGGGCCATAGTTTGAGCACTCCCTGATCTACCTAATCAATAAAATTCCTCAGGATAGCAAGAATCTTTGACATTATCACATCCCCATCCACAGTAATGTTATCATAGCTGCATAACTGTTCTGAAAGTATTAGACTTGATACTGTGTATATTTTAAAAATAAGTTTATGCATATAATCCAGAACTCTATTGTGATTGTACTCCAGAGTAAACAAAATCATAGAAATCATGGCATCTCATTACAGCTAATGAAAAATTAATTGCTGCTCCATAAATTACACTAAAGCAGGGGTTCCCATACCTGGTTATATGCCAGTGACTGGCACACAGCCATCCATGTAAACTACCTTTTACTCATTAAGTTCATTAAACTGTCACAATTCCATTCATTCCTGGGTGGCATTCCAATAAGAATCTGGTCCTTGTCTTTTTTATACCATGAGGTTTCATGAACTGTAGTCCAATCCACAAAATCTTATCCTATAATAAATTTGTTACTCAGGCCCTAATCTGATTACTAGTTCCAGCTAGAGCAGACACATTGAATCAGTACCTGGAGAGTCATCAGTTAAGTAAATCCCATTGATTCAATGGATCTAGCTGGAACTAACAAATTGAGGCTTTAGTCTTTAAAATGCCATCAGCCTTTTTTATGTACAACAGACTAAGAGTCAAACTAGATAATCCCATTAGCAAGTCATTAAAAGGAGAGCATGATTAAGAGATGAAGTGTGTTGATATGGGCTATTTAATTACAGATTGGCTAATGACCTAATTATCTCATTATGGATTATCTAATTATCTGGATTACTACCTATGCATAATTATGCATTTCTTGAATAGTTGGATCTCTTTAATACCCATAAAATCATTATTAGTCTAGAATTCTTTGCTAAAATAAATACCAAGTATTCCTATAAACTTAAAACATTCTGTAAATTATCTAACCCAAAGAGTTTGGAAATTTGTTGCAATTGGGCAGCTCCCATGAATAATTTCTAATGATGAATGAGAAACGTGAATTGGTATTTTACCATTGTACTGAAAAGGACATTTTTAAAAGCCTCTTCCTGCATTGTTCAGTTTTTCCTTAGTGGTAGTTGGGTTTTCTTTTCTAATTAACTTATAGCTAATACTACTCCTGAGTATTAGAGAAGCACTATATTAATTTTCTATGCAGCTGCAATCATGTTCAAAATTTTATAGGAAAGCCTTTTGCAAAACTTGGAGTAAGAAATGGCAGCTGTTCATGTTGGAATCAGAAAAAAAGAGACATTAGACAACATATTGCATATATGTACAGTGGAACCTCGTATAAAAAAACATTCCACAAGGCTGTTAGCTATGTAATCTTTTTTCATTATACAATTTTTTTTATAATAAAAATTCCTATGGAAAAACTCATATAACAAAGATTTCTATAGAAAAACTGTTATAACAAATAAAATCACTATGCAAATTTTCCCATAGGAAGTTTTGTTATACAAGTTTTTCCCATAGAAACACTATTTCACATAGCGAAAATTTTCTTTATGCAAGTTTTCCCAATAGGGAGCACTATTTTTGCATAGCAAAAAAATTCATTATGTGAGGCGCCATGTTTTTTATTTCTTTTTGTTATGCAAGGTTTTTTTTTTTTTTTTTTTGCTATAAGAGGCATTTGTTATATGAGTTTCCACTGTTTTCGATACCAGAACATTTCAAAGAATTTCAAAATAAAATTAATTTATGCTCCATAATTTACACTAAAGAAGGTGTTCCAAACCTTCTCAATATGGGGGCCGGGTCATGCTGTCTCATTCATCTGAGGGCCCAGATGGCCATTTTGCCCTGCTTGCACAATGGGGTGGCCAATTTAAGGTAGTCATGTTGTCCCAACAGCTTCAAAAGGTGGCCATTTTGTTTCTCCCTGGAAGGAGGGAGGGAGACAACAACCCTCAAAGGATGCTTCAGACCACCTTCCCTTGCTCGGAGAAAAGGTGAGTAGGGCTTGCTAGTCCTTCCTTTTGGGGCTGGGTTTGGGTGAGACAACGCCAGGAACCCAATGGTTCTCCCCCCACCCCACAGTGCCATTTAACGTGGCCCTCTGCCCTTACTTCCAGTTCCAGTGCTGCTGGAAGCTGTACCATGTATGGTGCCTTTTTAATTTAAACAGCTTTGAAATGCTACTTATAGGGGGGGTGGCCAGTAAGTCCCTACCCATCCATATACTTATTTATCCAGTGTATCTGTGTGTGCTGTGTGGGTAGGGACTTACAGGCCACCCTGTACATTAAAAGGGAAACACACGTGGCACTTCCAGGTGCAATGGAAGGAGTGGGGGCCACATGAAATGGCACTGTGGACCATAGGTTGGGAACCTTGCACTAAAGCCTTTGACCGTGTGGAACATGAGAATCAAAGGAATGTTCTTAAAGAAATGAGTGTGTCACAGCACATGACTCTCCTGATGTACAGGTAAAATCAATTCCCTAGTCAAATGACTACTGTGAGGACAGTATATGGAGAAACAGAACTGTTTTGATGTGGCAATGTCAAACCAGTCTGGTCAGGTTATCCTTCTATAGTAATAGAGTAGCCAGTGACTCCACACCAATTGTCAGGTGGTAGTTAACTAACCTGACTAAAAATATTGGTCCTTTCTGGCCCCAGTGGGAATGAGAGCTTAACCAGAAATAAAATTAGGCTATTTCAGTTACAATTAATATAAAAGTTTGTTTAAATTACAGAAGATAAATAAGGATCAAAATCTATGAAATAAAGGCACAGAATAAAAGAAATCACAAGAAAAATCAATGAAATTACCATTGTGCAAAGTTAACCACAATCAGCCTTTTTTATTAAACATTATATTTGCTCCTAATCTTCCACCACCCCTCTAGTTGAAGCAGTCTTGGGCCTAAAGATTGAGGGGGGGGGACTGTATAGTTACCTATTCCAAAGAGCAGATTCCTGAAGACTTAGGGAAATGTGCAAGATAATTGATCCAGGAAAAGCTGGATGGGAAGAATCAGAATGAAAATGTAAAATGAAATAGTGAACTAACTGTGTGTGTGTGTGTGCATGCATGTGTTACAGCAAACTAAGGTTCAAAGCCCCAGAACAGTCAAAATCTGAAAGCATAAAATTACATGAGAAAAAGTGAGCTGTGAAGCATGTGAGTGTGCATGAGTGTGTATCTAAGTCTCTTCTCTCCAGCAGCGTTCAGATTGTACCCTTAACCTTTAGTTCTGTATTGGTAAATAGCAAAACCTGACTATGAAAGACGCACTGCATTTTGATTCCCAGAGGCTAAATCGTCTGTTTGTCCTACAGCATATGATGTGATCACAGCATCTTACCAGGGTACACTCTCGACCTTCCACCACTAAAAATATCCAACATTCAGCCTGTCCATAATGTTCCTTTGTCTTCAGCTCTATGAAATCCAGGTTGCCACAGCATTCCCATATCTCTGCACATTCTATTGTGCAAAAGTCCAGGCTGGAGAAATCCTCAGCCCTTATTTGCCAACAGGAAACAGTCATTCAATGCTGTTTATGAAACAAACCAAAGATTCATTCCATGCCATTTCATAGGCAGGTCATTTCTCAAGTTCACAATCCTGTCTACAGGCTTCACATCTGCAGTGCAGAATAGTCCATATATCCACAGGTCTTCTGCACAGCATATCCATGTACCCTGGAAAGTAGAACTGTATTAACACTGACAACCATGAGGACTAATGCCTTGGGTGGTGAAATCCACAGGGAAGAGTGATGGTTCCCAAGTGGATTAAATCCCACTTGAATCCATCTTGATGGAGGGCAGCAGCTTCATCAATACTGGCCTGAGGCCAAGGATGACTTTTGTGTGCCAAAAGAACTCAGGACCAGTAAGTGACCTGCGGAACTGGATCAATGGTAAGGGTGTTATGCTGTGATGCGGAAGGCAGATGAAAGGCCACTGCATTATATTCTCAGGACAGTCTTCATGGCTGGTCACCATAATGATCATCTATATTTGGAATTGAATACAGCACAAATAGGTGGAAGAGGAGGAGACTGTCAAAGAAGGATGTAATTTATCTCCCTATGTGCAGAACACACCATTTTAAAAGCTAGATTAGAGGAAGTGAGAATTGAAGGGAGGGAGGAGGGATGGATGGATGTGATGGATGGACAGACAGACACGCCATGAGAAGTGGTAGGCAACGGGAAAAGAGTAGATGGATATATTCATTTTAATAAGCTGCATTCTTCAGTTTGCATGATCTGAGAAGGATTGTTAATGGTCAGACCTTTCAGAGGCCAGTAATTCATAAATCTGCCATAAACTAGAAGCAGCAACACATTAACAATATCAGAGGAAGAGAAAATTAGGATTCATGTGGTCACATTCAGTGACAAAGGAGAAGAACATGATATGACCGTGATGGCGAACCTTGGCACTCCAGATGTTCTTGGACTTCAATTCCCAGAAGCCCAAGCCCCCATGCATCCACACAAATGGGTTTACTGTGAGTCATCCGGCCCACGCCACCTTTGTCGCTCCTGGAAGTGGAAGTAAAACATGGGCAGCATGGGCCGGATGACTCGCAGTAAACCCATTTGTGTGGATTCATGGGGGCTTGGGCTTCTGGGAATTGAAGTCCAAGAACATCTGGAGTGCCAAGTTTCGCCATCAGGGTGATATGACATATTGATAGTGACATGCAAAAAAAGGAAAGATTATATAGATGCTGCATCCACATACTGTGGATGTTCCTATGACATAAATTTATTTGCTTATTTTATTAATTTTCATTTTTATGACTTCTTGTTGCCAAGGACACCAAGCATAGAGTGTAACATAGTCATAGAATTATAGCCTCCAAGAATATTGTTTTATCATGTTAAAAACAATTTTCTGGGATGTTATGATTCTATGACTGTTTGCCGTTGAGAGGCTCTTTTATTTAGAAACCCTGCAAGAATTGTACATGTCAACCCCAAGTCAGCAACATAGATATGTGTCTTTTGACTATCTGACGTAGGGGCTGGTTTTTCTAAATTGTATTTCAAATTAATATAGAAAACTGGTTCAGCAAGAAGAAGAGCAACAAAAGAGTTTTGAAAAGCAAACTACTGTATTCCAATTGCACAAAGAAAGGGATGGTTTTGACAACACAGCTCAGTTAACTGTTGTATTGAGATATAAAGATACAAGTGAATCATACTCAGGGGAAGTTGATACAAGCCCGTTACCACATTAGGATGTAGATTGCTATGTTCAAAATATTCACTCTTCTCAAAATGAGGACAATTTATGTGTGATTTATGTTGTTGTTGTTGTTGTTATACCACTCTTCTCGGTAGGACCGACTCAGGGCGGTTCACAAACACATATAAAGTTACAAGTTCATAAACACAACATGTAAATATCATAAATAATCAGTATCAGTTCCACAAAACATCAAAATATCACATTATCATTACAGTGTCAAAAAATTCAATAAGCATCAATATCAAGTAATAATCAAAAATTTCCAAATCTCAATCAAGTTTACACAAAAAATTACAAAAATTATTTTAAAAATTACAAAAAACAGAAAACTGAGCAAAAACAAAATAATTGCTAAATCCCGCGACAAGGGACAAGCCTCTCTGCCCAGCCGCAGATGTTCCTGGCAGTGGCAGCAGTCCAAAAAGTCCTGCCACCGCAGCGGCTCTTAAAGCCCCAGCCAGGGTGGGACCCCAGAGACAGGTGGTGGGAGTCCCAGGGCTGGACGTGACAGCGGCCTCTCTGCCCAGCCACAGATGTTCTTGGTGGCAGCAGCATGAAAAGTCCTGCCGCCAAAGCAGCTCTTAAAGCCCCAGCCTGGGCAGGGGCCTGGAGACAGGTGGAGGGAGTCCCAGAGCTGGACGTGGCAGCAGCCTCTCCGCCCGGCCGCATATGTTCTTGGCGGCAGCGGTGGCACAAAAAGTCCTGCCACCGTGGTGGCTTTTAAAGCTCCAGCCAGGGCGGGACCCCGGGGACAGGTGGAGGGAGTACTGTGGCTGGACGTGGCGGTGGCCTCTCTGCCTGGATGCAGATGTTCCTAAATCAGTTTGGCATCATCTTCCTGGTGTTAATACTTGATAGCAAATTATTTAACCACGTGTATTACAACCACAATAATCCATGTCCTGACATGATCAAATAGTTGCAAGCAAACCTCTAGACAATTTTGTGAACATCCCTCCATTGAGATGTCTTGTACATTTAGTATTCCTTCTCAAACAAACTTCTTATCTGTGAATGAAAAGTTTGTTCAGAGACTCACAATTCTCTTTCCACAGCTGTTGAGCTTCTTTCCAAAGTAATTCAGACAGAATTTATGCGGACTTTTCTTCCCAAATTGTGATGTTTTTGCTTTTGGCAACCTCCCTGGGGAAGTGAAATGACAATGAAACTCACACTCAGCAGACAAGAGCCACCTGCTCTCCCATCATCAAACTGCCTGTCTTTTGTTATATGCCTCCCCTATAAGAGAATTTTCCTCTCTTTTTTCTCAAACACATTTTTCTCCATTACAACAGTATTGACTGTATCTTTCAATCCCAGATGTTCCCTGAAACACCTTTACAAAAAGTTACTCATGGATTGATGAGCAATTGTTTTGCCTACACTGGCAAGTTGTAACTTAGCAAAACAAAACAAAAAAAGGCAAATTGGAGAACATTCAGATATTCTGAGTACAGTTCCCAGGAGCCCCAATCAGAATGGAATCATGGGAGCTGCATTAGAGGTCTAGCAATTCCCCAGACCTAACCTAGCAGGTCAAACAAGAAATGCTGGATTTTTTTTCCTACTGTGCAAGGACTACAGTAACACCAAGTTATGTTTAATAAAGATCCTTCAGTTCATAGCAATACTCTTCTTTTGCTTCTGCCATATCCAATTCTGTATATTGACTATCATCAAGGTGTCCAGCCATGAAGACTGTCCTGAAAATATAATGCAGTGCTCTTTCATCTGCCTTCCACATCACAGCATGACACCCGTACCACTGATCTAATTCTGTGAGTCACTTTCTAGTCCTGAGCCCTTTTGGCACATAAAGTCCTCCTCAGCCCCAGACCAGTATTGATGAAGCTGTTGCCCTCCATCAAGATGGATTCAAGTGGGATTTAATCCACTTTGGGACCATCACCCTTCCCTGTGGACTTTGGCACCCAAGGTCTCTAGTCCTCAGGGTTGTCAGGTGAGTACTGTCATATCATTTTCATGAAAGACACCAATTAATAAACACTGGCATACATACATAGCCACTGAACTGTAGTCCTTCCCCTGCATCCCAAATAATTCTGCTCTTTTACTGAAGCTAAGCAGATACTGCCTTGTAAACTTCAGAGTACTGAGAAACCAGTTTATTTTGTTGTCATTTGTTGTTTTAAGTTTCTGTTGTTTATTTAATTGTGTGTACACCACCCAGAGTGGGAAATATCACAGATGGCTGGTATAAAAATGTAATAAATAAACAAATAAACCACATGTAAGCTACTCTGAATCCTTACAATAGGAGTTGGGTATTTACTAAAAGAGCTGAACAAGGCTGAAGAATTATGAGTATTAAAGGGAACATCCTGCACAAAAATTGCTTCTGTTCACCCTTACCCTCTTCTGTACCACACCTTTCCTTCCATGAGAGCTATGTCTGAACTGGTTGTGAAGTTCCCCTTTGAACTCACATTGAATGCCAGCCTCTCTTTCCTGTCCAATGCACCTCTTCCTATGTTCAATCTTCTCAGTCTCTCAGATGCCTAGGCTTGATCCCACAGCCAATGGGGGTGGTTTGGGAGATTTTGACTATTTTTATCAAGACGTGCTATCTTTTTCCTGTCTAAGAATAGGAAATACCTTAAGTATTTCACTTATTTCACTTATCTATGTTTTCTCTTAAGTTAGCAGAGTCAATACAAAATCTCATTGACTCTGCATTGGTAGAAAACACTGTGCATTTTCTATGGGTAATACTATGGTCCTGGACCTAATGGACTTTTCCATAAGCTTTGCTATTCACACAGATTTACACGGAAATAAATGGGATCTTTGCAATTACTCTGCAATGTCTCTAATGACCATTCCTTATTTAAACTGTTATTTTTATTTTATTTTTATTTTTTCAAGCTTACATCTGTTTGTCCTGAAGTAACTCCTACATTCATTACAGTTCACATTTCCATTTAATAATTACATTTAACATTTCCAAGTTTATAATATACCTTTAATCATATTTATGCAAAATATTAAACACTGACAGTTCCCTCCATGAGGAAAATCTTGTTTCTAGGTTTTCTCTGTTCCTCTATAGCAGGGGTTCTCAAAGTTTTCTCACTGATCAGGCCATACAGGTGAGTGGGCCAGACACGTGGTTCCTCCGCCATAAACGCTATCATAAAACATGTCCATGGCTGTCATAAACACATTTACAAGAGCCAAGGGTGCATTTACAGCACTGTTTTTTTTTTTTTTTTTTTTTTTTTTTTGCTGTTTTTGCCACTTCCACTGCTTCTGGCAGCAGCGTTGGTGGCAATGGCAGCAGGCCACATTAAATGGCACCACGGTCTGGGTCCAGGCCATGGGCCATAGATTGCAAACCCCTGCTCTATAGTTTAATCTCACAGTACTGACACTTTTTAAAAACATTTACATCTCTGCCCAATTTTGCATTAATTCTATACACTGGAAAGTGGCACCCAATATACCATCCTGCTACCATAATTGGTTTTGAATAGGAAAATGTTTCTTTCTCCTGGTTTATAAGAGTATGGGCTAAATGTACCTATTAATTCAGGAGGAGAGATTCTGAGTTCATGAAATATTTACAACATAAGATACAGTTACTTATCTCGTCTTTTTAAACCATACTAAATAAAATACAGTAATACCTCGGATAACGTTTGCATCAGATAACGTTAAAACTGCATTACGTTAAGCAACCAGGGGGGATTGCATCGCATAATGTTAAATCCTATGGAATGCATCGGATAACGTTCACTAAAGCCTGTGCCAGTTACAATGTATCTCTATGGAGTTTTAATGTTATCCAATGCATCTCATAGGATTTTAATGTTATCTGATGCATGCATTGGATAACATTAAAAATAGGATAAGACTAAGACTTGTGGAATCAAGTTTTTGCATTATCCAAGGTTTTACTGTATTGTATAAACAGAGCAGTTAAAATCCTAAATCTTTTCCTTCCTTCCTTCCTTCCTTCCTTCCTTCCTTTCCTTTCCTTTAGGCCTTCCTTTATAAACTGAGATCTGTATCTTTTTCTACTGTTTCAAATGCACATCTATATTTACATATAGCATGACCAATAGGGACTGTGGTGGATTAGTGGTTAAGATGGTGAAATTGACAACTAGATGGTAAATAGTGTTCTGTCTCTAGTTAAGTCTGCCACACGTCCACGGAAAAGTCTGCAGATGCAGACAACACTGGCTCTTTGGCTCTAAACAGAGATGAACACCAAACCCTATAGTCAGATACAACTGGCTTTCAAGCAAGGGAGACCTTTTACTGATGACCCAAATACGTTGTGTTTCACAAAGAAGAGCTCTGACAGTCTCTGCTGCTTGGCTACAGGAATCTTTTGCCCTTTCCAAGAAAGCATTTCATGGTCCTTAGCCTGAACAGCCACAGTAGGCTGTAGAGAGAAAAGCTATGGCATAGATGTAAAATACTGTTTAGATCCTAGTATATTATGACTGCAGATGATTTTTTTTAAAAAAAGAAAACCCTACTCTTAGTAGAGAGTAGTGACTTTATCTACTACACACAGCACATAATAAATCTTTGGCTGATACAACAGATATGCTTTAAAGGCAAAAAAAAAACCCTGAAATTAATTAGAGTTCTTTCCCTTTCTCTGTGACCCATCTATGGTTCATTTAAGCTTATCCATCAGATTAATATCTTCTTGTTCTCTGGTACTTTGGCTTGTTTTTCTTTTTAATATACCCTGAAAGGCTGTGGTTAAATGAATTACTAACTTCAGTGTAGAAGTTTCCATTATTGACTCATGTTCTTTAACAACAATAGAAAAAGGGAAACAGCAAGACTGAACAAAATAGAGTGCTGCCCATCGGCTATTCTACTTGCATAATGATGGCCCCACATCAAAAAGAATCATTAAAATCCTGCTCATGTAGATTTTGCATTAAAACATTCTTTAAAAGTAGTCCTATGATGCAGAATGTGTATGTGAGGTGGAAGGCAAGCTAGTGCTGTAAAAGATTATACATCCAGGAGGTGCCTTAAGGAACTTAAACATAATGTGCGGATTTGCATGCTGAGCTTCATCACAAATCCCATACTAGACATCACAGTGGAGGCCATGCTTTCCCAGGGGTGTTCTGTTTTTTCCCCTAATGAAAAAGTGGCAAAGAGAAATGGCAAGGGAGGCAGAGGCACTTAACCTTTCGTATCTCCATAGTTTGCCTGCTCAAAATCACTTTTCCCTAAAGCTGTCCCCCACCCCCACCCCGAAGAAACCAATAAAACATTTGGAATTTTGCCTCCTGTAATGAGAAAGTAACTGGGGAGGAGTTTTGGTAGCCACAGAGCAGACAAAAAAAAACAGAAGGAATTCTTCGCCATCTTCTCTTCCACTTGGAAATCCCATACTTCATAGCTGTTTTTCACTTACAAGGAAATATGTATATATAGCTCAGTGAGGAAGGGATCTGACAGTGAAGCCAGAATCAGAGTCAATTCTCTGCTGTGCATCCTAGAAGAATCAGCCTGTGTTGCCTTTGACAATGCAGTCCCAGGATGTCTCCAGAAGAAGGGAATGGTGGACCACTTCTAAGTATGTTATACCAGAAAACTATGAAAAAGATCACCATATGTCAGAATTGACTTCACAGCACACTACTGCTGCTGCTGCTGCTGCTGCTGCTGCTGCTGTTAAGCACTTTGGCCAGATGCTGTTCAGCTGAAACTCCATCAGTCTTAGACACTTCAATGCCAGACATTTGGCACATAGCATAGGTCACATGAAGGGTCACATGAAGCAGATATAGTACAATTCGCTCCTCATGGTGCTTAACTGTCTCAGTCTGTCTAACAGATGGATCAGCCTTGAGTAGCAATCCACATTTACTTGTTGATTTCGCTGATGTTTATTTCTATGTGTTATACCAAACTAGACAATGATATTGTTAAACAAAGGGTTCTTTCACAATCTGCTGGGGGGGGGGACTTTCTAAAGGTTTCTTATTAAGGCCCTGGGCTAAGTGCCTCTTGTCTTATTCTTAATTCCTGTTAGTCGGAATACACAGAAAGAGCCTCCTCGAAGATTGTGGGGGGTTTCCTATGGTTTTATGGTATCTGTTTTGCTCTTTTTAACATTGTGAGCCGCCCAGAGTGGAAGTGTATCCTAGATGGGCGGAGTATAAATTAGCAGTCAAATTAGCAGCAGCAGCAGCAGCAGCAGCAATAATAATAATAATAATAATAATAATAATAATAATAATAATAATAATAATAATAATAATAATAATAATAATAATAATAATAATAATAATAATAATAATAATAATAATAATAATAATAATAATAATAATAATAATAATAATAATAATAATAATAATGTGTACCTTGGTAACAGCAACCTTGTGATGCCAGCAAATCTTTCTCACTCTAGGTCGGGTGAAGGGAACTGCAGAATGAACTCACTAAAAGGTACCTTCATTTTGGCAGCTTCACATCTCGCCTAGACATGGAAGAAGCAGCAGAATTCCTATGAGCTCTATTCATGGACTTGAAAAAACATCTAACAGTTTAAAATGGGCTTTGTAATAAGCATTCTGATCTAGTTCTGAACTTTGGTTTGCAAAATAATCTTCATTTCCTTCCATTTTTGATCTCACTGTGTTGAGCAGGGGTAAGTTCTGACAGTAGAGTGGTGCTCCATTTGCATTCACACAAACACAAAAAGAATACACCTGGACATGAAGGACCATGAGTGAGTGAGCAAGCAAGCAAGCAAGCAAGAAAATGAGTGAGCAAATAGTTCAAATATGTCTCTCAAATCTTTACCAACAGTAATGAGATGCAGTAATGAATTTATTGTTTTTGTTACAGAAAAAGCATTGCCTATCTTATTCATTCATTCATCCATCAATCCATTTAAATTCATATATATCTCCAAACTGCAAGCACTCTCTGTGTGGTTCACAATATAATCATACCATCGCAGTCAAGAATAATACAGTATAATACATAAATACAGTCATGCCATTGTTTTGCAAAAGGAATGTTGTTATGCTTTCATTACCACAAAGGGCAGCATAATACTGGTAGTGGTTTTATTATAAGGGATTGCCTCCAAGCTCTCTCAAAGGTTACACAATACTTGCAAAGAGATGGAACTTTATTTTGGTGCCTGAAGACATGGACTCGAGGAGGCAAGCCATGGCAAACAGAGGACCATTATTTAGTGTTAGAATTGTCATGAGACAAGTTCCCAGCAGATGTTATGTTTCTCCATATCTCTAGGTAGGAAGACAGATATCAAAGCAATCAGTGGTACAGGAATAGATTGATTTGTGTGTGAGAATCAGCCTTCAAAACATTTACACTAATGCCAAGCTTTACTGGCATAGCACTTGTGTGAGCTGTGAATGAGCAAGAAAGGCCCAAGTGCATGTACTTATCAGCTTTCCCAAGGTCCTAGCTTTTTTCATATCAAGACATGCTTTTTCTTCTTTGTATCTAGGCCAGACTTGAAACTTCCAAAATGAAGCCACCTTTGGTGAATTCATTCCATTGTTCCTTTTGGCTGACCTGGTGTGAGAAAGATTAGCCAGCACAACAAGGTAGCCATTGCATGGGGTATGCATTATTGTGGTTCAAAAATACCACTAATCTATGAGGAGCTCTTTCTGTATATCCCATGTCATGATATTGGGACATTAAGCTAGTAAAATAGTAACATCTTGAGCCTTTTGCTTGTTTCACCTCTGGTAGCACTGGCACAAGAGGTGCCGCTGCCAAACCTTGCCTCGATGACCTCTGTGTCATTACAAGGTCCCAATGAAGTCATCTTTTGGCCTTGAATTCTCAGGTAACCCAATGCCACTATCCAGACAGCCCTAAATAGCATGCCAAGCGGCATCCTCCCTATGAACTCGCACACATATTTTACAATGTGGACAGTGCAACAGGGTTATGCATTGCTTCAGCCACAATTGGAATACGACTGCTTTGAAATGCATGATCCCAAAAGGAGAGAATGTTCCATATAAGAGAGTTGTTGGGGACAACTCAGAGCTGTTGCTCACTCTGCCAACCTCATCCATCTGCTATCTTCTACAGCCTTAATTTAGAGCTTCTAGAGTTTATTAGTTTTGATATTGCTTTACAAAACAATAATTATCAATCATGGAAACAGTATAAGAAGCCTAACAGTAAAGCCAGGGGGAAAATATATGCGAGAAGTCAGTAACTCAGAAGATCCGTTCAATTCTCAAAGTCCCATATAACCTTCCAGAAAGTCTGAAAAACATTATCATCATGAAAAGAAATTGCCTGATCAATTTGTATAACAGCAATTAATGGACTCAGCACTTTGCAATAATTCTAGTATAGCTATGTAAACTACTTGAACAATTAGGGTCTCTGATTAATTTCCCTCCCAATAAAAACATTGGGGGGGGGGTATTTGTGTTGGATTCTTACTGTGAATACTGGAAGCTATTCAAAGCAACCAGCATTAGCTGTCACATTTCACATACAGTGATTTTTATCACTGTTGTGAAAGTCCGTACAAGGATAGAAAAGTGGGATAAAATTTGAAAAGTTATAGTCAAATATTTTTGAGAGTTATTGATCACATGTTTTGAAAGCTTCTGTTCTGGATTTCAAAAATCCTAGTTTATTAACATTTGTCAATTCTGAAGAGTTATAATGTAGTTTCTCATGAATAGTTTGGCCAGCCTTGTCCAGGTGTTGTCATCTGAAAAGATATTTAAATATATAGTTAAGTACCAGAGCAGATAGATGACAAGCCTTGCTCCATTCACAGATATAATCTGTTACAGTTGTGATTTCCAAGTGTTACAGAAAAAGAATAGGGAAAATAATTCCTGTTTCCCTTGACCAATTGTGATACTGTACCTTGAAAATATTTGCAAAAATGCAGTATCTGAAGCAAAAGAATACTTCCCTCATCACTTTGAATTGATAACATAATGGAATAAGATACAAATAAGTCAAGGTCAAATGCATCTACAAATGCTCTAGAATGCTCTTAAAAGCTTACTTTGTGACTTTGCTAGAAATGTTTGTCACAACACCAAGAAGTATCTTTAGAAATGATTTATTCTATCTCTTTTGAAATGTAAGTTACCTGCACTCTCATGTTTCCTGTAACAATTTACTTCCCAACTCCAAGAAAATTGGTAGAGACAGAGAGAGAGAGAGAGAGAGAGAATATTCTTCATCTGTAGTAAACATAGATGGGACTGCTTTGGTTTAGTAGTTAAGACGCTGGAAGGTCAGCAGGTCAGCAATTTGAGACCGGAGTGCTACATGACAGAGTTTGCTCCCATCTCTGTCACAGTTCCTGCCAACCTAGCAATTCAAAAGCAAGAGATTTATTTATTTGAATTTGTATAGCTGCCCAATCACCAAAGTGACTCAGGTGACTCACAATCCAATTGCACATGACCCTATATAAAAAGACCCCACATATCATTAAAAACCTTACATGAAACACATGTAAGGCCTCTCAGCGGCCTTCAATACTGTCAACCATGGCATCCTTCTGGGAAGGCTCCAAGGATTGGGGATCCAGGGCACTGTGTTGGCTTGGTTTTCCTCATTTCTGAGGGGCCGGACCCAGTCGATGTGGCTGGAGAGTGAGAAGTCCAGCCCTAGGTCCCTTCAATACGGGGTGCCTCAGGGCTCGGTACTCTGACCTCTCCTATTTAACATCTACATGAAGCCACTGGGTGAGATCATCCGTTCCCACGGGGTGAGGTATCACCAATACGCAGATGACATCCAGCTGTATATCTCAGCCTGTGGAGATCCAATTGATGCAGTAGAAGTCCTATCCAGGTGACTGGGAGCTGTCAAGGTCTGGATGGGGGACAACGGGCTACAACTGAGTGGCTATGGGTAAGGGTCCTGCACTATCTCGGGAGTTGCCATCTTTGGTTCTGGATGGGGCAACTTTGCCCCAAACAGACCCGGTGCGTATTCTGGGGGTCCTCTTGGACTCACGACTACGGCTCGAAGAGCAGGTGGCAGTCGTGGCCAGGAGGGCTTTTGCATAACTTCGTGTAATATGCCAGTTACGCCCACTCCTAGATCGGGACTCCTTGTTCATGATCACTCATGCTTTGGTCACCTCCAGACTTGATTACTGTAATGCGCTCTACATGGAGCTGCCCTTGGTGACCATTCGGAGGCTGCAGCTGGTCCAGAATGCAGCTGCTCAGGTAGTGATGAGGTGCGGGCATTATGCTTGTGCCTCACCACTACTTCAGGAGCTGCACTGGTTGCCAGTATGTCTCCGGGTGCAATTCAAGGTGCTGATCATTACCTTTAAAGCCCTACATGGTAGTGGGCCAGGATACTTAAGAGACTGTGTCACCCCAAGAACATCTGTCCGTCCCACCAGGGCGGATCGGAGAGGCTCTCTTATCATTCCATCAGCTAGAGAGGTGCATCTCTCTAGCACCAGAAGGAGGGCCTTCTCTGTGTCCGCCCCGGCCCTTTGGAATTTCCTGCCAACTGAGTTACGTCTACAGACAGAGCTCCTGCCCTTTCGGAAGGGCCTAAAAACCTGGCTGGCAGGGCAGGTGTGGGGCTCAAGTAATATGGGGTCCCATGCTGGGTGGCTGATCTGATGGGACAGCCACCCCTCTCTTGCTCTTTTAAACTTTTTAAACCTTTTAACCTTTTAAATCTTTTTTAGTATTTTGTAAATTTATAGTTTAATTTTTTTAATTAATTTTGAACCTTAAGGTTTTAATTTCTGAATTTGTAGGAATATAGTGGGATTGTTTAGTTTGTTTTGCAGTCATATGTGATCTTTTTCTTTTTTGTAAGCCACCTAGAGTCAGGTTTGCCTGATTGGGGCGGGATAATAAATGTAAATAAATAAATAAATAAATAAATAAACTCTTCATAGCAAATAAAATAAACAAATAGAATAAAAACCCAGATGGCAATTAGTATGTTCATATCAGCCAAACCTGGGGGGGGGGGGGAGAGAGCTGTTCCTCTTTCAACTCCCCACACCTGCTGGGCGAGCCATGCCTTCAGTCCTTTCCTAAAAACTGTCAATTCTGGCTGAAGACGAAGGTCCATGAGCATGAGGATCCAGAGGGCCAGAGCATGAAAAGGCTCTCTTTCTCGTATTGGAGAGATGAGCCTCTCCAATGGATGGTACCTTTAGAGAGCCCCTCCAGTCCACTCTCATGGGATGGACAGATAAGCTCAGGGTTATGCAGTCTCTCAGGTAACCTGGTCCACTACCATGCAGGGCTTTGAAGGCGATAACCAGCATCTTGAATTGCACCTAAATAAATGAATAAATGATTTGCAAGTAAATAAATAGGTACCACTTCGGTGGGTGGGTAAACAGCGTTCTGTGAATCCTATGTACTGCTGTGTCTACTCATACCTGCCACATGACCACAGAAACATCTGCAGATGCAGACAGCACTGGCTCTTTGCCTATAAATAGAGATGAGCACCAAACCCTAGAGTCAGATACGACTGGCTTTTGAGCAAGGTCAACTTTTATCTTTATTATAGTAAACATTCATCCAAGGAAAGAATTTCTTGATGCAGATCATTCCACTTTCTTTAATCCAAAGGGCATTCAAATAAGACAGTATTTGGCAAAGAATGATCAGTCATAACTGTTTGGTGATTACATTGCAACCAGTCTGTCATCTAACTATTGAATGACAACACTCCATCCATGTTCAGCTATCTTTCCATTTCCTTTTTAAAAAGGGTTTATTTCTATTAATCATATTCTATGGCAGTAAAATTCCCAATAAATTAGTAGGTTGCAAGGTGTGGTCTCTGTTGGACCACAGTCTAACCACATGGTTGCAAAGCAAATCTAAACAAACTCAAACATGGACTTCAGAGGGTCACATTCACCCACATAGCCATTCATATATACCTTAATCTGTGCATTAGTACACATCTCCATGACGAAATTTGGCACACGTAAATGGACCTGAGAAATCAAGTCCATTTGCATGTGGGTTTTTTTAGCCATTTGGATATCACGTAACCCGCTGACTAGGCAGAGCATGACGAGTGCCCTCCACTTTCATCTTGCCCTAGGAATCCAGCAAAGGATGCTTTGGTGAGTTTTAGTCCCACCCTAACATCATTGACAAGAGATGGGCAACACTGTCTAGTTAGGCCACTCAAGCCCCTGCACACCAACAAGGTTCTCTCCTTATAGCCATTCATATATACCCAATAGAAAACAAACTTTTTTTCACAAAACATCCCCCACCTTCCAAGGGACATTGGGAGGAGAATGTCTTTGGTTGTGGTGATGGTAGTGGTTTTCAGTTTCTTTGAGCCATTTTAGGCTCAAAGAGACCTTCTATCACATAAAGCTTTGAAACCACCCACACTCCCAGTGATGGGCAGCAGCTAGTTTGCACCAGTTCACCAGAACTGGTAGCATCTTTTCCCAGTGTCCCAGAGAACCGGTAGCAGCTTTTGGGGGGAACTACCTTGGGGGCTTACCTTTTTGCCGGTTCCCCCACTGTGCATGCACGCCTACAGTGCTTGGTGCACATGCGCTCCTCCAGTGTTTGGTGTGCATGTGTGCCTACAGCATTCTGCCTGCCAACCCAAGCAGCAATTCACTGCTTGGAGTGTGGCAACGCAGAGCATTGGGCGGTCACGCACAGCCATGGAGGAACCAGTGGCTGCTGCTGAGGCCCTCGGCGGCCTCCCTGGTGTCCTCCCAAGTGGGGAGGGGGGAGAAGAGCTGCTAGCCTGAAGCTCTCTACAGCCTGCTCCCAAGGATAATTGACTCACCTTTGGGTGTGGGATGGCTGGGTATATTTTAATGTACATTTAATGTGTATTTATTTTTAATTTGTATTCTTATGTGTTTTATGTGTATTTAATGTGACTTGATCCACAAAAGCTAACATTGAAAATATAGCAGTTAGTCTTTAAAATGCTACTGTGTTTTTTATTTTTATTTTACTTTCTTTTGTTTGTTTTGTTTTGTTTTCTGAGATGCCTGAACCACAGACTAACACGGCTACTATTCCAAAAAATATGTGTTTTATGTCCAATTAATGTGTATTTAATGTGTATTTATTTTTAATGTGTATTTTATGTGTTTGTATGTGTATTTTTATGTGTTTTTATGTCTATTTAATTTGTATTTTTATGTGTACTTATTATAATGTTTTTTTACTTTGGCTCCACCCATGTCATTGGCTCTGCCCATGATGTCATGATGTCATGACATTGGCTCCACCCATGACATCAGCTCCACCCACAGTGTGGTACTAAAAATTTTGGCTGTCCGTCACTGCATACTCCCCAACATAAAGCAGCTTGTGGCAGGATGAAAAGGCCTGGACTATTTCACATAAACCTGGTTGGGCCCCATTTGTGGGAGATAAAAAAATATATTTTTTATTTATATACCAACATGTGGAAAAGAAAGCACATGCAGTCAGAACACATAGTCGGATGGTGCCACTGCAGAAGGAATATACAATAAACAGTGGAGAAGGAATGTCTGTGAATTCTTCAGGCTACACAAAATCAGTCTATGGGCCACATTATTTGTGCATTCATTGAAAAAGTCTTTCTCTGCTGCTCAGATACCAATTCTTGTCTTCATCTATTTCTTGCCATTCTCTACCATTACTGCACAGCACAGCTAGCACTAACTCATCATTCCTTTCATAGCTAGTTGGTACTATGACATCTGCAAAAGTACACATTTGGTAAGGTTTGCTAAGACATGCAAATTATCTCAAAACATGGAAATTCAGAGCATTCTGCAAAAAATGTTTGTTGTGAATTAGCTTCTAGAAATAAACCGAGCATGGTGATAAATATCCCATTAACCTTTCTAGCACTGACACATTTTATTATAAACAATTCAGCAAATACTGGATGAAATCAAAAGCTATTGGGACTATGTCTTGGTTAAATCAGAGGACTGTAGTCAAACTCTTGTACAAAACAAATGTTATAATTCAATCCAAGCCAACATCTTCTTTCCAGCTAATTAGCCTGTCTGATGTCTGTTAGCTCAGAAGATTTTCCTTCTGCTAAAACATGATAAAACCAAAAGAATTTTCTGTCTTCCAGAACAGTACAGTTGGGGCGGGGGCAGATTATCATAGTGCTTCTTATTTTGATCTGACAGTGACAACTGTACATTTGTCACAAAAAGAACTCTTACTTTTGAAAGTACTTATTTTTAAAAAATATATAGTATATTTTTGCTACAGTATATTTTATAAATGTTGGCTGGATAATTCAGTGGTTTAGGTTTCTGGCTACAAAACCAAAGGTTGGTGGGTTGATTCCTCACTTCCATCCTCGGAGAAGAGCCAGCCTATGCAAGTCCCAAGGAACCCCCAGAAGAAGAGAATGGCAAACCACTTCTAAGTACTCTCTATCTTTTAAAAAAAATCTAGAAAGGGTTGCCATAAACCAAAATCAATTTGAAGGAATTCAATTATTATATATATATTTAAAAACCTCAAGTATCTGATAACATTTTCATCTCATCTGTACAGAAATTAAAGAAATAGATATTTCTTTAGTTTAGGCAAACTATGCATTTCCAGATACTTTTTGTGTATAAATTTTTCATTTTAGTTCACTATTTCATTTGGCTTCCTAAATTTGGCTCACAAAGAAAAATGTCAGCTGTTTTAGTCTCAGGCTCATAGTGGCCAAGTGCTAACTAGAGAATCCAGGTATGGGTATGCTCAACACGTAATAACTTCAGAAACATGGTCCACTGACTACAAAATGTGCCAAATGTCTAATAAAAAAGGTTGGTTTGACTTGAGAAATGCTTCGTTTATCTTATTCCTGCCAGCAGACAACAACAGCAAGGAGACAGGACTGAGGAGAGAGCCAATTGTACCTGGGCTCATTGGACCACCTGGAGCAAGGGATAGAGTGTCTTATGCCTGTTTTGAGTTAGCTAGCCCAGAAGGAGTTTTGGTCACTCCCAATCCCTGCCTCCATCTGTCTATGTCATCAAAAGGATTCACTCCGGGTCTCAATTTCTGGCTGTGGTTGCTGACCATACTGGTCACCGTACTTCTCATCCCACTTTCCATATCTTCCAAAGCTTTTCTTTCTTTTATCTTTCTGTCTTGCCCCATTCCATGGCATCCAGTAGACCTCCTAGGTTGCAAAATCCATCCCCTCTTCCTGCAGCACAGTTCCCCTCAAAGTCACAATTTTGACAGACTCTTAACATACCTATGTCCATAGGAGTAATAGTTCCTTCTAATGTGTTTGGTACCTGTCTCCATCACTTCATCATGTCAGGCAACAAGACTCCTCAATGTTTCTACAGCAATAAAGGTTTACAGGGCTAGGGTAACCCAATGTCCAACCTTCCTCCTTTCTCATCAGGGCTTGGGACCAGCAATGGTGGAGTTACATACATTCATAAATACAACTATTTCTTTATGAAACCTATACAGTACTGAAAAACTTTCCTTTCTCTAAGGGGGAAAACACCTTAAAATATGAGCAAAGTTTTAAAACCTATGAAATAATTTTACTGCCATCACCACTTATTAAAGTATAAAACAGGGTAATGAAATACTCGTGTGTGGCTCTTCACATATTTATCTCGCCTGTGTCTCAATGTACAACACAAAAGGGCTTTGAAACTTGCACTCACTTAGACCATGGGAATGAGAATTTCACTCACTCTAATGGCTTTACTTTGTTTTGTTCAAAACCACATCCTGTTATTGCCCTCAAGAGCCACAATTTCCATTTTGTCCTCAAAGAAGAAATTATATCTGTTACCCTGTAGACTATTCCAGTGCATTTACTCTTTATTAATATTTGTTTCATAGCTGTGTGAGACAGCTAGAAAACACAAGAATTTCAAAATGGAGAATACAGTATAGCATTGCAGACTAATCAGACACTAGTTTTCCAATTTTTGGACTTGCAAGGAAACTGTAATCATGTTAACCCGCTACCTAAGAATTACAAATATATCTGGGTTTCTGCTGAGACCATGTGTAAAAATTACACACTATAAAGGTACACATCATAGAAAGTATATTGTTGTTTTAGTATGCAATATACCTTTTGGTTCTCTGATGATTTATATCAGGGATTCTCAACCTGCGGCCCATTGGCTAGATGCGGTCCGCAGCACCATTTCATGTGGTCCACACAACTTCCACCATACCAGGAAGTGCCATCCGGCCCCCAAAGCTGTCTGAGGGAGTGTGATCCGGCCTCTGGCTTTAAAAGGTTGAGAACTCCTGCTTAGACATTACATCTGTGCCATGGTTGACTCACTTTCTGGTGACTTTTGACTGTCTGGGGGTGAAGCTTTACCATAGGGAGGTAGGGCCTATTAGATTGGCCTGCTCCTGGCAACTGAAGGATCCTGATGGATTCCAAAGGGAACTGGGGGATATTCCTCTGGACCGGCGATGCAATTCTTCTGGGGCACTTGTTGACCTCTGGAGTGAGAGGATGATGGCAGCCTTAGACATAATCTCTCTGCTACGACCTCTCTACATTCATGGGCACCGTTCATCCCTGAGGTATATGGAGGAGTTGAGGGGGCTCAAACAGGCAAAGAGACACCAAGAGCGCCGCTGGGTGAAGACTTGGAGTGAGCACAACCAAACACTGGTTAGAGCTGCTATTAAAACATATCTAGTGGCGATATAGATGGTGAAACATCAGTATTTCACCACCCTCATTGCCTCTGCAGATAATCGCCCAGTGAGCCAGTTCCAGGGGGGTTGGGCCCCGGTTGGCTGGGGTCGGCTGAGGCTTTTGCTGGTTATCTGACAGAGATAATTGCTCGGATTCGCTAAAAGTTGAATCTCGGCGTGGAAAATGGAAAGCTGGAGTTGACTGAAGCACAGTCTGGCCATGTTATCTGGGATCAGTTTGATCCAGTTGTCCCTGAGGAAGTGGACAAGCTCCTGGGAGCTGTCCGTGCCACTACCTGTGCATTAGATCCATGCCCCCCCCCCCGGCCTGGCTAATCAAATCTACCAGGGTGGTGAAAGGTGGTTGGGTGGAGGCAACCATCAATTCTTATCTGTGGGAGGAGGTTTTTCCAGCACCTTTAAAACATGCTTTGGTGCACCCCCTCCTGAAGAAGTCATCCCTCGACCCAGCAATAATGACCAATTATCGGCCTGTTTCCAACTTGCCCTTTTTGGGCAAGGTTTTGGAGAAGGCAATGACATGGTGGTTACAGGAGATCCTGGATGAAATGGATTATTTGGACCCCTTCCAGTCAGGATTCAGGCCCAGATATGGTACGGAAACTGCATTGGTCACGCTGGTGAATTATCTCTGGAGAGAGCGGGATGGTGGACCTCTGTCTGTCCGGGCTCTTCTTGACCTCTCAGCAGCTTTCAATACCATTGACCACGGTATCCTTCTGGAAAAGCTCCGAGGATTTGGGATCCAGGGCACTGTGTGATCCTGGTTTTCCTCATTTCTGAGTGACTGGACCCAGTCGGTGTGGTTGGAGGGTGAGGTGTCCAGCCCTAGGTTGCTCCAATATGGGGTGCCTCAGGGTTCTGTGCTCTCGCCTCTCCTATTTAACATCTACATGAAACCGCTGGGTGAGATCATCCATTCCCATGGGGTGACGTATCATCAATATGCAGATGGTGCCCAGTTGTATATCTCAGCCCTAGCAATGCAGTGGAAGTCCTTTTCAGGTGCCTAGAGGCTGTTAGGGTCTGGATGGGGGACAACGGGCTACAACTGAATCCTGGCAAGACTGAGTGGTTGTGGGTTAAGGGTCCTGCTCTATCTCGGGAGCTACGATCTTTGATGCTGGATGGGGCAGTTTTACCCCAAACAGACCCAGTACATAATCTGGGGATCCTCTTGGACTCATGACTACTGCTCGAAGAGCAGGTGGCAGTTGTGGCCAGGCGGGCTTTTGCTCAACTTTGTGTTGTGCGCCAGTTACAACCGCTCCTGGATTGGGACTCCTTGCTCATGATCACACACACTTTGGTCACCTCCAGACTTGATTATTGTAATGCGCTCCACATGGGGCTGCCCTTGGTGACCATCTGGAGGCTGCAACTGGTACAGAATGCGGCTGCTCGGGTTGTGATGGGGTGCGGGCATTATGCTTGTGCCTCACCACTTCTCTGAGAGCTGCACTGGCTCCCAGTATGCCTCCAGGTGCTATTCAAGGTGCTGATTATTACCTTTAAATCCCTACATGGTAGTGGGCCAGGATACTTAAGAGACCACGTCACCCCAAGAACATTTGTCCATCTCACTAGAGCAAACCAAAGAGGCTCTCTGGTTGTACCATCAGCTAGAGAGGCTCATCTCTCTAGCACAAGGAGAGCTTTTTCTGTGTCCACTCCCGCTCTGTGGAACCTCCTGCTGCTAATGGAGTTGCATCTCCAGACAGAGCTGCTGTGCTTTAGAAAAGGAGTGAAGACCTGGCTGGAGGGGCATGTGTGGGGAGTGGGCCAAACGGTCAATTCAGCTGCCTGGTTCTGTTGAATACCCCACTTCTCCCCTCGTTGTTTTTAACTTTTAACTTTAACTTTTTATTTTTAAGCTAATTTTAGCCTGTTGTATGTAACATGTTTTAATTGCTTTTAGTTGTAAAGCCGCTGTGAGTCTACGGAGGAGGGCGGGGTATAAATGAATTAAATAAATAAAATTTATGTCATCTAAAAATCTGCTCCAAGAACCCTGACATCATGTTATAAAGAGTCCAGACATACCTGAGACACTTAGTTGTACCCAATGCAGTGGCCATAGAGAAGCAGCATGCTCTTCAGCACATGGTGAGAGGCCTGCCTTGATGATTGCATTCCAGCTGACTCCTTATTGGCTGACCAAAGAATAATGGAAACAAGACCCGAGCAATCTGCTTCAGTTTAGACTGCCTTCTGAAAACATAAAAATCATCTCCATCATTACCATTTTAGTCTTGAAATGGTGGAAGGAATCCTGTGGATCCTCAAGTCCAGCCCTGCAAGTAGACATAAAGGGGAAAATTAAAGTCCCAGCCTCTGGCTCTGCTGCCATGTAGGAGCACTTCCCGGCACTAGTCAGTATTCTGCTTGCTAATTTTACTTGCCACACTCCCTTGTTCTGGCAATCTGGGAAATAATTGTTGAAAGGAATAACATTTGTTTTGAGTGCTTTTTGTTTCAATGTTTGGTGGTTATAAAAATGGGAAGGGGGAAGAGAAGGGAGGGAGAGAGGGAGGGAGGGAGAAAAAGAAAGAAAAAGAAAGAAAGAAAGAAAGAATCCACTAATCAGTATTATGGTATATTTGAATTCATGGCATTGATATACTGTGTGTACATTCATGGATATTGTTTATCAGCAGGTATTAGCTAAATATCAATCAATAAGTTTATTGCACCAGTCAATTGACCATGTCAAAGTACAAGAAGTGAAACAATAAAAACAAGGATATAACATGCACACAGCAATTAAAATTGACACAATAAAATTGGTACATGTTGAGACTGAATACATAATAGGTAAAACTTTGCATATACAGCAATTTAAAATTGGCACATATTGAGATTGGATATTAGCTAAATAGATACATTAATCAAAGGAGGACACACATAATGCAAGATGTTGAATACCAAACCTAAGAAAGGCTATTGTTATCACGTCCTATATGTGTACTTCCCAAAAATATCTGGCTGGCCGCTGTCAGAAGCCACCCAGCTTGACATGTATCAGATTGGTGCAGCAGAGTTGTTTCTATGTTCTTAATGTAATCTCCCTTTGCTTTCATCCAGAAGATGACTTACTTTAAAAAATGTATATGGAGTTGCCTCTGGATTGTCTGATAAAACAACATCTTCCTTATGATGATTTATTTTTAGCAGCCTTTCAGAACTGGATGTTATTGATAATATTGTAATCATGCATTACTAATATGAAGGCCTGAGGATTGAATCTTTTCCATATTCAGATTTTTATGGTGCTTTTTAAGCCATTGATCACATTTCACATGTATAAAGTGCTTTGCATTTCAAACAGTTTACAAATACTCATGACACACTTGTTGTTCTTTTCTGAAGTGTTATAGCTGAAGTTGTTGATATCACAGGGCTACAGAATTTTATTTCCATTACCCACAATAGGCTGTCTGATCTGTTTTCAGAAATCTTTTTTCTTAAAGAAGAAGAAGAAGAAGAAGAAGAAGAAGAAGAAGAAGAAGAAGAAGAAGAAGAAGAAGAAGAAGAAGAAGAAGAAGAAGAAGAAGAAGAAGAAGAAGAAGAAGAAGAAGAAGAAGAAGAAGAAGAAGAAGAAGAAGAAGACCACCTGTACAATTAATCAGAATGGGGAGGAAAATCACACTGACTTTGCAGCGATCATCCATAGACAGACATGGGGAGGGACTGCATGTTATGTTCACAGACTATTCATGGGGGGGAGCTCACATCTATTTTTTACTTCTAATATACCTTTTTTTCATGTGATTTCTTCCACAGATTCATGAAAAGAAGAATGATTACAATTGAAGGGCTGCTTGTTGTTTGACATAGTTCCAGTAAGGTGAGATATTAATTCATTTGTTCATTTGTCCATCTGTCTGACTTTCTATCCATTCTATCAATTTGTATGGGAAATACCATTGTCTCTTTCCAATGTATTTTTAAATTATATTTTATAATGACATATAATACGAAAACAACAAAGATAGAGAAGGGCACAGTGAATAGAAACAAAATTGTGGAATAAAAGCATGTTCCAACCAGCAAGGAATTATGAGCAGTGTTTTTTACTAACTTGCAGAAGACAACAAGAGAAGAGGAACACTTGAACTTCACCAGGCAAATTGTCCTCTTGTCTAAATCTATCTACTGTAGGGTTTGATGGATTCCTTTCATATTCTCCTCCCCAATCTCAGTAAGCTTTGGCCAAACATGTCTTGCTGAATATACCCACAAATCCAAGGAACAGCCTCCCATGCAGTGATGGGCAGCAGCCAGTTCACACCAGTTTGCCAGAACCGGTAGTAGCTTTTCCCAGTGTCCTAGAGAACCGGTAGTGGCTTTTGGGGGGACCACCTTGGGGGCTTGCTTTTTCGCCGGTTCCCCCACTGTGCATGTGCACCAAGTGCTTGGCACACATGCGTGCCTACAGTGCTTGGCACACCTACAGCACTTGGCACACCTACAGCACTTGCCACACATTCATGCCTATAGCACTCTGCCTGGCAAGCCAAGCAGCCATTTGCTGCTTGGAGTGTGGCACCGTGCAGAGCATCAGGTGGTCACGCACATCCACAGAGGAACTGGTGGCTGCTGCTGAGGCCCTCAGCAGCCTCCTTGCTGTCCTCCCAAGCAGGGAGGAGGAAGAGCAGCTGCTAGCCTGAAGCTCCCTACAGCCTACTCCCCAGGGTAAGTGTCTTGTCTTTGGGTATGGGGTGGGTGGTTATTTTTTAATGTGTATTTAATGAGTATTTATTTTTAATGTGTATTTTTACCATATGCATTTTATGTGTATTTAATGTGTATTTATTTTTAATGTGTATTTTATGTGTTTTATGTGTATTTAATGTGTATTTAATGTGTATTTATTTTAATGTGTATTTTATGTGTTTTTATGTGTATGTTTATGTATTTTTATGTCTATTTAATTTGTATTTTATGTGTACAGTACTTATTTTTATAGGTTTTTTAATTTGGCTCCGCCCATGACATTGGCTCTGCCCATGATGTCATGATGTTGGCTCCGCCCATGATGTCATGATGTTCACCCACAGTGTGGTAGTAAAATTTTTGACTGCCCCGCTCTGGTCCCATGGCCAGGCACATTGCAGTGAGCAGAGTCTCAAGACTTGTTGGTCAAGGAAAAGGACAAAGGGGTATATTTCTATCCATGAGCATATTTTTACATTAACATTGGTGTAGGACATAGCATGGCAGCATGAGGAAACAGGGGATGAACTTAGGTTTCTTGTTTGTCTGGCCTCACGTACTTCCCTCGAATACCTCTCTCATCAGCACCACGCCCTACAAATACATTCCACCAGAATTAAACAGTTTCTTACAACACTCTCTCACCAATGATGCTGTATTGTTTGGGTTAAATTGATTTTTTTCCTTCCCCTAAAATCTGCCCCCTGAGGCAACTACCTCATTTGGCCTAACAGGAGGGTTGGCCTTAAGCAAATTAAGCAAATTCATTCCTGGGTTTTTATAATATGATCTGTTGTTACTCGGTGACTTGTAGCTGAACAGATGGACTACCTCCTTTTAGCCTGTGAAATCATGAACCATCTTAGCTGTGGTGTAAAATATGTTCAGCTATGGCATGTTAGTCATTATTTGGTTTCTTAATCAGAATATGCTGTTCATTCACCCCACTGACAGAGATTCTGTGAACAAATAGTCCATTTCAGACCAGGCAGAAGGATGCTATCCTTATCTAGAAAAAAATTAAGCATGTCCCTGTGCAAGGCCATCTTCCCTGGGCAGAGTCTGACAATTCTGTTTCCTTGATGTAAACAGGGTGTGCTGGTCAATGTTTAATAACAATTTCAACACCATTAACAGTACACTTTCGAGGGGTGGGTGGGTTTTCCTTCCACAAATCTGCAACCCATATGTCCACCCCTGGTTAATTTCACCAGGATACAACCCCACCCCATCCTTGCACCTCAAGTCAGGTGAATTTCGTGACTGCAGTGGCAACAGCAAACCAAATTGCTATCAGGGTCCTGGCAACTATGCTTCCAAGGTGATGAGAGTGATGCCAACCTCCTCTGGACCCCAAGACCTTGGGTGGTGCTAGGGAAGACTTTGTCTCCTGTTGACAGTGGCATCTCTGCACCTCCTTCTTTCTCTCACACTAGTATGATGGGTTTGGGTGAATCTTAGAGGTAGATGCTTCTCATTCTCTGAAAAGGATACTTTTAGCTGCAATAAGACTCCCATCCACGCTTCATCATCATAGATGTAAGTCCAGTCACTGGGAGGTAGGGGCTCCTTAGACTCCTTCACTTCTATCTGGTAACCAGCCACCATCTCTGCTTCCTCAGGCATCTCCCTACTCCCCCCACTCAATTTCAATCTCCTCCTGCCTGTGTTACAAAATAAGCCCTATTTTAAACTGTGCTTTTTTCATTATCTTTTTGCCTACCTAAATGTGTTTTAGTACTTTCAAAATGGTGTTTCCAAATCTGGGGGAGGAAGAAGAATGTAAATAATGTGTGCCTTATGGAATTGGAGAAATTGAACTTAATATGTGATTGGCATGCCTTGCTGTAAGATCATTGACTGGAATCCCTAAGGGGAAGGGCCAGAGGTGTAACCCAGAGATGCAGACACACACACATTCTTTGGAATGCTGTGCATTCATTCTGCAAAATGTGACCCTTGAGGAAGGAGGGGGTCTGTGGGCTTTCCCTGGAACCTATAGCTTGCTTATTTTTGCTTTTAAATGCTTGCTGATCTTTTGTTGGACTGTATCCTGTATTTTACTATGCTTTTAATATATTTCTTGAAGAAACTTGGAGTGGTTATTTGGCCTAATGCTACCTTTTCTACACATATCTGAGGCCTGGGTTGTCCAGCGAGGGAGCTGCAACTCAGAAGAACAATGGGGCCTAATCGAGAGTAAGGCTCCTGTTGTTACAGCCTGTACCTTGGTAACCACACCCTTCTTCTTCTCTCTAGCCGATAGTGATCTGTCTTTATCTTTCCCATCCCAGATCCCCATGCCTGCCACTAGGGCTTTCCCCCACTTCATTCTACTTCCCACATTGCAC
Source organism: Furcifer pardalis (assembly GCA_030440675.1). NCBI lineage: Eukaryota > Metazoa > Chordata > Lepidosauria > Squamata > Chamaeleonidae > Furcifer > Furcifer pardalis. Next base: position 234,358,246 of record CP126890.1, read on the forward strand.
AGCATCCTCTAGTATCACTGTTCTACCCTCAGGCACTGCAACTAATTGGTCTCAGATTTGAGGAACATCCTCAAGTGCCAATGTTGTTACAAAGCTAGGACAGGGAAGCTAATTGTGCTAAGATCCAGGACTTCAGGGAGCAGAGGTGATGGCCCATTAACCACTGGTCATCTTTCACACTCTTCTATGAAAGAAATGTGGCATCAGTCACATCACATCTTCCAGAGCTCTTTCTTGCCTTTTACAACTCTGCTCAGTTTTCTGCATCAATGGTATTTTAACTAAATGTAAGCTTGATGGTGAACCAGAGGCTACAATCTACTAAAGAGGAAGATAGAGTTCGTGAAGAAAAATAAAGCCTCTTTGAAGCCTTCATGAAGCCTGTCAATAGCAATTATATTTAACTTAGCCTTATAGTTCCAAGACAAGACAGTAATCTCGATGAATATGTCATATAAACAGTTATATTGTTGAGTAAACCACTTCACATTTTATTTTTGTCCCTGTATTCATGTGACACTTCTATTAATTTAACAAATAAAGTAATAGAGATCCAAGAGCTAAATGAGAGGAGGCAGTGTGAGCAAGCAACTCTAATAATGAACGTTTTGGAAATAGCAGTATGTTTGCCAAAATCAATATAGCAGATTCATTTATGAAAGACTTGATATCTGAAGGTTTGTATTTAATAAAAGAGCAAGTGTGTTAAATCAAGAGTAGCAAGCGTATTGATCCCAGACTGGCCTTACCACTAAGGAAACCTAGTGCTTGATTGAAAATGTTTCTTTTGTTGCTTAGGAATGGCAATGATTAAAGGAAGGCTGTTGCTATAAAGAGTCAAAATAATATTCAACCTATCCCAATAGAAGTCAGAAGAACTGAGGGAAAGTTCCAAGAAACAGCTGAACTGAAAAACTATATCAGATCCTATAATGCTTAAGGATCCTGATGGTATCAGAGGCCTAAGGATCACAAAGAGGGGAGAGTATTCCTATTTTGCCTGAACTCATTCATATAAAGGAGAAACAAATATCTGGCATATCTGAGAATAAACAAAATAAAACAAAAGCACTGTAGCACTTTAAAGACTAACTGTTATATTTCAATGTGAGCTTTCATGGATCAAGTCCACTTCATCAGACATGGGAGTGAGGCTTCATGGCATCAATTTATACACATCAGATACAGAGTAATTGGTTAGCATAACAGATTAGCATACAAATTGTAGTAGATTCATACAATTGATAATGGCAGATGATCTCTGGTTGTTATTCAGATTAACTGTAAATGAGATATCGGAAATGGCAACACAGAGAATCCCATCTCAAATCATTTCAACCTACCTGGACACACTATCCAAGACTTGAAAGTTGTGATACTGGAACAGAGAAATTACAAGAGTAGGATCCAGAGAGAGACAACAGAAATAAAATACATCCATCTGTTGGACACCCATCACAAAGGTTTAAATATTAGCCAAGGGTTTCTGGGACATTATCAGATTTGATACACAGATTGTTATATGCTGCTAAATATGTTGTATGAACTATAAGAGAGAGACAACTGAAATAAAATACATCCATCTGTTGGACACCCATCACAAAGGTTTAAATATTAGCCAAGGGTTTCTGGGACATTATCAAATTTGATACACAGATTGTTATATGCTGCTAAATATGTTATATTTTATCCTTCACAAACTTTCTTGTAAAATTCTTTCACAACATAGGCTGTCCCACAGAACAAAGAATATGCTTACACAGTAACACAAAGGTTAAACTCATTAGCAAATGTTCAATGCCAGGTGATTGTTTTGTATCTTTCCAATTTTGCAATTGAAATAGTATCTTGCCACTCTCCCCACATTTGCAATTGAAAAATAGGGTTTTTTACAGCTAATCTGAATAACAACCAGAAATCACCTGCCATTACCAGTTGTATGAAACCAATATGATTTTTATGCTAATCTGTTATGCTAACCAATCACTCTGTACCTGATGCATATAAATTGATGCCTTGAAGTCTCACTCCCATGTATGATGAAGTGGATTTGATCCACAAAAGCTCAAATTGAAATATAACAGTTAGTCTTTAAAGTGCTACAGTGTTTTTGTTTTGTTTTGTTTATTCTCTGATATACCTGAAACAAAAAACTAACACAGCTACTATTCCAAAACACAAATATCTGTATAACTATATTTTGCATGTTTTCATTCCTAAAGTCTGTATAGATATGATTTCCAGCTTCTGGTGGGATAAAACTAAGGAGTGGAAGAAATATGGAAGGACAACTGATGGTAGCCACCAGGAATATCTACAGTATATGCCAGTGTACATGTAAGGCATGAACTTTCTGGATAAAGAATGTAATAATGCTCATATCTCTTAATCCTTTTAATAAAGCAGAACCTTCAGTATAGGCCCTCAGATTTTCTCAGATAAATTGGGAAGTAATGTGACTATGTACATTGAATGGAAGTACTACAAAGAGCACATCAGTCTAACAAACAATGTCTTTCAGAAAGAGTGAAAGAATTAGAACAGAATTTTAAAAGACAAGTAAAGGAAAGGAAAATATGAAAGTGTGAAAGGGGTTAGAAAATCCAGAGCCTCAGTAAAAACAAAGAAGTAAAAGGAATTTAATAGCAAAGCATTAAAATCATTATCTGTTATTACTTTTCAGAAATTCACAGGCCTAGTTATGCCTTGAAAATATCAAGCCATGCCAGAGCACTTCAATCCCTTTTGTGTCTTTCATGTTTTACACAACAAGCCTGAGAGAACCTGCCACTATCTGACTCTTGCATGCAGTATTTTGAAGTCAAAAAGAAATTCAACAGCAACTTTGAAGTTATTCATAGTGAAGCCATCACTAAATTTGGCATTATAAGCAGGGGCATGCTGGCTAAGCTAAAAGGTTACTGGACAGGGAGTAATGAGGGCATCTAACCCTAACAAAATATATACATTCCCACTCGCCTTCTAATTTCAACTCCCCTCTGGGGATTTGAACCAACAACCTCTTGCTTACAAGGCAAAATTGCAACCTCTAAGCCATGGCAGCTGCTGTCAATAGAGCTGCTTTTGTAATCTTCTCTTTGACAGCACAGGCAGAAGAAGGCAGGCAGGGGAACACAGAACCCTGCTTCTTTGTTTGATCATTCAAGGCATCACAGCTTGGCTCAGCTCTTTGGATTCGCACCCAAGGGGGGTGCCATGGTACTTGGGGCCTGGGGGGTGCCACAGGCTGCGTCCCAATTGCACGATGGGCCAGCCCACCACTGGTTATAAGAATAGGTAGAACAGTGGTCTCTTTCAAACATGAAGGCATATGTTTTTCCTGTGGAGATGGACTGATGACCCATTCTATTGCTTTTTCTTTGCCAATTTTAGAATCCATGATGGGCAATGATCCAATGAAAGGTCAATATCAGAACTAAGCCTAACTTCCTGTCCAGCATAAGTGTGGCAGAAGACTTGATAGAGATCCACCTAATGATCTGCCACCTTATTAATGAGTTTGATATTACAGTAAAACCTTGCATAAAGAATGCCTCGCTTAGAGACTAACTCACTTAAAGAGCAGAATTTTCTCTGAATGGTCACCTCGCTTAACAACTAAAACCAACCAAAAACTCATTTATCAACTAAATTGGGGTTTACAATCCCTTCTGCCAGAAGTCACAATTGGTCACTTACAATGGTGTTTTGCTTAAAGAGCACCTAGTTTAAAGAGCAATCCCATGGAACGCATTATGCTCTTTAAGCGAGATACCACTGTATATGCTCTTTTGGGCATCTATATGGCATTGCCATATGCACTAGACAATTTCCTAACTGCAGTTAAACTACAGTCCATGGGAGTTTTCTCCATTTACTCACTAGCCTTCTTTTTTCCTGCTTCATCACTCCTTACTTGTCTGTAAACCAACATGAAGTACAGGCTGTGTAACAGAGAGGGTATTTGAGTAAGATCGTGGTGGGAGACATCAGGTTTTATATTTTGCTTTCAGAAATAAGAAAAAGGCATCTGAAAAATGTTCCCATACTTTTAAAAGTAAATCATTAAAAAATGTGGCTTTGATAATTGTCAAGAACCAGATTAGATTCATGCATACCATACCATAACATTTAAGGGTACAAACTTATGTATCATAGAGCACACAGCATTCTATGTACTCTCCAAAGCCTCTAAATTGTTGTTGTTTCAAATTGTTCATCTAAAGCTTACAGTGGTTTCAGCTGACCTAGTAACTGAATGAGTTCAATATTGTGTTTCTGAAAGATATGTCTATGAATAAAGAACAATGAAAAGCAACTGAGCTTCATTCTGCAATAGAACGTCTCTAAGCTGATCTTCTTCCATGCTACTCATGTCATAAGCCCAGGTCACATGACATGTCAAAAGCTTGGAGGGAAGTGTAGGACTAAAAATTATGTCAGTGTCAAATTCTGCTTCTGTTTGTTGACATTTTATGATGCTTCACTACATTTTCGTGATGACTAGACCTTTTCAGCTATCTCAAGGGAGCCTTTATGAGGGCTAGTTGTAATCTAGATAGTAATATTCTATAACACTCATGCATCAACTTGACACTGCAATCCTTAGCATATTGTCTATACCAAGGGTTCTCAACCTTCTGAAGCCAAGGGCTGGGTCACACTCCCTCAGACAGCTTCGGTGGCTAGATGGCCATTTTACCCTTCCTCCACCACATGGCACTTCCTGGTGTGGTGGTGGTGGTGGGTCACATGAAATGGTGATGTGGGCCACAGGTTGAGAATCCCTGGACTACAGAATAATAACTTACTTCTGACCATACACATCTTTGTTATTGATAAAATAAGCCTATCCCTCTATTATTTTGGTTGAGGTCTCTGTAAGGCAGTATATATATGTTGAAAGTATCTTTCATAGAAAATTAGTTACATATTCATTAAACGTTCTTTATGCACTGCTAGTACTTCCTTCTAAGCTTTCTTGTTTCTTTTGATATTTTGAGAATCAAATTTTATTTCTTAAATATATTTGACATGCTGTCATTTTAAATTATAATAATGCTGCATCGCCTCTCATGTTTCATAGATTTGTGGCTCTGGAAACGGTTTTTTCTTCCTTAGACCATGATACAGTCTATCACATGACAGAAAGAAAATGAAAAGTGAATTAAATTATTTATTTCACTTGCCTCAAATGATCTAACCCAGTCATTTCATCAAAAGTCCTAAAATTAATGGTGAGATTGTCACACACTCTTATTTTCACTCATCTCAAGAATTTTCATGACATTATGTATCTGAGGGAGACTATGTCAGAGGTACCAAGACCCAATACATACGTTACAATGGAGAATTTTATACACAGATTGTTATATGTGGCTATATATTGTGTATATCATATTTTGTTATATTATACCACCTTCACAAACTTTCCTGAAAAAAATCATTTCACAATATAGGCTGTCACACAGAACAAAGGATATGCTCACACAGTAGCACAAAAGTTAAAACCATTAGCAAATGTTCAATGCCAGGGTATGGTTTTTTTGTTTTTGTTTTTGTTTGGTGTTTTTTTTTCCGTATCTTAATGGAGCCACGATGGGTCGGAATCGATAAAAAAACTATTTGCAATTGAAAAGGAGACATTTACAGCTAATCCGAATAACAGCCAGAGATCATCTGCTACTGCCAGTTGTAAAAGGCCATATTGATTTGTATGCTTATCTGTCATGCTGACCAGTCACTCTGTACCTCTGTATCTGATGTGTATAAATTGATGCCATGAAGTCTCACTCCTATGTCTGAGTGGATTTGATCCATGAAAGCACACATTAAAATATAAGTTAGTCTTTAAAGTGCTACAGCACTTTTGTTTTTGTTTTGCTTTGTTTATTCTCTGATATGGCTGAAACACAAACTAACATGGCTACTATTCCAAAAAAATACAAAGGGGAAGCAGGTCTTTTCTCTATTTATCATAACAGAATACTATTTCTGTCACTTCAAAAGAAGAAGCAGTACCATGGTATAAAAGCAGAATTTAAGGAGCAATCTTTTGATCCTGAGATTGCTAGTGACAAAGCAGATAGTACTTTCTGTGAAAGAAGCACTTCTAGCCACAGAATGTGTGTCCTGGATCCAAACCTGTATCTACAAGAATTCTCTTTTTGGAAAGAGAACTGAAGTTTGTTTGACTTCAATTATTCTCTAGCACAGTTCAAGGGGCAATAAATTGAAGCTGTTGGTAACTTCTTCTTGCTTCTTTCAGATTTACTAATTTCAGCAAGATTATGTGGGAATTAAATGTTCCAAGTTGTCAAGGAAGCTGCTATGGCACTGAGAAATCAAAGAGACAGAATGTGACAGAAATGCGATCCTTATGGAAAGCCAGGAAGAATATGGAAAGCCTTAAGGAAAGCCTGGAAGATCTGTGCTGGGGGAGGAATCTGTATTTGGCATGAATTCTCCTGTGGTGGACAAATATTCAATACGAAGTACATTTCCTTCATTGAGACCATTTCATGTCATAAACACCTCCTATGTCATAAACACCCTCCTTGACACTTCAAGAGCTCTGTGGGCTACCAGAGCAATGAATAATTGCTTAAATGACAAGTACTCTACAAACTCTTAGAAAATTGTAAATCATTTAGTGACAGAAATGAGAAATGAATGAAGTGCACAGTCACAATTTCACAGTAGTAGCTTTTATATATAGAAAATATTTCAACACATAACATGATATAAAAAGATCCCTGCCAAAACAGACCAAATAGCTGTCTAGTCTGAATGGCTTATTTGACACAGAGTTCAGTGAGATGTTTGGAAGTCATAAAAGAAGACACGGGGACAATAGCTCTCCTCTGTAGAATATCCTACTTCTGACTTCCAAGATGACATACAGCCAATGTAACTATTCTTCCATTAATTTGTCTAATCATCTCTTAAAGCCACTAATGTTGATGGACAGCATCATATGGACAGGCACTTAGCAAATGGCCAATCTGATTGCTCTGACTGTTTAAACCTGGGACCCATCTTACCCATGGCAATATACTAGCTCTTGATGTGATGATTCTGAGAACGACTGACAACTTCGAAGAAGAAAATACAAAGATCAGGCATTTCAAATTAGGTTGGGGAAGAAGTGAATGAAACAGGAATGGTGGCCACTCTGATTCTTGGCTTATTTCCATTCTTTCTGCATGATGCAAATGTGCAATTCTTTGCATGTTTACTTAGACATAATTTCCCTCACTTAAATGGGCCTTATTTCAACAGAATAGGTGCTGAAGATTGTAGCCAGTAAGAATCTGAACCAAGTTCCATTTTGAACAGAACTGTGACAAGGAAGAGTGCCAAAGGGTTCAGAAGAAATATATTAAATATGCCTCTACTATCCTCAGCATACCATGCCATAAGAAACATTTTATGGTTCAAAAGTTCTATCCAGTCACTTTGACTAAACTTACCACACTGCCTGTCCTCTCTGTGTCATCATTTTCTACCAGTAGGAGGTGATACATCTGTACGGGGGGCCTTCATGCTTGCATGTAGGCTTCACACATGAGCAAAGCTCATAGGTTTCTGGGTGTTTCTTCACATGTATCCCTTAAACATGAGCAGAAATATCTCTTGTTACTTTCCATGTATAGAAAGCAACAGCAGGGAGAGGAGGGGCTAGCTGTTCTCCTCTAAGCATGGTGAATTTAGTCACATAGAAAATAACATGTAACTCAAGATTTCAGAGTTCAGAAAATAACTGAAGATTGGTCCAAAGCATCTTTTCATCTAAACATGGATCATAGGTCCGTCTGACATACTGCTGGATATCTCACTTCTCCATTTTATGTTTCTCTTCCTCTGAGGTTGTCCTCTTCAGGGTGTCATGTTTCTAGATATGCCTTCAAGTTGTGGTACATTTTACTGTTTTACTAAGTACATTTTTTGAGACCAGATCTGTATTGATCTGATATTGGGAAGGCTTTACCATTTAGTAACAAAAGCCAGTATCGAGAGAGTTGGGATGAAGGTAGTGTATATTTTTCAAGAACTTTCCTGAGCCATTGATTTGTGCCCAGTTAGAACAATGAAGATATGTTTGGCTGGGCATGACAAGCACCTTTCTGATAGTGATGGCTTGCTATCTGCCTACTTTGGTACCATTGTTCAGGTTTTTCTTGACATGCATCCAACAGTTTTGGCATCCTTTTCATTTTGAATTGGGGCTGCCTCCAGAACTTCCAAGACAGGATTGGGTAGCAATATATTAAATATACTTACCAATGGAAATCTGGCACAGTCTCTCATATGAACTCAATATCTAGGCTATTGCTGGATTGCTACAGCAAGTTGTGGCATGGAGCTACACACTGCAGAAACAAAGTATGTTTGATACCATTTTGTTTTGTTTTTGTATTTTACTCTGTTGACAATGCATATTTTACAGATACATTTTTACAGAAGGCTCATGTTTTCACTACCAATGATCATCTCTTTTCCCGATATTCTATTATATTTGGATGTGTAAAAGAGCAACTTGCTCCCAACTGGTAACTCAGCTCAGAACCAAGATCTTGGGCAGGCTTCAAGGAGTAGGAAAATGTGAGTTGTCTCTGGACTAGCTAATTCTTTTATTGAAAGAACCATAAATCTCCAAGTATAGCTGCATTATATACTTACATCAGTTTGATATTGCTGCCAGTTGTCATGGTTCCATCTCTCTTTTCTCTCTCATCTTTTGAAATCTGTTTCACAAGTTCTTTGTAGAGGAGGGATGTGCCTGCCATCAGCCCTGACCCTTGTAGCCATTGAGGAAGGCTAATGAGAAGTAGCATTTAGAGGCCACACATTCTGTACTCCTGGCAGTGCAGCAGAAGAACACTTTTATAGTGGAATTCTGGCTGTCACCAGCTATATCAAACAGCTTAATAATATGGCAAGGGATCTGACACTGTTTATTTGCCTTCCGCTCCAAGCATCTGTGGATTCAAGCAATAGTGAACTCTTGCCAGCATTATTTACTCTATTCAGAAATGTATTTTGCCAGCATTCACTCTTAGAGGAATGTATTTGATTGCTTTCTCTGCCTTTTCAACAAAGTACAACATAAAGTCTCAAATATTCTTATGGCTAGGAAATGAAGAGATAAGCAAAGGAGCTCAGGATGTGATACAAGATACAAAAAAAAATAAGATTTTTTTAGCAATAAAATCTGTGGACCATAAATATGTTGTTATACAGTCACATAGTCCAGTCCAACCCTTTGTGACTCCATGGACCATTGCACCCCAGGCACCCCATCCTCTACCATCTTCCTCAACCCACCTAGCTCTGTTCCCATTGCATCAACAATACCATCTAGCCATCTCATTCTCTGTCGCCTCCTTCTTCTTTTGCCCTCAACCTTTCCCAGCATCATGGCTTTCTCAAGTGAATCCTCTCTTTGCATTTGATGTCCAAAATACTTTAGCTTCATCTTCAATATTTGACCTTCCAGGGACCATAAATGTAAATATGTAAATGTAAGATTGTAGCCAAAGATTTTATTCCACTTCATCTAATTAGACTGATCCCTATATGGAACAATTGACATTAAAGTGTTGTCTTGGATAGAGGGAATGTGTTTTAACATACTTTTTATTTGTTCACACAATCAAACTCTGATATGCACTCATATCAAGTTTCTGTCCATATTGTTAGCAATGGCCATTTGACTGGAGATGAAATACATATCTGATTCTATTCTATTCTATCCTATTCTGCCCATTTCTGAGGTGCAGAAATGTTAAGTTAACTGACAGTTATGTTTACAAAATATTAAAATATTACTGGATTAAAATGTGTATATACATGTATAATGTTACAGAGATTTTTATTTTATACCTACATCATTTCCTTAGAAAGAAAATCTCACTTTTAAACTTCATAATCACAAGACTTATAGTGTAATTACTTTAGTACATTGTTGTACACTTGATAGCTTGATAAAAAAGAAATTTACTGACTGTATTTCAGCAGTCAGTCTGTCTATCTGGAGGATATTATAAAAATGGAAGGAATACAGTTAAGTGCTTTTTTTAACCAACTGTAATGTTTGAATTAAAGGCACCACCTCTTCTGGTTAAACATTTTTATATCAAATCACTTACCCATGTCTTCAGAATTTAACTTAGCTTCAAGAAAAGGCCGATAAGTATTTGAAGTTTTCAAATGATTGCCTTGTGTTTCAGTTTTAGGATTTGCATCTTGTCCATTAAACAACATTTTAATTGCTTTGAATGTCAGTCTCTCCTGGCAAACATCTCCAGTTTTCCTACAACACCAGACAAAACAAATTAATGAATAACCATAAGTTTTCCATATCTCTAGAGATGGAAACTGAGAGACTGTACAGAGATAAAGACCTAGATATAATTCAAAAGTTATTCGATCCAAGAAATGATTGCTGCTTTTGTAGCAGCATTTTTGAGGCTCTTAAATGCACTGAATCAATACTAAATTTATCACAGACATGACAAGCTTGCATGACTTGAGGTTGAATGAGTTATGGTTAAAGGTGATGCCTTATCAAGCTCAATTTTTGTGATACTTTTGAACATTTCCGATATGCATTCAGTTGGTGATGAAGTATTTCTCCAAATTACCGTATTTGCTAGCATATAAAACACATCGGAGTATAAGATGCACCCCATTATTACAAAAAATAGCCCACTGTAGGCCACTATATACAGGGCAGTAAAACCCCGGGTTACAATGGAGGTCCGTTACAACAGCCTCCGTTGTAACCTGAAAAAATTGTACACCAAAACATTTATAGGGATGCATTGAAAAATAATAAAACAGTCTTGAATTGATCATTGTATACAAAAACAAAAACATTAAAAAATTGTAAACTAGGACAGCATTTCCATAGGATTTGCCATTGTAAACGGCAGCAAACTTAAATTAAACTGAGGTGGTTGTAACCCAGAGTTTTACTGTCCAAGACACACTCCATTTTTCCAGTGTATTTTAAGGGGGGTGGGAGTGGGTCTTATATGCCAGCAAGTATGGTATTTACTGTGCTTTGCAACACATATAAAGTACTTTTGCAAAGCACTGCAGAATTCACCTTTGGAAATTTATAAATGGCACATTGAAAATACAGAGGCAGATGAAACAGAGACACAGGAATAAAACACTGAACAAATATCTGCTTCAACCTGGCCCAAGCTTGTACTGAATTATTCCACACACTGTCTGTGAACTATTTTTGTATTTAGACTTGTATGACTCAGAGTGGCTAACATGACATGGGTAACATACAACTACAGTTTTACAGTCTCAAATTTAAAAGCAACAACATGGTATAAATATAACACATAATGCAACACAATTAGTACAGTCAATAAATCTAACATAAAATAATGAAAATACAATACAGTCAGGAAATACAATCCCTATAACAATATAGCATTTTTAAAAGTCAACTCCCTCCTGCTGAGAAAAGCTATTACCAATACTAGCACAGATATACACTACAAACGCAAATATATATATATACAATACACTAGTACAAAAAATACAATCAAGTCAGGAGAGTCAAGAGAGTCCTTATCTCATCCCAGCAAAGAGGGGTAGCTATGGAACAGCTGTGGCGACAGTAACAGTGATCTTCATAGTGATTTTAATTCATGCTGTAAGCCGCCCAGAGTTGGGTTTACCCAATTGGGGCGGGATAATAAATACGATAAATAAATAAATAAATAAATATATAAATAAATATATATATAATGGGCCAGGATACCTCAGAGACCGTGTCACCCCAAGAACGTCTGTCCGTCCCACCAAGGCGGATGGGAGAGGCTCTCTTGCAATTCCATCAGCTAGAGAGGCTCACCAGGAGGAGGGTCTTCTCCGTGACCGCCCCGGCCCTGTGGAACCTCCTGCCAATCGATCTACATCAACAGACAGAGCTCCTGCCCTTCCGGAAAGGCCTTAAAACCTGGCTGGCAGGACAAGTTTGGGGATCAAAAAATACCGGATCTCATGTTGGGTGGCTTATCAGATGAGACAGCCACCCTTTGCTCTTACCACCTTACTCCTGTTCTGTTTTTTAATAATTTTTGTAATTTTATAACTTGGAAATGTTTAATTCCTTTTAGCTTAACTTTTAATATTGTATTAATTCATATTTTTAACTGTTAATAGGGTATTGAATATTGATCTGTGGTCTTCAACTATGTATTTTTTAAATTTGTTATGTAAGCCGCCCAGAGTTGGGTTTTTAGCTGATTGGGACGGGATAGCAAGTTGGAAGAAATAAATAAATAAATAATCAATACAACACAAAAATCATACAATATTCAAATACAACAAAATACAATATTTGGTACAAAAAAGTACCATATTACAATACTAGTCCAACAATACTAATTCAGCAGCCTATCTACCCCAGCCACAAATTAGTCCAGGGGCAGTTGCGGCAAAAATCCCACCACCCAATGCCACGGCGGCCTTTAAAGCCCCCGGCCAGGGGCAGGAACCCGGGCACAGGTGGAGAAGGTCCTCCAGGGCTGGTTGTCATGGCAGCCCCTCTGCCCAGATGCAGGAGGTTGCTGGGCGGCAGCGGCAAGGAAAATCCTGTGCAATGATTACAATATAAAAGTCAAATAGACTATGTAATTGAAGAAGTAGATAGAGAAGCTGTATTCTATCTACTAAAACAAGACCAGAAGCACTGTTAATATCCAATATTACAGTAAAACTGGAGGGTGGAGTACTTCCTCTGAAATTTCTTAACTGGTATGACATAATATTTTTCAAATTCATATGCAAAAAGTGCCCATGACAAAATAATGACAAATATATTAACTACTAGAGATAAGTCATGCACATGTCTTCAGAAGCTAAGTAATTACTCCATTTTAAACATGATCTTAATGTAATGTATCAATAACTACACAACAGCCTTCAAATGCTGGTCATTTGGAGGGCAGCTTCTGATCAGTCCAGTACAAGATGGTAACACCACCAGATTTTCTGTCATGACATGAAGCAACTAACACATAAAACATATTTCATTACAAATTCTGCAGCATTCAGGATCCAGTCATAAAGTTGACTTCATAGCAAAGCAAAATAGCAGATCTGATTCATTCAGACAACTTGTCTTAGGCTTTGTTTACACAAATGACCAGCCTTTTGCAGAATACAACCCAAATTTGTGGTTGATTACAATATCACAGGAAATCCATCTGTAGCGGAAAGAAGAATGTCCCATGTTACTTAAGTAAAATGTATTTAAACTGTAGCTGTCATTCTGCATTATAGAAATCAATAAGGTCAGAAACATTCAACATTTACTGGATTTTCAAACATTGGTTTGGATTTCTTTGCTAGCATATGAACTTCCCATTAAAGAACCAAATATTTTTCCAACTGTATGACAGCAATAACAGTCAAAAGCAGAATTTTAGTGCCTATGAAATGGGTTGTATTTTTCAACCAACTGAAAATAATAGAGAAAACCATATCTTCATACTTTATCAGTGCATTCATCTCATCTACATTTGAAACATTTAATGAATCACTTTTGAAATGGCTGGCTCTCAGCTGTAGCACCTAAGTCACTTTCAGGTAACGTGATAGTACAATTTGCTTAGCTACCAATGGATTTGTCAGTAATAGTCAACCAAAAAAAATCAATACTAAGATTATCATAACCCATCTCACTACATTCATGAAATGTTTATTTAAAGAACAGTGCCAACCATTTGGGTCTAGCATACTTAGATATATGGACATGCCCTCCAAAGATAAGCCACATTGAGTTTTTGAAATGAAGGGAAGACTTGATCATTTTCAATGTTTTATTCTGTATTTCATGAGGAACATGGCATTCCTAACTCTTTTCATTGGGTCAATATCCATTTGGTTTCATAACATTTGCAAACATTTTCTTCATACTGGTTTTTTCCTCATCAGCATTTAATACAGATTCATGAAGATTAGCATATTTTTCTTTTCTACCTTCCAATTTCAGAGAAGAATTTTTGTCTCCTAGCTAAGAAAGAAAAAAATCCCTGTAGTGGCATCAGTACAACTAACAGGCACAGAACTGTCATGTTACATTTATTAGAATTAGTCTTACAGCTGAATGTTGAAATCCCAGTCAGATCCTAGACAATGGGTTCCTAAAGAATGAATCAGCTACAAAAATGGGGAAGTGGGTCTGGCTAATTGGAAAAGCAAGTAATTAATTAACCTGACAAGGTCATGCAGGAGATGAATATGAATTAGGGCTTCAAAATTATAAATGCCACAGGTGCATTGATACCAGTAATTGTTCTTTATTTATTTTTCCAGGTCCCAACAATTACACATCTTCTTTTCACCTGCCAGCAGTGATGCCACTCATCATGTGACATTTTTTTTTTATTTTTTATTTTAGCAAACTCAAGGACCAGGAAGGACTTAATTCACAATGCAAAATCCACCTTTAAAATGAAGTAAAGCATGGGCAGGCAAAATACAGCTCTCCATATATTGATGGACTGCAGGATTTACCATTAATTTTATTTTGTGTGTATGCAACGTGCTCATGTCAATTCTGACTTATGGCAACCTTTTCGACAGAAGTGTTTACCATTCACTTCTTCTAGGGGTGCTTTGAACTGTGCAGCTTGCCCAAGGCTATCATTCTTCCACAAGAAGGCATAGTGGGGATTTGAACTCCTATGCCTAAGCCACCAAAAGCTATCCTGCCAGTTTTTAATATTATATAAATCCAGTATGTAAGTGGTTTTTCTGTCAATGTTTTACTATATTTTTAAAATATGTCATTTTGGCTTCTCTTCATATCAGAACAGATGTTTGAGGCAGAGGTATAGGTTAAGAAAATTACCTTGGTGATGATGAATGTGCTTTGCAGGTTAATTATTTCATATCTGTGAGGTTCATGTTTCTGAATTTCTGCCGTTGTTTTACACACATTGGGAATAAGCCCCAAAGGAGACAGTATTTGCAAAAGCAGAAGCTATTTGGCAGAGCAATGGAACTAGACTTCTCGGAGTATATCACTTCCTTTTATTTCCCTGCTTAAGAAGCCAACTTTTTGCATTTCTGGGAAAGACTGATATTTGTGTTGGGGTGAGGGATTTAGTGCATGGCTGTCCCTTTGATAGACACTGCTTGCTTCTAAATCAGACATGTCCAAAAACAACTCCTGTTCGAACTGATGACAGATAATGATGAAATGAGATGCTGCTACAGAATTAGTTGATGTGGCAACACTTTTCATGTATATTGTAGAAACTTCTAATAGAGCTTTTTCCAGTCTCCTAACCTCAGGGAAATGTAAATGTAAGGCTTAGGCATGCCAAAAAAACAAAACAAAAAAAAACAAATCCAGGACATGGCTCAGAGTCCAATAGCTAGCAACCAACAATATTTCTTTAGCATTAGTCATCATCATGCCACTTTCAGCAGAGTGCTTTGCAGTCATTAGCTCATTGAACCATTATTCATTCAAACAATTATCTCCCATGGTAAATGGTTATTATTTCTGATTTACAGGAGAGGCATTGGGATCTGCAGTGTAAACCAAGCTAAATCACTATGTTAACTGTAGTTTTACTTTGGAACAATATCTTATCTCCAGAGTAGAATCACGTGATCTCTTTCAGTCTGTTGGCACCTGAACCAACTCTTAGTCTGGACAAGTGGATAGCTCCAAATTCAAAAGCTTGTTGAAAAAGGCAAAATGAAGCCCAGCATATTTCAGCATTAGTATACATTATGTGAGTTACCTTCTCTGTGGATCAAATAGAGAAAACCATTAGCATGATTTTAGAATGGATGCTCCTTCTAATGATAAAAGGCATACATTTGTCATAGAATATGTGCTTTACCTCACCAGTGTACTCTGCAATTAACATCCCTTGTTTTAAGTTGTAATGGGAAAGTAAACATGGACTTAATTGGCAGCTGTGTGGCTGAAGCAAGTAACTGTAAGAAAGTTCAACAGCTTTTTGAAAAATGAAGCCCAGCATAGGAAAACCAAGGTAATAATAGAAAATTCATTCCCCTTGTATAGTCCCACTAAATATCCATTTATTTGTTCTGCTTTGGTTGTTTTGTGAGGTTGTATTTTATGATTTTTACTGTACTGTTGCTGTTTTGACTGTAAGCCACCCAGAGTCGTCTCAGTGAGTGGGCAACAATATAAATCTGAATAAATAAATAAATAAATATTTGGATATTTATGTGTTGTAATGAATTCACTGACACATTTCTTCTTCAATTGGAGGATAACTCAGTAATAATTTATCAATTGAACTTTAAATTTACAGCAATTCCTTTCACCTGAACTTTCTGTTAGGTGAGTGATTTCAGTGCCACCTCCCACCCTGTATTACTTGCAAATTATTACTTGTAGCTGCCTTCTCTTTCCAATAAGAAAGCTAAAATAACATTATTGTACAATTGCAATTTAGCAAGCAATAGTATCACTCCTTTAACAGAGGCACCATAATATTTTAATTACCTTTATAGTTTTGTAATATGTCTTCATCAGATATTTTAGTTATTTATTTTATACCATTTGTAGGACATCTTTCTTGCAGCAAGGGGACCCCAGACAGCTAAGAATGTTTAAAAGGTAAGACTGAGACACAATAAATTAAAGATTAAATAGCAATTAAGATTGTTGCTCAGTTTCAAGTGCTGTTGCCCAATTGTCTCCTGTGAGTACTGAGAAAACAATGAGGTAACTGGGAAAAAACAAGATTGTAATATTCTGATGGTTTCTTTAAAATTAAAAAGTAGCTATAGTACTAATGCTAGGGCTGTAAAACATTTTTACCATTTTGAGAAAGTTTTTAGATACGACCACTGTATCTAATTCTTTTTTAAAAGGAATTTCTAATACAGAACACAATGATTGTGAACACTGAGATAGAATTAACACTTGTTTCCTCAACATAATTCTTTTGATGTCCTTCTACTATATTGTTCTATTTTGTGCATAATAAAATTGCTCAAAAATAAGATTTTAGATTCACCACTGTAAAACAGCACAAAACAAAGGAAGTTGCAAGTAATTGCTTGATGGGAACATTTCCTAATATTGGAGCTCTGTTAACCTTTGAAATCACCTCCCCAGAGAATTGGTTAAAATCATATTACATGAGAAATGTACAACCAAAGTGGCCCAAACACTTGAGAATATACTAAAGGGAAATAATCCTGCAGCCATAATAATGGGAATGGTACTTGTCCATCACAGTCTTATTGTTCCATTTTGTTGCTTGCAGCATACGGTATAATGTAATTTCAATGCTAGGATTATATTTACACTTGAAACAAAAGGCCCAGCAGGCTTCTGTAATAGTGATGCATAACATCAATGGAAAACATTCAAGCTATCCCTTTAGTAGGAAGATTGAAGAACCACTGAAATAGCTCACCATTTATTGCATGTCCGCAGGAAACTGTAAAAACCAATTCCCTGAGACTGAAACCTGAGAGGAGGGATGGGTTCATGTGACCTCAAAGGGCAAATTCCTGTTAATAAACAGAGGTGGAGCAGGTGGAACTGGGAAGGCAGAATTTATCCCCCAACTGCCAGGACATGAAACATGAAGGCTCCTGTGTTGTGATACTGCCTTGCCCCAAATGACAGCTCACTAGTTCTATTGAGAGTGGGACTGTGGTGGTTTAGTGGGTGAGATGCTGAACTTGATGACTGGAAGATTGGCAGGTCAGGAGTTCAAGACCCGAATGCTGCATGATGGAGTGAGTTTATTTATTTATTTATTTATTTATTTATTTATTTATTTATTTATTTATTTATTTATTTATTTATTAGTTCAAATTTATATTGCTGCCCACTCGCCGTGACGACTCAGGGCAGCTTACAGACATTACATTACAATATGTTGGGGTGGGCACAGGGGGAGGGGCAGCAAGGTCCTCATCCTGCCCTGGCTTCTTCTCCCCCTGGCAGTTAGTATAGGCACAGGGGGAGGAGCGGCAAGGTCCTCATCCTGCCCTGGCTTCTTCTTCCCCTGGCAGTTGGTGTAGGCACAGGGGGAGGGGCGGCAAGGTCCTCATCCTGCCCTGGCTTCTTCTTCCCCTGGCAATTGGTGTAGGCACAGGGGGAGGGGCGGCAAGGTCCTCATCCTGCCCCGGCTTCTTCCCCTGGCAGTTGGTATAGGCACAGGGGGAGGGGCGGCAAGGTTGCCGTCCCTGTTCCAGGTCCTGCCAACCTAGCAGTTTGAAAGCAAGACATTGCAAGTAGATAAATAGGGACCACTTCGGTGGGAAGGTAAACAGTGTTCTGTGCACGCCAGTGTCTAGTCATGCCTGCCACATGTCCATGAAAATGTCTGCAGACACAGACAGCACTGGTAATTTCGCTATGAACCCTAGAGTCGGATACAACTGGCTTTCGAACAAGGGTGAGCTTTACTGTTACCTTTAGTTATATTGAGAAGCAATGATCTGACCAAAACTTGTCAAATTTATCCTCTAATTCAAGAAGAAATGTATCAGATAATTCATTACAACACATTTTTATTTCATTGGTCAAATTGCTGCCAGAACCTCTGTTTCTGCCCAGCAAAAAAACTGCCTGATGACTGATTAATAAGTTGATGAGAAATGAAAGGGTAGACCAGTCTGATATCTATGTATGCTGACTGTTAGCAGCATCAGTTATTTTTAATGTGTATCTTAAAGACTAAAATGCTTACTATGGCATGAGATTTAATGGATCGTTGCTTTCTTCAACAAACGCTAGGGCTATAAAAACATTTTACCATCATAAATGCCTTGGGAAAGCTTATTAGACTTGGCAAAGGGGCATAATCTGGGCAAATCAAAAACTCTTTCTGACTCATATCAGCTACTCCTATGGCAACTTGGAGACTTATAGATTTATTATAGAATTGTCTATCATGAAAAATTGTCTCATACAGTATATATATATGTTATAAAAAATTGTGTATGCCATAATAAAGCCATGGAAAGTTTGCTTCATATTTAATGTTAGTCTTTAATGTGCTGCAAGATCCTTTGTCATCACCAAAAGATAGCTTTTAATTTAAGCAGGATGCATTCTTGTGCTAGTGACTGGATTGCTCAGAGAGTTGGAGCGAGAGCAGGTGTTTGCTTCCTACTGTGCCTTACAGGAAGAGAGTTAACCTGTGTAGCCTTGAACAGTCTTCACAGTACTACATCACCACCTGAAGAAGGAACTGGTAAACTACTTCAGAGTACTTTATACCTAAGATTCCCTGGAAAGAGTCACCATAACTCAGATTCAAATTGATGTCACATTGTTGATTAGCTTAATGTTCTTGGACCAGGTTTCAGGTATCAGAATTGAAAGAACTAAGATCCTAGAAATGATCAAACCCGAAAATTGATCAACCAAGTGAAAAACAAATCATTGAAAATTTGGTCAAATGCAACACAAGTCACTACAATGATTCAAAATCACCTAATTATTTGTTGCTAATCCATCAGGTTACTTCTAAATCAAGGTGATCCTGCAAATTAATGATGGCCTCTAAAAGGTCTTAACTTTAGCAGCCCTGCTCAGGCCTCTCAGTCTCAAGACAGTGAACTTCCTTTATTGAGACAACCACACCTCATATATGGTCTCCTTTTCTTATCCTCAGCTTTTCCAAACTTATCACCTTGTCTTGTCTTCTCTTGCTATGTTCAAAGTCTTAGTTTAGTAATTTTAGAGTCTAATAAGAGTTCTGGTTTGATTTGCTCTAGAGTCTACTTATTTGTCTTTCTGGCCATACATAAAGCTCTCCTTCAACAGCACAAAATAAATTATTTTTCTCCTGTCAGCTTTCTCCTTGGTCCAGCTGTTAGTAATTGTACTAGCATATGGATGTTCTTATTAGCATATGGATCAGTGGTGGGCAGCAAAAAATTTCGCTGCCACATTGTGGGTGGAGCCTATGCTGTGGGTGGAGCCTATGCTGTGGTGGAGCCCACATAATGGGCAATCTATTCATGCCTGTCATATGGCTATGTATACATCTGCAAACACAGGCAGCACTGGCTCTTTGGCTGTAAATGGAGATGAGCACTGCACCCTAGAGTTGGATATGACTGGCTTTTGAGCAAGGGAGACCTTGAACCACTTGCAGGGACAAAACCTGATGGGGCAGGGGAGGTGGGCATGGCCATCCAATTTAGCTAACTCCTCTGCCTGAAAGCCATCCAATTTCGCCACCCCCCTGCCCAGAGGCCACCCAATTTTGCTTTAAAAAAAAGCAACTACTGGGTGTGTGTGTACCTGTTGCTGCCCACCACTGATATGGATGTTCTTGATCTTGACCACCTCACTTACATAGGAGTAAATAGAATTAAGCAAAATAATCAGGGTTTGTGTTGTGGATCTTGCTATTAGCCCATGTTCCTATTCTTAGTAAATATGAACAAGAAAGAGACAGTGTTTTGAAGTGTTATTTTGAACTGTTCATTTACAAGGCACATTGTGGCACATTGGTACAGAGGAAACTGTAATTAATAAATGTTATAGATTTAATTATATTAATATGTGCAGTTGCACTGGGTATTTGCAAAGTGCTTCTCATTGCTTCACCTTGAATTTAACTTTGAACAAACATGTTTAGGAAGAGGCATTATGGTTGTGCCTGGCTAAGAGATCCTTTATTAAAGGGAAATCTATGTTGGAAATGTTCCAAATTTATGTTGCAAGTATTATTACAAAAACACAAGGTGAAAAGGATCTAGAAGTTTTAGTAGACTACAGGTAAATGGGAGTTAGCATTGTGACATTGCAGCAGAAAAGCCAATCTAATCTTAGCTTGCATCAGCAGAAATATAATGTACATATTAAGATAAATAATAGTGTGATTCTCTTCTGCCTTGACAAGACATCATCTGCAATATCTTAGAGCTCCACATTTTAAGAAATATATTAACAAGTTGGAAGACATCCAGAGGGCAATAAAGATGGACAAAGGCTCTGGAACCAAACACTTGAGGGAAGTGCAGTGATGGGATGCAGCAGGTTCGCACCAGTTCGCCAGAACCAGTAGTAACTTTTCCCAGTGTCTTGGAGAACCGGTAGCAGCTTTTGGGGGGAACCACCTTTGGGGCTTACCTTTTCACTGGTTCCCCCACTGTGCATGCCGCCAAGCACTTGGTGTGCATGCACACCTACAGTGCTTGGCGTGTATGCACGGCCTCCTTGTTGTCCTCCCAAGTGGGGAGGAGGAAGAGAAGGTGCTAGCCTGAAGCTCCCTATAGCCTGCTCCTCAGGGTAAGTGACTCACCTTTGGATGTGGTGTGTCTGTGTGCATTTTAATGTGTATCTAATACATTTACCTATATTGACATACTACCACAGTTCCTAAAAAGGCCTGGTGGCCGGGCTTGGGGTTTTTAAGCAAAGTCTTGGAGTTACCTCATCAATAAGCTACACCTGTGCTGTTCCAATTGGAGAACCCTTAAGGAGGTACAGCTGTTTTACATTTACATTAAGGCATATTATCCTAGAGAACTGGTACGATGACCATACCCGTCTTGCAACATGGTGCTGTCTAGGCACTTATACTAACAGGTAAGTGGTGGGTTTGTGTTTGGGATGGGTGGGTGTTTGGGTGTTTGGGTGTATTTTAATGTAATTTTATGTTATTTATTTATTTATTTGATTTATTTACAGGTTTGTGTTGTGGGTGGGTGGGTGTGTTGAGGGGGTGTGTGCGCGCGCCTGCTTATTTTAATTTTTTAAAAATTTTATTTATTTTTTATTTTTATCTTCTCTCAGTCCCATTGCCATTAGAGGTACCGTTGATGGAGACATGAGAGATAATCTTCTGTGTGGCAACTCCCAGATTCTGAAATGTGCTCCCTTGGAAAGTTAGAATGTCTCTGTCCCTTTCATCCTTCTGGCAATAGTTGAAGACCCATCTCTTCAGGCAGGATTTTAATAACTATAAAAAGTCCTTTACTGCTAGGTGTGGTTGTTTTTGGTTTTGTTTGTTTTTTGCTGACTTGTCTGTTTTTAAAGTTTTTTTATGTTTTTAATCATGTTGCAATAATTTGATATGTTTTAATTATTGATATCATTCTTAATTATAATTTATTGTGTTTATGGTACAATAAATAAATATTTCTTATTAATGTTCCAAAGCAAACAGAATTGTATTGGAGGAGCATGTCAAAAGCTAAATGATCAGCCCTCCATGAATACCTTTCCTTTTCCTTTATTAATATGAACATCTTCCATGCAGCAATCGAGAAAAGCCAAATATTGGGACAAGCTGACATAGCCCTTACAGACGCCAGAATAAAATAAATTTTTAAAGGAAAGAATTCTGGAGGATATGGCATACAGAACAAAATGAGCCAGTTGGTACAGCTTGAATTATTCATAGGAAAAAGAAAAGTCAGTTTCCGTGTGTGGTGTAAGCAGCATACCAAGGGAAAGCTGCAAAATATGGATAGAATATTGATCTAAATGTCAGAAATGTACTTGAAGCTTAAATTATCCTGCATCCAACTCACATAGGCTTTGACTATTTGTCTTAATGGTGAAAATCAATATGCATGCAAAGGATTGCTGCTGAAAGATAACCAACAGACATGTTTGCATTATCTAAAATGATATAGAGGAACCACTGGGATACAAGGACTAATTGTCCAGAGACCATGATACATTAAAGACAAATCATACAATCTATACAAAGGTGAGATGTGGCTCAGTACTGTTAGGAGAGACCATCCTTAGTGACAGAATATATTTTTTGCATTTAGAATTTATTAAGCTGGAGGCCAAATGTCCATGCTCAACATCCACCATCAGGAGACAGGTGGCCTTTAAATAAAACAAATAAATAAAATAAATAGAACTCCCATTTTAAATTCACATTGTCTCCATGTGACCAGGTCACAAGTAATGGAAAAGACATCTGCCTAAAGAAACACTGATGTTCAGAGCAAACAATTAGGGGCTAAATGGACATATAGTCTAAGACCCCACAATCAGCTGGCCGAGAGAAGACTTCCTGAGTGATCCTGAAGAGACACCACCAAGAGTGTTAAAGTACAGGTCTAAATTGATGACTGGTTTCAGTATTTTATTCTGCATAATAAACCAGCTAACTATACCCATAATATTCTACATCTTACTAGTCTGAATGTA
Source organism: Furcifer pardalis (assembly GCA_030440675.1). NCBI lineage: Eukaryota > Metazoa > Chordata > Lepidosauria > Squamata > Chamaeleonidae > Furcifer > Furcifer pardalis. The sequence goes on from CP126890.1 coordinate 234,381,425, forward strand.
TTTTATTATTGCTACATGTGCTTGATAGAGCAGTACTTTCCATAAAAAACAGACCATAACAAGCCATAGCATCCCTCGGCTGCTCTTTCCCCTGCAGACCCCCTTCTGAATGAATGTCTTCACTAACTCTTTGACAATTACTGTAGGTTTTTAGTACACCTAGTGCTATGATAGCAAACCTTGGCACTCCAAGGGTTCTTGGACTTCAGTTCCCAGAAGCCCAAGTCCACTTCCATCCCACACAGCCTTCAAAGAGGAAAACTATTATTCAAATTCCTATGGAAGGTCATCCATCTATGCCCCACGAGAAATTAGATTTCTCCTTCAATGTCTATCCTTTTAAGCAGATAGATAATTTAAATCTTTTATTTCCATTTTGTTTCAAATTATGTTGTTTTCCCCCCAGGGTTTTATGACATTAGAAAGTTGATATTGTTCCTGTCCTCCAGAGCATTTCTGCTTCATCCCTTCAAGACTAAACTCAGTTTTAAATCCTTTCTCCTTCAATTAAACTGCTATACAGAAATGCCAGTAACTAATGGAGGGATATTTTATCCTAGACCTGTGATGTCGAACCTTGGCACTCCAGGTGTTCTTGGACTTCAATTCCCAGAAACCCAAGTCTCTGTGAATCCACACGTGTGGATTCACAGAGACTTGGGTTTCTGGGAATTGAAGTTCAAGAACAGCTGGAATGCCAAGGTTTTCCATCAATGTCCTGACTGATAGAAATGAAATGCTTCATTCATATCTGGGAGAACAGTTGATGACAGTATTTTAAAGGTTTGAGGGGAGACAGTAGAGTACACAAATAAGCAATAAGTGAGAAGACAATCATTTTCTTGGGTTGGCTTCTTTCTTTCAAGATTAGGAAAATCTATGCTTGATAATAATAGTAATTTTGTGTCAGAAATTATTCTGGGTTTAAAGTATTTTTGCTGGAGAAATTCTACTCAGGGGATTCCTGAATGAGGCTCCTTTCATGTTGCCAACTTGCTGCCCTTCCAGCTAACAAAATGAGCTTCTTAACCACTGCGCCACCACAGCCCTTTGATCATTCAGCCATATAAATCTTTAGAACTTCCTATGGTTGCCTCAGCTGTCTCAGAGACTTGACTTTTTGTGACAGGTCAGAATGACACACAATTAATTATTCCTGTTCTAAGTGATGGACTTAATGATAATTGATTATTATTAATTAGAATAATTAATTATTCCTGTTCTAAGTGATGACAGATTTTACATTCTTAGGATCAAAGAACACTGCAGTTAGTGATTGCAGCCATGAAATATTAAGGTGACTGATTCTTGGGAGACAAGCTATGAGAAATCTGGGGAACATCGTGAAAAGTAGGGACATCTCCTTGCAAACAAAAGTTTGCATAGTCAAAGCAATGGTATTCCCGGTGGTATTATATGGTTGTGAGAGCTGGACCATAAGGAAAGCTAAGCTCAGAAGAGTAGACACCTTTGAAATGTGATGTTGGAGGAAAGTTTTGAGAGTACCCTGGACAGCAAGGAGAACAAATAGGTCAATCTTAGAAGAAATCAACTTTGATTGCTCATTGGAAGGTCAAATAGTGAAAATGAAGCTAAAGTACTTTGGACATCAAATCAGAAAAAAGGACTCACTTAAGAAAACTTTGATGCTGGGAAAGGTTGAGGGCAAAAGAAGAAGGGGTGGCAGAAAATGAGATGGCTAGATGGTATTTTTGACACAATGGGCACTGAGTTGTGCAGGTTGAAAAGGATGGTGGAGGATAGGGGTGTCTGGCATGCAATGGTCCATGGAGTTGCAAAGGGCCAGAATTGACTATGTGACTGGACAACAACAAAAAGTGATGGAAGTGGTGGTAGGTGATCCTTAGCTAGAGATGCCAAACTGACTCGATCCCCAACACAGTGCTGTACCTTTAAGGCTGCAATGCTTCACACATTTATCCAGGAATAAATTCTGTGAAGAGCATCAAGAGTTTCATATTGTACAAGGGCAGAATTGTGTTATGAGAGCTGCACCTGTGAGACCTCTTTGATCTCTACAAATAAAGCTGTGTTGTCCTGCTGTTTCACTGGCAGCTACAGTCTACTAATTTCCCCTTCTCAGTTGTCATCAAGAGATACCTGCTTTTCTTATATCCTGCTTCAGAACCTGCTGCATTTACTGGATGGCAGAGTTCCAAAACAGTATATAGTATAATCCAGACAATACCTGGGGGCTGAAGTACAGTCTAACTTTATCACTACTATTACTGTTATATCGCATTACCTCCTTTTATAAACAAGCCATAGTGCATGTCTCTGATATTCCTTTCCTCCAAGCCTCTGAATGGCTTTCCTCCATAAATCTCACATAACTGAATTTCTTGGCCTCTCTACCAATTATTTCTATCCTGAAGCTTTTGAGATATCAGAAATGCTTGGTTAAAATAACTGAAATGCTTCAATGGCCCTTTACAAATGGATTGGTGACAGATCAAGGACTTAGAAGATTAATTCTGATGCATCTCATTGGATAGAATAACTTTCATCTTTTTATGTTGCTACGGTGAGAATCCACAGGAAAAATTTTCTCACATTGTGAAGAACTGTAACATTGTAGCTTCATTCTGAGCAAAGCTAGGAATCAAAGAATATTGAAGCTTAAATAGCAGGGCCCTACAGATTTTAGAAATGTCTTTTTAGAAAATAATTAGTTGCATTTAACCATCAGCAAAGATGTACAATAAGGGTATATATATTTCACTGCTGAATCTTTTTAAGCCAAATTCAAAATACACAAAACAAAGGCTTAATTAGATTCAATGGAGTTAAAACGGATGGAAAAAATACTAATAACTTGGGATATGTAAATGATACCCATACTAGTGGCTAAAAAGTAGCAGTGACTTGAAAGAAGAAAATGCAAAAGTTGGGTTATAGCTGAACATTAAGACAACAGAAATAAATGATTATAAAATAATTACAAAAATTGAAACTTGACAATGAATTTGTCAAAATAATTAGACTGGTTCAGTTGTCAATTCAAATAAACACTGTAACCAAGAAAACAAAAAGAGACTGAGACTTGGAAGGACAGAAAGAAAAACTAGAAAATATCTTTATGTGTAAGGAAATCAAGCCATGATCATTTATGGTAATTCCTAATTGATATGTATGGATGTGAAAGTTGTTGTAATGAAAACAACAGGGGAAAATCAGTTCCTTCAAAATTAGGAAGAACCTGTAGTATTGTTTGGAAACACATATGGCAGCTACCTCGTGCGGGTGGTTAAAAGCAATATTATGTAGTTACAACAAAAAGGAAAAAATCTTTATTTAGTCTTTGATATGATCAAAATAAGGTTTAGTTTTTACTACTCACAAACCATTTGCAGATGTAGAAATGCATATAGGTTCAACTTAAGTTCAATAAGTTTAAAATTATTGTCCTTCTGGTGATGCATATTTGTAGAAGAAACATCAGAAGCTCACGTATGACACTCCTTACTGGGTTCAAAATGAGGAGAGAGAGGGGAAAAGTCAAAAGAGCTCAGCTCAACCCTTCCTCCCTGGAACTTCAGCATGTGGGGTTATAATGGAAGGCTTTCCCATATAACAGACTTCCAGAAAGACAAATAATTGGGTTCTAAATCCAATAAGCCTGGATTCTCTCTAGAAGAAAAATGTCTAAATTGAGGTTTAACATACTTTGGGCACATCATTAGAAGCCAAGGCCCACTGGAAAAGTCAATGGTACTAGGAAAGGTTGAACCAGTAAGATAGGAAGACCTAACATGACTTAGATTGTCTCAATAAAGAAGCCATTGGCTCAGATTTAAAATGTCTGAATAGAACTTTTAATGATAGGAGTTCACTAATTCAGATGTTCATCATATGTTGAAAGCAACATGTTTGAACCTGGCCCCATTGGTGAGGAGAAGAAGAGAATGATCTTCATGGAATTTCTCGAGGGGAAGGAGAAATTCTCAAAAACCTTCTCAGAGGTGAGGATCACCAATCGTTAGTTATCTGTAGTACAACTTTGTTCTCTTCCCCCCCCCCCATTAATAATAATAATAATTTCATGTCAGAAATTATTCTGGGTTGAAGGATTTTTGCTGGAGAAACTTTGCTCAGGGGACGCCCGAATGAGGCTCCTTTCATATCCCCAAGATCTTTTCCCACTGAAGTGGTCTCTATTTATCTACTTGCAATTTCTTGCTTTTGAACTGCTAGGTTGGCAGGAGCTGGGACAGAGACATGCACTCATTCTGTCATGTAGGACCCAAATCTCAAACTGCAGACTTGCCAGTTTTCTAGCTGACAAGGTGAGCTTCTTAACTATTGAGCCAGGTTCTGCCGTGGTGTTCTACTTTGAGGGAGACACTGCTGTATATGCTTTCCCCAATACAGTAAAACCTCAGATAACACTAAAACCTGGTTCCACAAGTCTTGGTGTTATTCGATTTTTAGTGTTATCCGATGCATGTTAAAATCCTATGGGATCCATAGAGATACATTGTAACCACACAGGCTTTAGCGGTTGTTATCCGATGCATCCCATAGGATCTTAATGTTATCCGATGCAATTCTTCCCCCCAGATTGCTTAATGTTATGCGATTTTAGTGTTATTCGATACTAATGTTATCTGAGGTATTACTGTACCTGTGGATGCTAGGGATGGCGTGCATAAGAGCCTTGCAGCCATCAAAGGGTCATCTCTTCAGCATATTAGATATTGACATTAAACACTTTCTCTGCTCCTCTGTCAAGAGGCAGAGAAAGTAATTAATTTTTTCCTATCTGATCATTGTAGCACTGCATCAGTTAAGAAAATTAAAACCTTTTTCTTTGTTTTTCTATGTACAGTAATGCCAATCAAAACTGCAGCTGTGTGCAGTTGACAATATAGAGAAAAATGAAGATGTTTATATTTTTAAAACTTCTCCTTGAAGCACTTCAACAATCAGATAGGAGGAGGGAAATTTCCCTTTCCCTGCCTCTCATCAGCCACTTCACCAAATGGGCGAAGATTACTTGTGTTGCTTGGATAAATGCAATTTTTTCCTTCCTCAAGTTATTTCATAAACAGTGATCCCAAACTGTCCCACAGTTTGATGACGATGACGATGACGATGATGATATGTCACAATAATTCTGCAAATTGACCTTCTATTTCTAATAATAATTGTGTGCTGTTAGGTCAATTCTGACATAGTGATCCTTTCCAAGGTTTTATACTTAGATAAAACTCAGAAGTGATTTATTATTTCCTTTTTCTGGGGGCACCTTTGGACTGTGCAGCATGCCCATGACTACACAGATTGGAGGCACACTGAGGAATCAAACTCCCAGTCTCTGCTTCTGCAGCCAGATATCTGAGCTATCCAACCAGCTCTTCTATTTCTAAAGAAACAGTAACAGAGCTACCTCACAATGTTTCATAGAAAAATATCTAGTGAGAAATTTTGACTCCATGCCTGTTGTCATTCCTGAGAGCTCAACAGCTTTCCTACATCTTTCACATGCTACATTCTGGAGATATTGCTGTAGATAATTTTTTTAATAGTGCAGCTGTTTATAATAAGTTCATTCCCTGGAAGACAGTATAATAGAGGGCAATATTTTCTCCAGCTCTAGGGAAAAGATGAAGCTGGCTCTATGGAGACCTTTAAAATCTTTCTTTCTTTTTTTTTGTTACATCCTTGAGGTTATCATGACATTAGCTGAGGATGTTGCACTCATTCCTTCCTTCCTTCTAGTATACCTCTCATTATCACTTTTCAGCTTCCTAATCAGAAAAACTGCTATTGAAAGACCTACCTTATGACAGCTTCCTTTGCCCTTTACTTAAAGTTTGGGAAGCCAAGGGAAGGCTGCCAGTTACAACAGAGATTATTGTATAATGAAAAAAGAAGGGATGCACATAATCTCAGGGAAATTCTTCTCTATCAAATTAGTTTTACATTGTTGAAATCCTTGTGGAAGATATTTTCAGCATAGCACTAGTTATTATCATTACAATTTGTAATTTCTGGAAAAGTAACTCTTTGTTTTCTTAGTCACAAGCAACTCAGATCAAAATGGTATGTGCACCTGGCTTCTGCTGCAAAACAACCTTAGGTACTGAAATTTGTTGTTGTTTTTTTTAATAGGCCACTTTTCTCTTGATAGGAGACATCTCACTGCAGAAACAAAGTCATCAAAATAATTTCATGTCAGAAATTATTCTGGGTTGAAAGGGTTTTTACTGGAGAAACTCACTCAGAGGATGTCCAAATGAGGCTCCTTTCATGTCCCCAAGAGCTGGGACAGAGACGGGCGCTCATTCCTCATGCAGTACCTGGATCTCGAACTGCCGACTTGCTGGCCTTCTAGCTAACAGGGCAAGCTTCTTAACCACTGAGCCACCACAGCCCCAACAAAGTCATGAAAACTGTTATAGGTTCACCACAAAAAGCTCAAGTATCTCGCTTTTTACCTGTAATTACAACATAACATCCTTGCCGGGAAGGAATAAAATATTGTAATGTAATGTATTTTTTGTAAGCCGCCCTGAGTCGCCATGGCAAGTGGGCGGCAATATAAACTTGAACTAATAAATAAATAAATAAATAAATAAAAGAATTGTCAGGCCACAGCTGGCTGAAGACCTCCACTGCCGCTGCAGCCGCCTGAGGTCCCACCCTTCCCTTGGCCGGGAAGGGGTAGAAAGACCTGTCGGGCCTCACGGCTGGCTGAAGACTGACTGGGAAAGGGACAGACAGCCACCCTATTGCTTGGTATTTTTATTCTTATGTATTGTATTATGATGTTGTTGGACAGAATGGTTCGCCTGAGTTTATAATGTATTTCTGAGTTTTGCTTTTGAAATGTTTTGGTAATTACTTTATAATTGTAATCATGATAGTGTAATTGTGATATTTTGTAACTGTGATATTGTAATTGTATTTATTGTAACTGTGATATTTTACTTCATTGTTAGCCGCCCAGAGTCACATTGTGAGTGGGGCGGCATACAAGTTGAATAATTGAATTGATTTGAAATGAACAGTTACACCCTCATTATTGGAAAATAAGGAAGAATTATAAAGCATTTGTTATTTGCAAACAATTATTTCAAACTATGGGTTTCCAACTCATTCCCAGTTAATATACAATACCATCTAGCCATCTCATTTTTGGCCGCTCCCTTCTTCTTTTGCCTTCCACCCCTCCAAGCATCAATGCTTTCTCAAGTGAATCCTCTCTTCTCATTTGATGTCCAAAGTACTTTAGCTTCATCTTTAATATTTGACATTCTAAGGAGCAGTCAGAGTTGACCTCTTCTATGATTGACCTATTTGTTCTCCTCGCTGTCCAGGGTATTCTCAAAACTCTCCTCCAACACCAAATTTCAAAGACTTCTATTCTTCTGTGCTCAGCTTTCCTAATGGTCCAGCTCTCACAACCATACATTACCACCAGGAATACCATTGCTTTGACTAGATTAATTTTTTGTTTGCAATGTGATGTCTCTACTTTTAACTATGTTCCCCAGGTTTCTCATAGCTTGTCTTCTAAGAATCAGTCGCTTTTTTATTTCATGGGTGCAATCACCATCTGCAGTAATCTTTGATCCTAAGAAAGTAAAATCTGTCACTGCTTTTACTTCTTCCCCCTCTATTCTCCAGGGACTGGTAGGGCCTGTTGCCATTATCTTGGTTTTCTTGATATTGAGTCTCAGACCAGCTTTTGCGCTCTCTTCTTTCAACCTAAGCAGCAGCTTCTTTAGGTCTTCCTCACTTTCTACCATTAGGGTGGTATCATCTGCGTATCTTAAATTGTTGCTGTTTCTCCCAGCAATTTTGATTCAAAAATTGTGATTCCTCCATCCCTGCACTGCGCATTATGTGCTCTGTGTATAAGTTGAACAAGCAGGGTGATAAAATGCAGCCTTGTCTTACTCCTTTTCCTGTTCCAAACCACTCCGTCATTCTGTATTCTGTCCTAACTGTTGCCTCTTGATTCATATACAGATTTCTCATGAGGCATATAAGGTGTTGTGGTATTCCCATCTCTTTAATTATTTGCCACATTTTGTTGTGGTCCACACAGTCAAAGGCCTTGGTGCAGTCAATGAAACAGAAGAAGACTTGTTTCTGATATTCCTTTGTTTTCTCCATGATCCAATGTACGTTGGCAATGTGGTCTCTAGTTCCCCTGCCTCTTCGTAACCCAGTCTGCACTTTTGGTAATTCTCTCTCCACATGCTGCTGCAGTCTATCCTGTATTATCTTGAGCATAACCTTGCTAGCATGTGGGATGAGCGCAATTGTTCAATAATTTGAACATTCTTTGGCATTACCCTTTTTATGGATTGGAACACATACTGATAATGGGGTGCTTACATGTTTTGCCCAAGTCCTCTTCCTCCGTTGTATTTTTGGCATTTTATGCGGGAAAGAAAGGTCCTTGGTTTTCCTTGGTGGCTTCCTTGTGGCCTGCTTGTCATCTTCCGGTCAAGTGGGTAAACAAAAGCACATGGTGTGTCATCACTTCTGGTCACGTGGGTAAACAAAAACACATGGTGTGATGTCACTTCCGGTTATGTGGGTAAACAAAAGCACATGGCGATGATGTCACTTCCGGAATCCGATTTTGACAGCAAGTAGGTCCATTAAATACTAACCATCTAACTGGAAGGGGGAAGAAAGCAGTATGAGCAACACCAGGCAGAAGTGTAGGAAGCCCAACTAATGGGCCAGGTTGGCATGCAAGGATCTTGGTGTGGTTTAATAGGTGGGGAATGCCCTGCAAAATGCCCACACTGTCACCAGTGCATAATGTGGCACGAAAGAGACATTGAGAGACTTCAAACCTTGATCAGTGAAGTAACTGACCACTTCTCCTCTGCTTGTAAATAGTTGAGATTGATGCCAATCTGTTCCTGGGAAAATCTTTATTAAAATTACACCATTGTTATAATCCCCATAAAGTCAGTACTTTCATTGGAGGAATGGATGAGAGTGGGCAGACCACAAAGATATGCATTCAGTGTGTTTAGTTTCAATCTTGGCTGGAGTTGTGCATATGAAACTGACATTGCACAAAGATATTGGTTTTTATATGTCATACAGCTTAATTAAGTACAGAGAAGATAAATGTTTCTGTATTATTAAAGCTTGATACAAAGTATTACATTATTTGAAATGCTGCCAAAGAATTTGAAGTGAACGTCTACGGTAGTTTTCTGATGGTTAATTAAATAACTTTATCTCCAAAATGGTAGCACAATATACCATGATAAATAATTTAGTCTTTACTTTTAAAAAAATCCTCCTAGCAGCAGCAGAATTCTAAGCAAAAAATAGGTACAACATGTAATCATATTTGCCTAATTTTTAAAAGGGACAAAATACCCTCAAAAATCTGTAGATTTAAAACAGGGGTTCTAAACCTACAGCCCATGGTGCCATTCCATCTGGCTCACACCCTTGCTTACACCACCACTCCTGCCATTGCTGCTGTCCTTTTCCCCTCTGCCTGGTTTGGTGTGTCCCTAACTATGCTCCACAACAAGGTGGATGTTGTAAGAAGGCTTACAACATTCGCCCTGCTACAGAGTGGCATTAGGGACACACCAAGACAGGTGGAGGGAACAAGAATAGAGGAAGAGAAAGCAGAAGACACACATGGCCACCCACTTTTTCCCCAGGTGCTGCTCTGGCTGAGCATGGGCAAGGACAGACAGGAGCCATCCTTCACCCACGGCAGGCTGGTAAGCAGGAAAGCAGCAGCAGCAGGCCGGACTGGTGTTTGCAGGCTAGACTGGTGGCATGATGGAGTGTTGGTGGAGCTGACTGTTGTTCCCTCTTCTGCTTCCACAACTGCCTTTGGTGACAGTGGCAGTGGCAGGGGTTGGGGTGGACTTTTGGTGATGCTGCCACCACCACCAAGGTGGTGGCGGCAGGGTGGGACACACCAGTCCAGCCCACAAACAGTCTGAGGGGGTGTGATTTGGCCCCCAGCTTATAAAGGTTGAGAACCCCCAATTTAAAAGAAATAATGCCTCAGATATATACCCTTATCACTTTTCTGCTCAAAACGATGGCTATCCCACCTTTGTATTCATAAACAGAAAAGAATCTACACACTGTGAAAGGTTGTTACCAGTGATGGGATGTAACAGGTTCTCACCAGTTCGCCAGAACCGGTAGTAACTTTTCCCAGTGTCCCGGAGAACCGGTAGCAGCTTTTGGGGGGAACCACCTTCGGGGCTTACCTTTTCAGTGGTTCCCTGATTGCACATGCGCACCAAGCACTTGATGTGCATGCACGCCTACAGTGCTTGGCGCGTATGCACAGCTTCCTTGCTGTCCTCCAAACGGGGAGGAGGAAGAGAAGCTGCTAGCCTTAAGTTCCCTATAGCCTGCTCCCCAGGATAAGTGACTCGCCTTTGGATGTGGTGTGTCTGTGTATATTTTAATGTGTATTTAATACCTTTACCTATATTGACGTACTACCACAGTTCCTAAAAAGGCCTGACGGCCGGCAGGCCTGGCGGGCTGGCTTGGGGTTTTTAAGCAAAGTCTTGGAGTTACCTCATCAATAAGCTACACCTGTGCTGTTCCAATTGCTATTCCAATTGGAGAACCATTAAGGAGGTACAGCTGTTTTACATTTACATTGAGGCATATTATCCTAGAGAACCGGTAAGATGACCATATCCATCTTGCAACATGGTGCTGCCCAGGCACTTATACTAACAGTTAAGTGATGGGTTTGTGTTTGGGGTGGGTGGGTGAGTGTATTTTAATGTAATTTTTATTTTATTTTTATTTTATTTATTTATTTATTATTTTATTTTATTTTATTTTATTTTATTTACGGGTTTGTGTTGTGGGTAGGTGGGTTGAGGGGTGTGTGTGTGTGTGTGTGTGTGTGTGTGTGTGTGTGTGTGTGTGTGTGTGTGTGTGTGCCCGCCCAGGATGTCATGATGTCATGACATTAGCTCCGCCCACACTGTGATGACATCACGGTGGGGTAGTAAAAATTTTGACATCCCACCACTGGTTGTTACCCCTCCTTCTCATGCCATTCTCCTTGTAGGGGAAAGCTTAAGTGAAGATTTCTTCTGTCACAGATGCCAAAAGGCAAGGCTCTCTCTAGCTTTGTTCTGTTGATATTTGAAGCCTTTCCCCCTTTAAACAAGCATATAAGTGTGCCATTTTACAGACTCACAGAACAATAGTAAAGATCATCTGGTCCAACCTACTGACAATTCAGGATTCCATGGATGAAGCAAACCTGACAGATGGCTGTCCAATCCTTGATTTAGAAACCTCCAGCAAAGAAGAGTCCACCACTTTCAGAACTAATTCATTCCATTGTTGAATAGGTGTTACCATCAAAAGGTTCTTCCTAAGGTTTAATTTTTAAAAAATCTTCTTTCTTTTTCTTTGAATCCATTGGACAACATTCTACTCTCCATCTTTGAAGCATTTGAAGATCATTGTAACATTACTCAGTGTTCTCTCCACCAGTCAGTTCATCAATTGTCTCTCATCAGGTTAGTTTCTAGAACTTTTCTCGTGTTTATCACTATCCTCTGTATACATCCTAACTTTTAGTAGTCACAACACAACAGGTACACTGCAGCTGATGAGGCCTTTGCATGTCAAAAGGGCTCAGGACCAGAAAGTGACTCAAAGAACTGGATCAGTGGTATGGGTGTCATACTGCAATACGGAAGGCAGATGAAAGGCTATTGCATTATAATTTCAGAACAGTATTCATGGCTGATCATGAAGAAGAAGAAGAAGAAGAAGAAGAAGAAGAAGAAGAAGAAGAAGAAGAAGAAGAAGAAGAAGAAGAAGAAGAAGAAGAAGAAGAAGAAGAAGAAGAAGAAGAAGAAGAAGAAGAAGAAGAAGAAGAAGAAGAAGAAGAAGAAGAAGAAGAAGAAGCAGCAGCAGCAGCAGCAGCAGCAGCAGCAGCAGCAGCAGCAGCAGCAGCAGCAGCAGCAGCCCCAGCCCCAGCCGCTGCCGCCTACTGGTTTTGGGTTTTTGTTTTTACTGCTTCTTGTAGCTGTTGTATTAATGTTGTTTTACAGTTTGTGTGACTCTTTGGATGACTCTTTTTTTATTACACAGGAAGAAACAGAATATAAATTGGTTCAGCAAATAAATAATATGAAGGGATGGGAGAAAAATCACCATAAAAGAAAGAAATGAAACATTTATTTCAGAACCATTCCCCTTCTTAAACTCATAACTTGCTATAATTGGTTCTCAAAAAGCTACACACAATTCCATCTGGCTTCCGTAAATATAGAATATCAGCATCCATTCATGGAGACTGGCATCATCTCTCTGATATAACCATTTTCTAAAAGCAGGAAACAAAATTAAAAAATTGGGAATTAATAAAGGTCCATAAAATTTACAGTGAAGCAGAGACACATAATGTTTGACGAATTATGTCATAAAATCCTCTTCTGTGTTCTCAGCCTGTCTCTTGCTAAGTTGGCAAGTGCTTTAATTTTGTTTCTCACACAAATATGTATGTGCTCAAAGTCACATTTGTCCCACAAGAAATTATAGAGAAACTAGAGCTTGTCAGTGGGTAAGTTATTGCTCAAAGTGCTCTTTTTTTTCTATTTGACAAAGAGCTTCAGTAACCACAGCATGCACAGATTGCTAAGTGGGAAGAGTTTTGTTGCTCATAAAGCTTATTCACAAATACACACTGATCAAAGGTGCTTCAGGGCACAAGAGCTTGCCCACGCTTCAGCTGTTTAGTGGAATACTTGGAATAAAAGGATGTCAGACATCCTGCTGGCTAACCTATGACCAAAGAAGGCACCTCAGCTGTTCCCAAAACAGAAAAGTGTGCTTTGCATATAGATAAAGATTCAATATACCAGTAAAACATCGGATAACGCTAAAACTTGGTTCCACAAGTCTTGGTGTCATCTGACTTTTAGTGTTATCCGATGCATGTTAAAATCCTATGGGATGCATCGGATAACATTAAAGCTCCATTGTAACCACACAGGCTTTAGCAGCTGTTATCTGATACATCCCACATAGGACCTTAGCGTTATTCGATCCAATTCTCCCCCCCCCCCCAGATTACTTAACATTATGCAATTTTAGCATTATCGGAGGTATTACTGTATCGATAGATACAAATATGGTTTATGGTTATTTCATTCATAACTCCATGAACTTAACAGCCCTCTGGGGCCACAACCAACTCTCTGACATGAATAACAATTAGAGAATCATAGAATTGTAAAAGTGGGTGGGATCCTAAGGGTCACTGAATTTAGTCCCTTTCCAATGCAGAAAATCCACAGCTAAAGCATCCCTGACAGGTGGCCATCCAACCTCCCCTTTAAAATCTACAGTGAAGGGAGGTCTACCACTCTTTGAGCCAGTTGATTTTATTGTTGAGTGGTGCTTTCACTTCTTGGTATTATTTAATTTCTAATTTCTTGTAACTTGAATCCATTTTTTCTGGTCCTCTCCTCCTGACATGCTCCATCTCTAATTTGAGAACCCTACAAATAGTCATAGATTATCTCTTCTCCAAACTAAACATGCCAATTTCCTTCAACCTTTCCTCAAAGAACTTGATTTCCAAACTTCTTAACATTCTGGTTGCCTTCCTTTGGACACATTCCAGCTTCTCAATATCCTTTTAAAACTACTATGGCTTGAACACATATCTACAGTGGTGGCCAGCCAAAAATTTTACTACCACACTGTGGGCGGAGCCAATGCAGTGGTGGGGTGTAGTCATTTTGCCTGTGCCTTGCCACTGCTGCAGGAGCTGCACTGACTGCTTATATGTCTCTGAGTGCAATTCAAGGTGCTGGTTGTCACCTTTAAAGCCCTTCATGGTAACGGACCAAGATACCTAAGGGACCGCGTCATCCCTAGGACATCAACCCATCCCATGAGAGCAAACCGAGAGGGCACCCTTCAGGTACCATCTGTTGGGGAGACTCTCCACTCCAGCACAAGGAAAAGGGCCTTCTCAGTTGTAGCCTCCACACAATGGAACCTCCTCCCGGTAGAACTATGCCTCGAGGCCCAGTTGCTACCATTTAGGAAAGAACTGAAGACATGTTTGGCAAAATGGGTCTGGGGGCCGGGATTGTCAACAAGCTCCACTTTCTGGATCGTCTGAAATTCCCCCCCCTCCAGTAATTTTAACATTAAGGTTATGCCATTTTTATATTTGTTTTTAGATAGTAATGGCACAGCAATTGGCAATACTGTTATGTTCTTAAGAGTTTTTAATTGTTTTATATTGGTTTTAACTTGTGTACACCGCCTAGAGTCCCTTAGACTAGGGCGGTATATAAATCTATCTATTAAATTAAATTAAATTAAAATTAAATTAAACATCATGAGGTCTTGGGCAGAGCCAACGTCATGACATCATGGGTGGTGCCAATGATGTGGGCAGAGCCAATGTAAAAAAACTCATCAAGATAAGTACACATAAAAACACAAATTAAATAGACATAAAAATACATAAAAATACACATAAAACACATAAAATACACAGTAAAATAAATAAACATTAAATAGACATAAAAACACATAAAAATACACATTAAAAATAAATACTCATTAAATACACATTAAAATACACCTATCCACCCCAGACCCAAAGGCGAGTCACTTACCCTGAGGAGCAGGATATAGGGGGCTTCAGGCTAGCCGCATCTCTTCCTCCTCCCCACTTGGGAGGACAGCAAATAGGCCGCGCATATGTGCCAAGTGCTGTAGGCCCATATGCACACCAAGCGCTTGGCGTGCATGCGCAGTGGGGGAACCAGTGAAAAAGTAAGCCCCCAAGGTGGTTCTCCCCAAAAGCTGCTACCGGTTCTCCGGGACACCAGGAAAAGTTACTACTGGTTCTGGCGAGCTGGTGAGAACCTGTTGCTGCCCATCACTGCACATCTATAGGTAAGATCTCACCAAATCAGCATAGAGAGGTATTATTACTTCCTCTGATGTGAATACCATACTTCTGTTGATACATCCTATCAGTCACTTCTTTAACTTTTTTTTCTTTATCCCCATGCCAAATCACACTAAGGCTCCAGATCTTTTTCACATGTACAACAACCAAGTCATCTGACACCCAACTTATATTTGTGCAATTATTTTTTTTCATCAAAGTACAGCACTTAAGTCTTTTGTTTTTTTCTCCCGAGTCCTCGAATCTGTCAAAGTCATTTTGAATCCTGATTTTATCTTCAGAAGTATTAGCTTTCCCTCCAAGTTTGATGTGACTTGCAGATTTCAGGTACATCCCCTCCACATTCTCATCCAAGTCATTTATAAAGATAATGACCAATACTGGTCCTAGGGCAGAATACTCTCCTTGTCATTCCTGTTCAAGATAATGAGCCATTGCTGAACACTTTTTGGGTGTGACCTATCAACAAACTAAAAATTCACTAACCATAGTATCATTTGGTTGTATTTGCCAACTTAGCAGCAAAATTATTATGGAGGGTTTTGTCAAAAGTGTTGAATAATCTTTGCAAAGTGGTTCAGCTAGTGTATTCCAGAGGATAACAGCTGAATGTTTTAATATGCAAACCCTCCTCAGTTATCCTTTTGTTTCTTCTTAGTTTCAAATGTACAAAAGCTCGAGCACAGTTTTAGCAGAAAGAAAAAGAATGTTTACTTACAAGGCTTGTGTTCAAAGACATCAGGTAGATGGCAAAAATTTAATACAGTACAGCAGTTCACTTCATCTTGATTGCAGTAAAGGCAGGAAGAACAATCTTTCAAGTAAATGATGGTTGCAAGACTGTGCTAGGCAGTGGTGGGATGTCAAAAATTTTACTACCCCACCGTGATATCATCACAGTGTGGGTGGAGCTAATGTCATGATGTCATGATGTCATGGGCGGGGCCAAAGAAAAATAATAATAAAATAATAAAATAAAATAAAAATAAGCACACACACACACACACACACACACACCTCAACCCACCCACCCACCCACCCACAACACAAACCCATAAATAAATAAAATAAATAAATAAATAAAAATTACATTAAAACACACACACACACCCCAAACATAAACCCACCCACCAACCCACCCCAAACACAAACCCGTCACTTACCTGTTAGTATAAGTGCCTGGGCAGCACCATGTTGCAAGATGGATATGGTCATCATACTGGTTCTCTAGGATATGCCTTAATGTAAATGTAAAACAGCTCTACCTCCTTAAGGGTTCTCCAATTGGAACAGCAATTGGAACAGCACAGGTGTAGCTTATTGATGAGTTAAGTCAAAGACTTTGCTTAAAAACCCCAAGCCAGGCCGCCAGGCCTGCCAGCCACGAGGCCTTTTTAGGAACTGTGGTAGTACGTTAATATAGGTAAAGGTATTAAATACACATTAAAATACACACAGACACACCACATCCAAAGGTGAGTCACTTACCCTAGGGAGCAGGCTATAGGGAGCTTCAGGCTAGCAGCTTCTCTTCCTCCTCCCCACTTGGGAGGACAGCAAGGAGGCTGTGCATACACACCAAACACTGTAGACGTGCATGCGCAGTGGGGGAACCAGTGAAAAGGTAAGCCCTGAAGGTGGTTTCCCCCCCAAAAAAAAAAAAAGCTGCTACCGGTTCTCCGGGACACTGGGGAAAGTTACTACCGGTTCTGGCAACCTGGTGAGAACCTGTTACATCCCATCACTGGTGCTAGGTTATTGGCTTTCTCAGATTAAAAACATTTTGAAACAGAAAGATAACTAAACAGACAGACGGACTAAAGAGAAACTAACAGTAGCAATAAAAGAATAACACATAGAGAGCTTAGAATGGAAGGCAGCTCCAATTGGGGGGGGGGGAAATGTTTAGCCTGTTGATTGGTTGTTCTGAATCAAAGCAGCCAATGACCCATGCCTGTAAAATGGAGGCTCTTCCTGTCTCCATGTCAGTGTACAACACAAACACAAAGCATTTTGGGATTGCCTTCTGTGAACTCAACAAAAAGCTTTGTTGAAATCATGATATATTACATCTACATCACTCCTCTCATGACTATCAAAAAAGAGATTAGATTAGCCAGCCCATTTTAGATATCAAGAAGCTCCCATAGATATTTTTTCCCACTGTTTGGACAACAGCACTCTTGTTTTCTCTTTTATTCTGTTTACACCAGGTTGGGGACTGTTTTCCTTCTAATGAGAAAACCAAAAACATGTAGGACTTCATCTTTCCATGAAGCAGCCCTTGCATTTCTTTGTTCTTCCTTTTGCTTTGAACATAACTGAACAATCTTTTTTTTTTTTACCTCCCTTTCTGGTCGGAGCTACGGTAACTTTAAGCTTTAGCCTTCCAACCCTTCTATATGTAAATAATGGCTGCTTCTCTGTACTCTTCCTTGGTGATTTGCTGCTCCTTCTACTTTCTATGCATGTCCCTTTTAAATTGTAGCTCATCTGATAGCTCTCTAGGCAGTCACCTCGGTTTCTCTAGAGCTCTCATATATTTGTTCCTCATAGAAGATATGTGAATGCAGACAAATGAAAGCTAAGTATAGAAGACAGCAACAAGGATGATCAGACAAACCAGAACAAGTTCAGATGAAGGCAACAAAGATGACCTGGAGAGTGTAAACCAAACCCTATAAGAAAGACTAAAGGAATGGACATGTTTAGCCTTGAAGAAGGAGATTGAGTGTGTTGAGTATTCTGGAACTAGATGCAGTGCAGACTGGAAAGTAAATGCTACCACACTAACCAATGAGATAGAAAAGACTTGCCTGACCTAAAGGAAGTTGTTTGCATTGCTTGTCTCTAAGTACCCAATTAGAAAAGTTCCTGACTTCCCTCCCCAGTGGTTACCTGACCCTATTTGCATGTCTTGTGATATCACTTTATTTTGGTCACTTTTGTTGTTTGCCTCTGGAAAAAGAGGGTGCTTTTGTAAGTGTCCCCATCTTCCCAGACACACATGGCTGGGAAGAAAAGTGATCTTTACTTACCTTTTTTAAGCTATCTTACTTGAACTTCTTGTCTACACTATTGACCTGATGTCATCCTACAAAGACTTCTGAGCACATGTGTCTTATGACCACTTTTGGTGAGCAAATACTATATTTTATTCTCTTAAGCATTTTGTCCAGGTGTATTTATTGGCTGGGCTAAATAAGGAAAGACTTGGGGAGACTTGATTCAAATATAAAAAGCCTAAAACCTCCCCTGCTTTGCTGTGCAGCTGCTACAAAACTTAACAGAGGGAAGATATGATAGCATTCTTCAAATACAGTCAAACCTCGCATAAAGAGCGTCTCGCTTAAAGAGCAACTCGCTTAAAGAGCAGAATTTTCTCTGAATGTTTGCTTCGCTTAACAAATAAAACCAACCAAAAACTTGCTTAACAAATAAATTGGGGTTCACAATCCCCCCAATTGGTCACTTACAATGGTGTTTTGCTTAAAGAGCAAACTCGCTTAAAGAGCAATCCTGTGGAACGCATTATGCTCTTTAAGCGAGGTACAACTGTATTTGAAAGACTGTCATACACAGAGAAAGGGCAGGATCTATTCTCAATCCTTCCAGAGTGCAGGACATATGGTAATGGATTCACATTTACAGGAAGCCAGAATTTTGGCTGTATATCAGAAAACGTTTCTTGACTGTTAAGCAGTACTTTGGAAGTTGATGAATGATCAACTATTGGAGGTATTCAAAAGAAAATTGGACAACCATCCATTAAATATATTTTGATTTGGTTTTGTGAATGAAGGGTAAGCTGGACTCAGTAGTCTTATAGGCCACTTCCAACATCATTGTTCCGTTACTCTATGATACGAATATTTTTTACTTATAACAAACTCCTATCCATCATGGACTCCCTTCTCTTTGAGTAATTCTGGTCATAGATCAGGAAAGGTAGTAACTCTCTATCAGGCTTTGGATTGGTTTGCCAAAGACATGCTCAATTTATCTGTTGCTCTAAATATGAAATATATTAACCAGATGGCCACTTTTGCAGCATAATTTTTTTATTGTTAAACATGCTTGAACTAACTCAAATTTATTTACGTAATAATTAGTTGGAAGCCCTTCTGCATCCAAGATGAAAGGAACAAACTGATACCAATCAAGGAACCAATTTAACAGCTGTTCTGTTCCTGCCACTTCCATTTGTTTTCTGGTTGGGGGCATTATTATTATTGTTATCTACAGAGGGTGATAATTGAATGTTGCTGATTGATTCTAAGTTATCAGTATTAGCGCGTGACGTACATTGACAATTGGCCTACATTATCCTGCATGCCCTTCACTTTACAAAGCTACAACAAAACATTCTCATGGAGGTGTAAATTCATTCAGTAATTGTACTTCCATATGAATCTTAGATGGTTTTTCTTTTCTCATCATGGAGTAAAAATGTTCAGCCACTGCATCCACAAAAAGTACTAGTGGCTAGTTAATTCCACTATTCTGTAAAAAGCCATATTTTGTATAATGGACAACACAACTGGGTCTCAGAAACATGTACTGTATATTCAAAACAATGCAAACAGTTTCATGCATATACCAGTTGTTGTTGTTGTTCAGTCGCTCAGTCGATTCCGACCCTCTGCGACCCCATGGACCACCACCCTCCAAGCACCTCTGTCCTCCACCATCCTCAGACCACCCAGCTCTGTTCCCACTGCATCCACAATACCATCTAACCATCTCATTTTTGGCTGCCCCCTTTTTCTTTTGCCCTCCACCTTTCCCAGCACCAAGGCCTTCTCAAGGGAATCCTCTCTTCTCATTTGATGTCCAAAGTACCTTAGCTTCATCTTTACAATTTGACCTTCTAAGGAGTAGTCAGGGTTGATTTCTTCTAAGATTGACCTATTTGTTCTCCTTGCTCTCCAGGGGACTCTCAACACTCTCCTCCAGCACCACATCTCAAATGCATCTATTCTTCATTTCCATAAATAAAAGTACACGCAGTGTAACCAGTACCCATAAAAGTCAATCCTTTCTGAGAAGGGGAAGGACATGTTATTATAAAAATATCTGCCTCACAGAGTTCATTTGTTCTCATAATCACCCACATATTGCCATTTTAGGAGTATGTGGAATTATCTCAGGACTAATGGGCTGACAGCACCCAATCAGGGTCCCTTGAAGGAAGAAGTCAATCTAAGGTACCAAATTTCACCAGAGCTTTCAAATGTTACCATTCTGAACTACTGTTCCCAGAATAACCATCCAGTAAGTTATAGTAAACAACACCACTGAGATTAATTTATGCAGTTAAAATGATAATGTGTCAAGTAATATGAAGAACTTTTTTGCTGAGATGCTGAAAAGATGGTCTCAATCAAAGGCAAGAATATTGCTAAAAGTGTACTATTTATTTATTTATTTAATTAATTAAATGTATATTCTGTCCTACTCGCACAGGTGACTCAGGGTTGATTACAACCAATATATAATACATAGTTAAAACTCTAAAAAACAAATTAAAACAACATCTCATTCCTTTAAGTAAAGGAGTAAGATGAATAAAAGGGTAAATACAAGGTGTTAAATAAGATGTAAGACAGTCATTCAATTTCATTGCTTTAGCACACAAACCAAAGCATTGGTATGGCTATAAAGCAGCTTCTGGTGTTCCTGTGTGGTAGCCCCACCCTGTGAAAATGTCGGTTGAAACAGTATGACCAAAGCAGAGGGTTTCCTTCCTGTGAAATGTTGGGTAAGGCATCATCCAGTCCTGTTCCACTAGCTGCCCCTCCTCCTTGTAAATACAGGCATGACCATGGAAAAGGCAATGCTTGCATTTACAGACCTCTTGCTTATCACAGGCCACACATGGTTTTAGCAAACACTGCTTTCACAGGAATTTGTCTAGGCTCTGGATCCATGAACTCTCCAAGTTTTCATAACAAGTGTAAAAGTAAATATACAATGTCATGCTACATATTTGATAAATAGCCTCCATCCTTTTGGTTAAAGGAGATTTTTGGCACGCAATACCTCTAAAGCAGCCCAAAGAATGATTTTTCAGAAGCAAAAAAGCAGAGTTCAGAAACTGTTTTTAAAAAGTATTTGCAATTATATACCCAAGGACTTAACGATAGATAGTGTTATAATTACAGTTTCTTAAAAGGAACCTTTTCTCTAAAGTAACTAAAAGAAAATTCATGTTTCTCATTCAGAAGCATAAGATACTATATATGATATTAACCATGCTTTCTCCATCATTTGATGTGGGGCTGTAGACCCAAAGCAGTGACAGACTTTACCTTATTGGGATCTAAGATCACTGCAGAAGGTAACTGCAGCCATGAAATAAAAAGATGGGAGGCAAGCTATGACAAAGCTAGGCAGCATAATAAAAAGTAGATACATCATTCTGCCAACAAAAGTCTGCATAGTCAAAGCAATTATCTTCCCAGTAGTAATGTATGGCTGTGAGAGCTGGACTACAAGGAAGTCTGAGTGCAAAAGAATAGATGCCTTTGAACTGTAGTGTTGGAGGAGACTCTTGAGAGTCCCCTGAACTGCAAGGAGAGCAAATCAATCTCAAAGGAAATCAACCCTGACTGCTCCTTAGAAGGACAGACACTAAAGCTGAAGATCAGGAACTTTGACCACCAAATGAGAAGAGAGGACTCATTGGAGAAGGCCCTGATGCTGGGAAAGCTTGAAGGCAAAAGGAGAAGGGGGCAGCAGAGGATGAGACAGAGCTGCTGCCCTCTAGGAAGAATCTAAAAACATAGCTGGCGGGACAGATATAGGGTGCGGAAGGCATAATGACCCCAACACATTGGATGATCTGAGCCCCTCTCTTTCTATACTTTTAAATTAGTAGTTGTAGCATCTGGTGTGTTTTTAATCTGTTTTTAATCTTTTTTAGACTTTAATTTTAAATTTTAACAGTTTTAAGGTTTTTAGATGGAAGCTTCCACTTCCTAATCCTGGGCTCTACCTTCCCAGGGAAGGATAAGACTAACGTCCTCTGGCTGGGAGGAGGAATGGATTTTAGCTGTTTGTGCTGTGTGTTTTTTGTTTTTGTTTTTGTTTTTCTGACTGTAAGCCATCCTGAGTCGCCATGGCGAGTGGGTGGTGATATAAATCTAAAGAAATAAATAAATGGCATTGTTTATACAATGGGTGTAGATCCGGGTGGGCTATAGAGGATGGCAGATGACAGAGGAGCCTGGCATGCAGTGGTCCATGGGGTTGCAAAGGGTCAGACTTGACTGTGCAACTGAACAACAACAGACCCAACACTTCATGTAAATGGCACCTTGCTTTCAAGTCTGACATTCAGAGATTGCTCACAAAAATGATTGAAAAACAAGTACTGTGTTACTAAGGTAAAGGTTTCCCTTGCTCGAAAGCCAATTATATCTGACTCTAGGGTTCAGTGCTCATATCTGTTTCAAAGCCAGTGCTGTATGCTTCCAAACACAGTATATTACTATACAGTAATACCCCGTATAACGCGAGTACCCAATAGCGTGAAAACCGAATAACACGACAAGATTTTCAGGAAAATCTTGTATCGAAGAACGTGATTTTCACGTTATTTGATACAAGCGTATGCGTGGGAGGGGCAGTTGGATTGGGTAGAACCTCTACCCAAACCAACCCACCCCCCAGCGCCTGCCCCCACGATGTTTGGAAAGGGTACTGGGATCCTTACCCTTTCGAAACTTCGAGTTGCGAAAGGGTAAAGATCCTTACACTTAAGCAACTTCAAGCATGTTCGCGCGTGTCGTTCGGGGTTAGGGCAGGAGACGGGAAAGACCCCCGTCTCCTGCCCTAACCCCGAACGACATGCCCGCGCACGCTCGAAGTTGCAAAAGTGTAAGGATCTTTATCCTTTTGCAACGTCGGGCGGCTTGGAGGGTTGCGCGGCGTGGCGCCGGTGAGGGGAACATGCGAGGGACCTTACCGCATCCTCCCGTCACTGCCGCCGTGCCGCACAACCCTCCAAGCCGCCCGACGTTGCAAAAGCATCGGGCGGCTTGGAGGGTTGCGCGGCGCGGCGTTGGTGAGGGGAAGATGCAAGGGACTTTACCGCATCTTCCCCTCACCGGTGCCGCGCCGCGCAACCCTCCAAGCCCCCCGATGTTGCAAAAGCGTCGGGCGGCTTGGAGGGTTGCGCGGCGCGGCGCCGGTGAGAGGAAGATGCGAGGGACCTTACCGCATCTTCCCCTCACCGGTGCCGCACCGCGCAACCCTCCAAGCCCCCCGACGTTGCAAAAGCGTCGGGCGGCTTGGAGGGTTGCGCGGCACAGCGCCGGTGAGGGGAAGATGCGAGGGACCTTACCGCATCTTCCCCTCACGGGTGCCGTGCCGCGCAACCCTCCAAGCCGCCCAACGTTGCAAAAGGGTAAAGATCTTTACCCTTTTGCAACGTCAGGCGGCTTGGAGGGTTGCGCGGCGCGGCGGCAGTGACGGGAGGATGCAGTAAGGTCCCTCGCATCTTCCCCTCACCGGCGCCGCGCCACGCAACCCTCCAAGCCATCCGTACCTTGCCCTAACCCCGAACGACACGCGATCGCGTGCCTACCCGGGAGGGGGGAATGCCGAGCCTTGCCTCGGCATGGTTTGTCCCTGACATCAGGGCTTTTTTTTAGCATTGTTCGATCAATGTATCGAACAACGTGAAAAACCGAACAACGTCATGACTTGTGGAACCATGTCATCACGTTGTTCGGGGTTCTATTGTACCACTCATCATTTTCAGCTGCTGCTTGTATCCGAGTATACATTTTTTTCCTGTGACAGGAAAAATGCCACTGGTGTGAATTTGTTTAAGGTGGATCACAGCTTGCCATGAAGTGACCCACACACTGTGATCACGGAGCCATTTCCTGCAGCACATATGAAATGAGACATGCAGGATTTAACACCGGGACTGCAATAGATTGCCGCAGCCTTGAGAATATTAACAAGGTGTGCCTTTACAGCCAGTCCATCTCGCATGGCCTCTTTTGCCTCCATGACCATTAGGAATCAGAATAATGAAGTGGTTCCTCCTCTGATCATTTTTTAATTGCCAGGGGAAGAAGAAGCCGGGGCAGGATGAGGACCTTGCCGCCCCTCCCCCTGTGCCTATACTAGGGCGGCCAACCGTCCCGCATTCCACGGGGCAATTCCATTTAGGGAGGGGGTAGTTCGACTTACCCTCCGTTGGAAAATCCTCCCGACCTCTCCCGTTGCGTCACGGACGCACCTGTTTCCCCTCTGCCCTGCAGGCAGTTAAAGGGAAACGGAGCCGAAAAGGCTCCAATGAACCGCGCCTGCACAGAGACCCAATCTGGCGTCAGAAAGTTATGCAACAGCATAGACTAGTGGCAAGAGAATAGAATGCAGCCAGATTGGGTCTCTGCGCAGGGCAGAGGGGAAACAGGTGCGTCTGTGACGCAACGGGAGAGGTCAGGAGGATATTCGAACGGAGGGTAAGTCGAACTACCCCCTCCCTAAATGGAATTGCCCCGTGGAATGCGGGACGGTTGGCCGCCCTAGCCTATACCAACTGCCAGGGGAAGAAGCCGGGGCAGGATGAGGACCTTGCCGCCCCTCCCCCTGTGCCTACACCAACTGCCAGGGGAAGAAGAAGCCGGGGCAGGTTGAGGACCTTGCCGCCCCTCCCCCTGTTCCTACACCAACTGCCAGGGGAAGAAGAAGCCGGGGCAGGATGAGGACCTTGCCGCCCCTCCCCCTGTGCCTACACCAACTGCCAGAGGAAGAAGAAGCCGGGGCAGGATGAGGAGCTTGCCGCCCCTCCACCTGTGCCTATACCAACTGCCAGGGGAAGAAGAAGCCAGGGCAGGATGAGGACCTTGCCGCCCTCCCCCTGTGCCTACACCAACTGCCAGGGGAAGAAGAAGCCGGGGCAGGTTGAGGACCTTGCCGCCCCTCCCCCTGTTCCTACACCAACTGCCAGGGGAAGAAGAAGCCGGGGCAGGATGAGGACCTTGCCGCCCCTCCCCCTGTGCCTACACCAACTGCCAGAGGAAGAAGAAGCCGGGGCAGGATGAGGAGCTTGCCGCCCCTCCACCTGTGCCTATACCAACTGCCAGGGGAAGAAGAAGCCAGGGCAGGATGAGGACCTTGCCGCCCTCCCCCTGTGCCCACCCCAACATATTGTATTGTAATGTAATGTATTGCCTGTAAGCCGCCCTGAGTCGCCACGGCGAGTGGGCGGCAATATAAATTTGAACTAATAAATAAAATAAATAAATAATAATAATAAATAAAATAAATAAACTTTGCCATTGGGCCCAATATGATGGTTTCCAGTGGCATTTCCTCCACTGTGGGAACCATCACACCATCTAAAGGGAGTCATCCGCCCATAGCCATTGGCCCCTTTAGGGAGTCAGGTTATTTACTGCCACCCAACACTCGGCGTTGAGTTGCTGAATGTATAGTCTACTCCATTACCATAGCAGAATGTCTGGCCAGACAAAGACTATACTATACTACTATACTATTAAAATGCAATAAAAAGATTGTATTTTTAAAACAGTATTGAATTTCAAACATGTTGATCCACATTTTAAAAGAAGTGCAGCAATCTCTCTTGTAAAATATTTCTCCACCAGGAAGTCACTCAGCAAAAGAAGGCCAGTAGAACTGCAATGTTACTAATACTAAAAGTAATTAAAATTTATATTCACATTCAAAAGGATGAAGTTATCCCACCTTAATACTTTTAACTTTGTCACGGAGGAAAAGAATGGATCAATGGCAATTCATTTTTTTTAACTAGTTACTTCCAAGTTCTGTAAAAAATAAAACAGCATTTTCGTTTAATTTAGCCTCTGGCTATGATGCAACAAAAGCAGAAAATGCCATTTTAAAAGTTAATAATAATAGCTATGAAATGAGGTACTTAATTTAAATAGACTTTGGCTGTAACCTGAGAATGAACACATCCTGTATCTACTTGGCAAACTTTGGAATTGGCAGGATAGAAGACAATCAATCCTATTTTTTTCCCTTGCTTGTAAATCTAATGCCAAATTATAATGACATGATCTAACTTGGGTCCTCCAGTCTCACAGAAAGCATTTAAACAGTCATATCCTGGCAACAAACATAAAACCTATTATGTCAACACTATATAATTGAATGGGCTTAGTTTTTATTGGGCAAATTGCATTAGGAATGAGCCAAGCTTTGTTTACGTAACATAAGTAGCATGACATGGGCTTAAAAAAAAAGAATAATGCAAATTATTATGAATTTCTACACTGTTCAATAAAGAATAAAGAATAATGAATCAAGAAAATAGCATGGCAGCAAGCCTTTTTTAGAAGGCTTTTTCTATTTCTGCAGCAAATCAAATTTTGTGAGATTCATCTAGTCCACATTAATTTCCAGTTTCCACCAACTGATTTGATCACTTTAGAAATGGAAACATGAGGCTAAGTCAGAGCACTGATCCATCTAACTAAGCACCAGCAGCAGCTCTCTAGGATATCAAACAGATTTCTTCCTAGCTTCCACTGGGTATGCCAATGACAACACTCGAGGCCTAAACCACATACTTCTGCCTGGCCAGGTTATCCTGCTATGGTAAAAGAGTAGACCGTACTGTCAGTGACTCATTGCCAAGTGTCAGGTGTTGGTTAACTAAATTGACAACCCTGAGGACTAATGGCCTTGGATGTGCACACCTTGACAATGGCACTGGATCTCATGGAGGCCCATAACTGCTCTTAAAATGAGTCTGGCCAAGCTATCCTGCTATGGTAATAATATATTGCCAGCAACTCAATGCCGAGTGTCAGGTGGCGGTTAACTAATCTGACAACCTTGTGGAGTCATGGTGGTGAAGTGAACCAGAAAGTGACTCACGGAACTGAATCAGTGGTCATGCTGCGATGTGGAAGGCAGATGAAAGGCCACTGCATTATATTCTCAGGACAGTCTTCATGGCTGATCACCAAGATTCACATATAGATACGGCAGAAGGAGAACCACTTACTCCAAGCATGGCTTCCCTCAAAATGCCCATTCTAATACATTTACCTTAACCACAATTTATTCAAAACTAAATAATAGTCTTCACTTTTATCTCATTAGGATCATTGGTGCATTGTTGTCAGGCTGATTGACACAAATTGCCAACCTCCTTGAGAATTAGAACAAGAGAAAGAAACTTATCACAGCGGAGAATGCTGATTTCCCAACTTTAGCTATGGAGCAATGTATTTCAACAAAATATGCAATATGTATAGGTGTGTGTGTGTGTGTGTTTGTGTGTGTATGTATGTGTAATGTATATATGTTGCAGCATAGAAAAGGTAAAGGTCTCCCTTGCTCAAAAGTCAGTTGTATCCAACTCTAGGATACGGTGCTCATCTCCATTTACAGCTGAAGAGCCAAGTGTTATCTGCATCTGCAGATGTTTCTGTGGTCATGTGGCAGACATGACTAGATGCCACAGTGCATGGAATGGTGTTGTGTTTTCTGCCAAAGTAGAATCTACCTACTTGCAATTTCTTAATTTCGAACTGCTAAATTGGCAGGAGCTGGGACAGATGAGGGGAGCACACTCCATCATGCAGCACTTGGTTCTCAAAGTGCTAACCAGCTGACCTTCCAGTCACCAAGCTCAGCATCTTAAACACTAAGCCACCACAGCAGTTAGCATCCAAAATGGATGCGCGCCCAATGGAGATCTTTTGGCGCGCGCTTTGCTCGCACCCATTCCCGGGGTGAGACGGACTGGCGGCAATAATTGGGGCGGAGCCACATCTATAAAAGGTTGTGTCGCCCAAGAGGCGTCCTCTGTTGCTTTCGAATTATCGAAAGCCATTTTTTCCCTGCCCGCCCTTCCCTTGCCGCAGTGTGATTATTTTGGTCGCTTCATGGGCCGGATGGGAATTTTTGCACGCACCTTTTTTGGCACATTTGGTGCGTGGAGTTTTCGCCCATCCCATGCTGCTTGCATCGGTTGTGCTTGGGGTTGTTGGTTTTGTTGCATGTTCGGTCACTTTGGCGGGTAGCATGGGTGAGACATGACTGTATTATACTCATTCAGGTATGGAGCGTGTTTGGCTCTGAAAATGGGGGCGTGACAAGGTTAAGGCAGCGGTGCTGAGCCAAACGCGTTCTAGGAACAGGAGTACACCGGATTGGTGGTTGGTGGGCTCCAAATTTTGTTCACCTGAATTTAGCTAGAGGTGGGGAAACATCCAGGACAGTGATGTGTTCCCCACAATAGCATCAAAGGGCTGAGGGATGCCATCCCTCACTCATGCTACTTTCACCAGTTAATACAGTTAATACAGTTTTGATTAATAAAGTGGCCCATTTTTTACACCATTCCGCTTGTCTGTCTCGTCATTGGGGGGGGGGTGAGCAATAAGTGTTGTTAAATTACACAGAATGGAAAACCTATCCTAATTCATTAAAGATGGATTTGGTTTCAATTTCTGCGCATTTTGGGGTAAAATATCCCTCACACATATTTTGGTAAAATATCCCTCACACTTATGATATATGGTTATATATTGGTGCAGTGGGTAATGAAATCCTTTTTTAAAAAATAGAAGTTGCAAATTTACATTTGATTAATACAAATCAAAGGTCTCTGGAATGATCAACCTCTTGTTACAGCTAGTCATGGCAAATTTAAAAATAGCTTTTCAGCTCTCATTTTCCACCTATAAGACCCTCATCCATCAAGCAGTATTTCAACAGTCCATTTTCCTCTTTATTCCTGTTAGAGCACTGCACTACTTAAAGTTATGAGTGTCTGTATATGAAATATCAATGAATTTCAAAACAAATTAAAATGTTAAAATAATTAGACTATTTCTGACCAGAAGTTGTCACTGTAAGTCTCTGCTGTGTTCCTTACAGTACAGCACAGTGTGTTCCTCATCCCCACCGTAGCAAGACTAATGAACTTGTTCTTGTTCTTTAAAATAGCAAATAAAAACCACATCCAGCCACCTGCTTATCCGGGGTAACTAATACAGTAGTTCCAAAATGAAAACAGCAGGAGGAAATAGCTGAGGTAAACAAGTGGAATTGGCTCAGCTGGATAAGCATGATCTTCATTTATGCAGAAAGACCCTCCTCAAAGATTGTGGATACTTTTTACATTTTTGAACCACAATCAGGAGTACTTCGTGCAACAGCAACCTTGTTTTGCTAGCTAATCTTTCTCACACCAGACCATAATTGGACACAAAAGAAGAAGAAGGGCTACAATAGTTCTGTTTTCCTGTGCAACCAAGACAAAAATCTGCTGTTATTTATGGTCATCAAAATGACATTACGGTCAAAGGGAGGTTTATTTTTGCTGTGGGAGTCTTTCTCACAATCAAGTAATATTTTTATAACAAAATGCATAGCCCAACTAGCTATGTTTGGACACTGCATACATTCAATTACCGGGTACAGTTCCGTTGTCAATACTCTTCCACAGAAATATTGATCCTCAGATTGATTCTGCAGTTTTCTGGTGCCATGAGCTGAGCAGTTGAGATAGGGAGTCATGAGTTACAAGAGGAACACTGGCATACTCAAACTTGAATTGAACATTGGAATCTTAATCCCTACACTGCCAGGTCAAAATGCTTGTCTGCTGATCCTACATTTCACTATACTATGTTAAAAATTCTTCCCTGTAAACCCCCCCCCTTTTTTTTTTTTAAACTTCTTGCTCTACTTACAAGGGTTTAGTGCCAGGACTTGTTTTTAATTCAGCTGATTTTGGTTCATCATCAGATACACTGCATGGTCTTGGATCTTGCACAAAACATCACAAGGTGAAGGAAGGAAAGAATTCACAAAAACTATAGCAGCACAATATACCGTAAGTGAAGCAATAAGACCACAACAACATCCTTACGTACAGAAAGATGGAAGGCAAAATCACAACTGATTCTTAACTTGATCAGAATCTTTACCCCTTTATGAAAAGGGGTAAAAGGCATAAATTTTAATCCTTTGGGCATTTCACATCATGTCTAGTTTTCACAAAATTTCTCCCCCCCCCCCCCGAACTGTTTTAAAAATTCTTTGGTAGTTTTCCCATTAGGATTGTATGAATGCACTTAACAGATAGAGAACTCGGGGCTTGATGATCAATTAATGTTTTGCAAGCTGAACTCCATTAAAAAATAATTTTTAAAATGTTTTCTTCAGTCTCTCAGGCACCGGCCTTTGTAATATCAAATGCTTTGTGTGTGTTTTCCCATCAGTGAATAGCAGGAGAAATCCCTTGGCAAACAGCAATGATTATTGGTGGGTAGCTGTTTTTGTTTGTGTACAGAGAGATTTGCAAGCTGCTTGAAAAGTGAGGCAAGCTTTAGATGTGAAATAAGTACTTTTTGCATTAGGAACATAAGATTGTAGTTTTCATACTTATTCATTATCAGTTGGATCCATACTAAGATCTGCAGTCTTGTATACACCTAACAATAATGTTTACATACCATATAAACTTCATTACAAAAATTTCTGCACTAGTTCTAGTAGAAATTCCCATGATAGTTTGTGTCAAGAGAAGGTAAAAAAACAAAATATAGGGACATGCCTTGTAGGGGCATGGAATGAAGTGGAATTTGTCCCTGACTTCATGAACTCTTTGGGTAGCCCTCAAATGCTAGAGCAGGAATTTCAACCTTTTTAAGCCAGGGGCCAGGTCATGCTCCCTCAGACAGCTTTGGGAACCAGACTGCCATTTTGCCCTTCCTTCACCACATGGCACTTCCTAGTGTAGTGGAGGTGGGTGGGGGACACATGAAATAGTGCCACAGGCAGCAGGTTGAGAATCGAAGTGTTAGAGGAACCTCAGCAGAAGCCCCTAATGAATATACAGCCATTTACAAAGATAAACATTACACAGAATGTGGCACATGCTTCACAGATGTGGCACTAAAACATCTATGCCTTTAACTCTTAAAAATCATGTTTCGTTTTCTATCCTTTCAACTAATATGCCTAGCAAAACTAAATATATACTCTTTTCAACATTTGAGAGAACATCAACTGGGAATGTTGGAATGCAATGTTGACATTATCCCAACACTGTATGTCTCACCAACAGTTCAGAGTCACACTGGCTAGGGAATGCAAAAAAAGTAACTTTTAAACCTTTGATTTAATTACTGTAGCACATTTTACATGAGGTTGCTTTTAAGGCTATTCAGCGAATCACCACTACTCCTTCTTTGTTCATATTAAAGCACTGCACCATTACATTATTTTTGACCGGAAGCATGCTGAAGCATGCTACTTCAATACGCTATTTCAGCCACTTATTGAATCTTCTCTTGTTTGTGTGGTGGGGCATAAATTGCATGCACATTAATGATACATTGATTGGATTTCTCCAGATTCATGGAAAATCCATCCTATGTCCAGTAGCCTCATTTTATTTGATGGGGGACTGCAGTGGCTCAGTGGTTAAGAAGCTCGCCTTGTTAGTTAGAAGGCCAGCAAGTTGGCAGTTCATGACCCGAGTACTGTACTGCATGACAGAATGAGCGCCTGTCTCTGTCCCATCTTCTGTTAACCTAGCAGTTCAAAAGCAAGAAAATAAAGAAACAAGTAGATAAATAGGGACCACTTTGGTGGGGGAAAAGATCTTGGGGACATAAAAGGAGCCTCATTTAGACATCCCCTGAGCAGAGTTCCACCAGCAAAAATCCTTTCAACCCAGAAAGCACCTTTGTGTGCTTCTGACATGATTAAAAGAATTATTATTTTTACTTGATTATTTTTTGTGTTTTCTACTTTGTTTCAAAGTCTATGAACTGATTTTCAGATGGTCCAGCCAGAATTTTGTCCTGGTGGGATAAATTATTTGGCAGTCATCCATTTGGAAAGGTGTGTTGTTTTTGCTCTCTACAGGTTTAGCCTAGCCACCATATGTTTAGCCTAGTCTCTTTAATATGTAGAGTTTGAGAAATGTGCAGAAAACCTTTCCTCAATTTTAGCCATCAGCTAGGAGGTTGATGTCCATGAAGTAGATGTATTTGTTGCTCTAAGTGTTTTAGACCCATTATTCTACCACCTGCTCCTATAAAGCTGTGAACCTTTTAGGGTCACCATACCTAAGAGACACCTCCAACCCACATGAACCCAGCTAATTCATTTTGCCTTCTGAAATATAGCTAGTGGGGACATGAGATAGGTCCTTTTCTCTTGTGGCATTTCAAGAGATTCATTTGTTCCTCACTTTATCAACTCTGCATTGCATACTGAAGATGTTTCTTTCTTTCCCCCTCCAAACAACATTCAATCCACCTTGTAGTGCTTTGATTGATTGTAGCCTTGGTTTCTTTTCTTTTTTCATTCCAAGGCCCAAATCCTGTTTATTTGTAGTGTGCGCAATGACCCACCTGGTGCACTGTTACCCTGTTTTTGGCAGTTGCACAAGGTGAAATCCACTCCTGTCTTGCACATGTTCTTTTCAACCCGCTGATTGGTGGCTAACATATCTACAAAACAGAGATCAAATGGAACATTCCATGTTTTCTATCAGTTTTCTGTCTTGCTGTTAGTTAGTTATTATTACAGTAAAACCTCACATAAAGAGCACCTCGCTTAGAGAGTAACTTGCTTAAAGTGCAGAATTTTCTCTGAATGGTCACCTCGCTTAACAAATAAAATCAACCAAAAACTCACTTAACAACTAAATCAAGGTCACATTCCCCACCACCACCAGAAGTCACAATTGGTCACTTACAATGGTGTTTCACTTAAAGAGCAAACTCGCTTAAAGAGCAATCCCGTGTAGCACATTACGCTCTTTAAGCGAGGTACCACTGTACATTGTTTTAAAAATAATTCCTGCCATAATTCCTGTAATATTTATTTGTATTAGTATTATTTACTATTGTTATATTGGTGGGTTTTTAATCTGTCTGTTGCTAGGTATAATAATTTCAAATCAGAAATTATTCTGGGTTGGAAGGATTTTTGCTGGAGAAACTCTGCTCATGGGACACAGGAATGAGGCTCCTTTCATGTCCCCAAAATCTTTTCCCACCAAAGTGGTCCTTATTTATCTACTTTCAATTTCTTGCTTTCAAATTGCTAGATTAGCAGAAGCTGGGACAGAAATGGGTGCTCATTCCATTATGCAGTACCCGGGTCTCGAACTGCCAACTTGCTGACCTTCCAGCTAACAAGGCAAGCTTCTTAATCACTGAGCTACTGCAACCCACTACCAGGTATCTACTGCAGAGCATGGAAGTTTTCTACATGAATAATAGCACAAATGGATAAATAAATGAATCTGCTTTATTGTTTAGTAGTACACTATCAGTATAACATGAAAGTTTTCATGTAAACAGCCTGAATATGGTTTTAGAGGTCATAAAAGAGAGGATGTTAAGGATTCTAGAATTACCTCCATAGACTTGGTGAAGCAACAAAAGCAGTTTCTTTTCCATTGTCTTACAGTTCTATGCACTCACCGTCCTTTTTTACCTTTCTGTTCCCTGCTATACTTATTTTGTTCCGCATGCTTCTTTTTTTCTCTGAAATTAATCAGAAACTCAATATGAGATATTAGAAAGCTACTTTTTAAAACAGCCTTATTTTCAGTTACTTGTCCTAAAGTCCCTTCCCCTAAAACTCGTTAAGATTGATATTGCACAGTAATATGTAACTAATTATATTACAGGTTATGTTACTCATGGCTTTATTGTGACTTTTTCATTTCATCTGTAGGAAAAGTTTTCATCAAAAAGAAATAATAAAATGGCTTTAAAATGACAGGTGGGAGGAAGAATCCCTCAAAATACCTCAGGAAAGCACTTTTAGCTCCCAAAAAGAAACAGGGGTGGGGGGGGGGGAGAGTAGATATTACTTACTGCATGAAAATGGTGGTTGCATTAGTGTTCATTAGAGCATCTGGAAAAGGAAAGTTTTTATTTCAAAAAATGACCAATGTATTACAGATAATAATATTACTTCTTATGCATTAATTCCACGCTCTGCCCAAAGCACACAACTGACATGTTTTTCAAAGACTCTGGAGTGCCTGTTTATATCTGCTTGACGGGGGGGGGGGGGGGCTATTACCAGGCAAACTGAATCAAGTGCCACATGTGGTAGTTTCTGACATGGCTGATGTGCCCCCAGCTCCTGAGCTGTCAGGTCTTTCCTCTGTTTTAGAGAAAATAGCTGTGTGATGCCCATTGCCAATTCTGTGATAACAGTTAACTACCAGTCCAGCCATCTACTAAATTGGGGGGGGGGGGGTTTGATATGATGCTATTTTGCCAATTGCCTCGGGTACCAAAATGTCTTCAAGACTGACCCCGCTGCTTGCCCTAAGTCTATGTACTCAGTAAAGTTGTTGGCAGAAAGAGAATGAAGAATGTGAAAAACTGAGTTCTTCAATATTGCCATTTACTACAGTAATAAGAATAGGTGAATCATAGCTCAGTTGCAGAGCCAGAGGTTAAAATTCAGTTCCCTACCATATATTCCTGGGAGAAAAGCCAGCCTGGAAAAAAAGAGTTATGAAAAATATGTCAGAATTAAAGAAAACTGCTGTAAAGCAATATGGAGATGGTATATGACTCCAGTACGGTTATGTTAATATGATTCAAAATACAGGTATACTAAAAATATTGGAGATGTAAAAAGTAAGAAGTTGGGGCATATGTTCATTTATGGTGGGAATGTAAAATGTGAAGAAGAGATATAAAATGGTAGGGTTTGGGAAATCAATCAAATATTGTCTATAAAATTGGAGAGGTATCTTAAAATAGCTTTATTAAATGACTTTGGAAATAAGCAGATATAATGTAATAAGAAATGATTATCACATTGATAACAGCTTTGAGACTGATTGTTGTTTAAAAATGGAAAGTAGATTGTGAATTTGAATTAGATCATTGGTATAATGAGATATTGAATACAGCAACAAATGATAAGTTAATATGTGAGTCATGCAGTTAACATGAGTCAAGATAAGTTAACATGCAGCATATTATAACCATAGCAATGTAGCTTGGTTAGACTCATTTTAAGAGCAGTTATGGACCTCCATGAGTTCCAGTGACATTGGCAAGGGGTGGGGTCCTGGGTGCTAAGAGGACTGAGAGCAAGAGCCACTCGTGGTCTGCTGTCTTGGCCTGGAGAGTCTGGAATAGATAAGGAAATCATTGTTGCTTTGACTGAGCAAGAAGGGAAGTAAATAAGGAACTGAATACTTGGCTCCTTAAGAACAAAGGATTTTATTTGGAATACTATGATCACCTTGAATTGTTCCAGGCAGATGCATGGGCAGACATTTTTCTAGAGGACCTGCAGAGATACCTTTTGGCTGTATTTGACAGTATGGCAAGGATTGGGTACTACATTATGAGCTACTACTCCATTATGTGGTAGGTCATGCTGGAAGTGGTGTGTTAGCAGGGAACCCTAGAGGACACCATTGGGTATTTTGAATCATGGGATTCAGGGACCAGGGCAGAAACAGCCCTGAGAGGCAGACTTAGGCCATCCAGCCTTGAATTGTGGGACTTAGATTGGAAATAGACCCAAAGGTGTCTCCCCAAAAGAAAGCCAGTTGGTGAAAGACTGGTGATGTAGAGCCAGATTCTGGACCAGGGAGTTGCCCGATCCAGGCAGAAGAGTGGCCCAGATGGTTCACCTGCCCCTGGTTCCAGGTTTATGCACTACCACAGGCCCACCACAAGTTCAATTCACTTCAGTTTATTACAGGCAAAGACTAGAACAGATTATGGATAAAACATTTACAACAAAATTGAATATATTGTGTTGAGATTATAAAACAAATTGTAGAATACTCTAGCTAAAGTCAATTAAATGAGAGCTCATATATATCATGTAAACATCGTAATACAGTATATGCATAGTATAAATAAAAGGTATAATATAAAATATAACAGCTAAGATCACAGTATATAAAAATACTAAGACTATCAATATCAGTAAAATAGCAATAGCAATATCAATAGCAATAGATAAAGGGCTGCAGTGGCTCAGTAAGAAGTTCACCTTGTTAGCTGGAAGGCTGGCAAGTCAGCAGTTCAATAGCCGGGTACTGTATGAAGGATTGAGCACCTGTCTCTGTCCCAGCTCTTGCGAACATGAAAGGAGCCTCATTTGGACATTCCCTGAGTGGAGTTTCTTCTGCAAAAATCTTTTCAAACCAAAATAATTTCTGACATGAAATTATTATTATCATTATTAGCAAGAGTTTAAATATTTTTAACTACAAGAAATATATTGCAGAATGCTGGCCCATTATGCTTCAATGGATCTTCTGTGCTGCTGTACCACAGGTTAGGGGAGATAAATAGAAAATAAAGTTGTGACCTTTTGAATCCCAGTTTTTGGGTACAATAAAAATTTCTAACATCTTGCCAAAGCAGCCCTAAATAATATTTGCTGCTAGAAAAGCTGGCATGTGAACAGCTCATTATGCACTTTCACATACAATATTATACAGAACTCTGTTACTGAAGTGCCTCTATTATTTAGGATGCACATCTGGTAAATTACAAATTTTAAATTAACAAAAATCCACCCATTTTGTTTCTAAAATAAGTCCTTAAGCTATCTATTGTCAAGTACTGGACTGGACTGGACTTTTTGTTCACCATTCTGAAATAATTTCCAAGCTGGGGGAGGGGGGACGAGCAACATCTCTATCTCATTCATGAAGGTTAGCGCTCACTAGAACATATGTCTGGCCGGACATCCTGCTACGGTAATGGAGTAGACTGTACTGCCAGCGACTCAACACCAGGTGTTGGATGGCGATAAATGACATGACTCCCTAAAGGGGCCAACGGCTATGGGCAGATGAGCCCCTTTAGGTGGGGTGATGGTGCCCTCAGTGGAGGAAATGCCACTGAAAACCATCATATTGAACCCAATGGCCAAATGAGCTGAGGAGGAACTCTGATTCCCAACAGTCGTGGAGGCAGAAGAGGCCATGCCAGATGGACTGGCTGTGAAGACACACCTTGTCCATATCCTCAAGGCTGCAGCAGGCCATTGCAGTCCCGGTGTTAAATCCTGCATGTCTCATTTCATATGTGCCGCAGGAGATGGCTCTGTGATCATAGTGTGTGGGTCACTTCATGGCAAGCTGTGATCAACCTTAAATAAATTCATGCCAATGGCATTTTTCCTGATTCCCTCAGAGGGCGAAGGTGGCCCAGTATCAGCTGGCATCCAAGACCAGGCCTCCCGGCTCCCTGGGGTGGGGGACTACACTCGGATTGAGTCGCGGTTTTCATATCTTGAAAACTCACATACTGAGATCATAATGGGGAAATTTCAGAGCAAAGATAAAGTAGACTGGAAATCTGTCTGCCCACAGATGAGTGAGACTCCACATGGAGAGTTACAGTTTACAAACCTCGGTATCTTACTGTATTCCTGTTTGACAAAGACTAATAAATCTACAGATTTATGTTTGTTGCATGCCCACATTACATTGTTCAGGTCAATAGATTTCACAGAAGCACACAATTAAATCCAAGTGCAGAACAGATTTATTAACATATTAAACTTCAGAGGCAAATAAAGGAATAAGAGATTACACCTTAAGGAACCAACCAAAATGTCCCAATACTTTCTAGTTACACTCTTCAAGCCTTATCTGAGACATTTGACAATGCTATAGTAAAAGCAAAGGAATCACACTTAAATACCACCCCATCGCTCTTGGTGCTGGTGGCCCACAAGTTATTTGATTTTGTGTCAGATTTTACATCACACTCTTGATAAGGAGCCAAATAAAAAAGTATGAGAGGATTCTTGGCAACTGTGTTGGACTATTATAACATGTGCTGAACTTAGGC
This sequence comes from Furcifer pardalis, assembly GCA_030440675.1. NCBI lineage: Eukaryota > Metazoa > Chordata > Lepidosauria > Squamata > Chamaeleonidae > Furcifer > Furcifer pardalis. The sequence continues at coordinate 234,419,237 of CP126890.1, forward strand.
AAAGCAACTACATAAGCTTTTAGTTCTTCAATTTTCATTCATTCTGCAATATGCATAGAAATGTTCTTTTGGTTCAATAATCAATAGAAATCCAAAGAGAAGCATAGGTGGTTGTCAGGTTTGGAGTGAAATGAAGCAGACTTTGAAAGCCAGAATTCAAATTAGGACTCCCTTGAGTGCTAAATACTGATTCAATTTTCAGTTTAAAAAACTTTTAAAAACACTTTACATGGGTAAGCCTCCCCCAGAAAATGAAGGTGATGTTTTAACTTAACAGAAGCACAAAGTCCAAATCAGAAGAAATATGACAGCACAAGCATAAATGAGAAACCTAAGTTTTCCTGGAAACCTCAGTCACAGAGATTCTGGGAGGAATCAGACTGACCAGATAAATTCCTTTGTTCCATTATAAATGGTCATTTTGTGTTTTGATAGGTGTTAATCTGTCAGAGAATGTTATTTGCATTGTTTTCATTTTCAGTAGGGTGGGTGTGCAGTTGAGATTTTTCTTCTTCTTTTCTTTTAGCTAGCTGCAGATCTCATTTCTATCACACTTTAGAATCCAATCAGTTGAGTGGCTGTGTGATTGAACACCGGAGATCAAGAAATAATTGATAGTACTGAGTCTTGAACTTGATCCTTCATCCCATGCCAAAGCCCTTTATTTTCTGCAGTTTCATGATGTTTCACTATCTGGACCACTATAAATATGTACACAGAAGCTCCTGATTAGGTTGAAAGAAGAGAGTAAAAAAGCTGGCTTGAGACTCAATATAAAGAAAACCAAGATAATGGCAACAGGCCCTATCAGTCCCTGGAAAATAGATGGGGAAGAAGTAGAAGCAGTCACAGATTTTACTTTCTTAGGATCAAAGCTCACTGCAAATGGGGATTGCAGCCATGAAATGAAAAGGTGACTGATTCTTGGGAGGCAAGCGATGAGAAACCTGGGGAACATAGTGAAAAGTAGAGACATCACATTGAAAACAAAAATTCGTATAGTCAAAGCAATGGTATTCTCTGTGGCAATGTATGGTTGTGAGAGCTGGACCATTAGGAAAGCTGAGCGCAGAAGAATAGACGCCTTTGAGATGTGGTGCTGGAGGAGAGTTTTGAGAGTCCCCTGGACAGCGAGGAGAACAAATAGGTCAATCTGAGAAGAAATCAACCCTGACTGCTCCTTAGAAGGTCAAATTGTAAAGATGAAGCTAAAGTACTTTGGACATCAAATGAGAAGAGAAGATTCACTTGAGAAAGCCTTGATGCTGGGAAAGGTGGAGGGCAAAAGAAGAAGGGGACGGCCAAAAATGAGATGGCTAGATGGTATTGTAGAGACAATGGGCACAGAACTGAGCAAGTTGAGGTGGATGGTGGAGGACAGGAGTGCCTGGCAAACAGTGGTCCATAGGGTCGCGGAGGGTCGGAATCGACTGTACGACTGAACAACAAAAAAACCCTTTTGAATATTTAGATATAAATTGAAGTGTATGGCCTGCAAATCAGCTCAAAGCAGAGCAGTTGCTATTTATAAGACAAATACCAAATGGAAGCAGTGTCAGTTTAATGAACCCATGGTGGGGAATAGTAAGGATGAGCATGCTAGTACCATCCTTCCGCATCAAAGCTTTCATTATCACCCTCTTCTTATTGAGGGACACTTTTAGATCCTTTTATACCTTGAAAAACTCAGTTTTCTAAAATTATATTCAGGCATTACTAACCTGCTTCCATTCAATACATGAAGAAGGGATCATCCAGACCTGATCCATTGATGTGAAAAATTGCAGGTCTGAAAAGGAAAGGCTACTGTATACATGAAAGTTCTTCACATGAACAGGAACCCTGGAATATTTGGGTTCTTGTTCATGTGGAGACCATCCATATAAATAGAAATCTCCCTTCTTAAGATATATTGTTGATCACTGAGGAGGACAGTGCTCATGTGTTTAATCCAAGTGGGTGAGTAATGGGTGAATAGGCCTATTTTATCAACATAGAATACTCCTCCCAGCAGAGGTTCACCCTCAACAGGTGGAGGATGAAAACTCCAAACTAGGGTTACTAGGGTTTTTTAAAAAAGTGTCTTCCACTGATAGTCATGAAAGGAAAAAAAATAAACAAATAACTATGTATGCTTCATGAACATATCAAAAGAAGAAGGATTAGTTCATGTACACTCAATATCACCCCAAATCTCAACCACATTATCTTAACAAAATAGCCAATACCAAATGGTGGAGGGGAGAGGTGTCACTATAGTAACAAAAACCAATTGATAGTATTAGCATATAAATTTTTGCTTGCTAAATAATAGATCTAGCGTCAAAACCTCTTCTTTCCTTTTGTTTCCTTCTTTTCCCTATGTGCTCAGAAGAAAGTAGCTCCAAGGCAAGGGGATACTGTATGTACATATGAAAGTATTCATAAATATTAGAGAAATAGTGTGACATAAATCTGAAAGAAAGCAAATATTCTTCTTCAGAACTTGCCTTTTGATGCAGTTTCTTTATTCTAAATTAATTCAACATGCTCACTAGCTAGAAACAGTCTCTTCTACAACAGAGTTTTGATTTTAAATTTTTTTATTAGATCTAACTCAGGAGTTCTCAACCTTTTAAAGCCAGGGGCCAGACCACATTCCCTCAGACAGCTTCAAGGGCCGGATGGCCATTTTGCCCGTCCTCCACCACATGGCACTTCCTGGTGCGGTGGAGGCAGTAGGGGGGGGGACATGAAATGGTGCCGTGGGCCACATCCAGCCTGTGGGCCACAGGTTGAAAATCCCTGATCTAACTTATTGGTTGATACTCTGTTGCTTAGTATGGTGAGCTACAATAAGAGTAGCCCTATGGCTCAGTGGAACTTATAGAGGAATTGACTTACAAAATCCTCATGGATTCAATGGGCCTACTCTAATTGTAGCTTACCATGCTAAGCAACAGGATTTGAGCCATTACCTTTGGTAGTATAAAATGGGAATTAAAATTTCTCTATTGATGATATGAGCATCATTAATTCCTAAGAAGGAATGCATTTTAGCCCAATCTATCAGTTTGATCTTTTCTAGCTTGAATGATCTTTCTAGGAGCCTAGACTTATAATGGAAGTTAGCTTCCTGATAATATAGTTCTCAGCTTGCTTATTCACTCAAACATTTTTCCGCTTCAAGGTGTACATTCAAGAAAAGGTTTACCACTTCAAGAATAAACCTCTTTTGCAATCCATCCACTTCAGGAATTGCATCAGCAGAGGAGAACTGATAGTTCCAGGGGAAATGGAAATGGGGAAAAAATGGTAGAATGTGGCCATGGTGGACAATTTTGCATAGACAACAGCACTGACTCTCAGGTTAACCACTATGCAGTGAATCTCTTCTGAATACCTGCAACTTGAAAATGCACTGTAAATGCATCCACAGTGAACGTGGTTTACAGCAGCATTTACAGTGGGGGTAACATGTGTGGGGATGATTAACTTCTGGCATAGATGCTGGCAAACCACGTCTTGGCTGGGCGTTTCCCCCTTATCTCTCTGATGCACAAGCAGCTTGTTTATGTCTTGCCTGGGCGTTTCTCCCTTATCTCTCTGGTGCACAAGCAGCCTGTTTACGTCTCGCCTGGGAGTTCTCCCCCCCCCCCCATCTCTATGACCCAGCTTGTTTTCCTTGTCACCTTGACACAGCACATCTTAGCAAAACAGCACGTGCCTCACCCTGGCCTTAGCCAAACATGTATTGCTTACTGATGTGCCTTACCCTGGCCTTAGCCAATCATAACAGCACGTGCATCACCCTGGCCTTAGCCAATCATGTATTGCTTAGTGATAAGAAAGCTAATAAAAGAGACATTCCCACAAAGCTGGGCACGCCTCACTTGAAGAGTGGCTTGACTCCGTGTCTTCTTGATCCCTTCAAACGTGTATCCAGCCCACTCAGCTGTCTGAGGGGGCATGGTCTGGCCCATGGTACAAAAACATTGAGGAAACTCTGGGCTGTTGCCTCCTTGGACAACCATTTCCTTGTATCCCTGGCCAGGTGGCCAGCATACATACCATAACCTGGTTTTACTTTAGCTGCTGCTGGCACATCTGCTGCTCACCCTTCTGCCTACAGCCACTTTTGTGGTTGTGCCACAAGATCCTGGCTGCCCGCCCCCAGCAGCTGGCAAGGGCTCTGAGAGCTACTTACACACTGTTCAAAAAATCACATAGAAGTGACCAGCACAGTCTGAACTCAGATTTATTTATTTTTTTAGAACTGGTTGTATAATTTATGCCAAATTCATACTCCAATAAATGGCCTTACACTGTCTTCTTCTTCAAGTGCCCTATCTGATTCCGAATATTAGCCTTCCGCATTGCAGTGTGACACCCATACCATTGATCCAGTTACACAAGTCACTTTCTGGTCCTGAGCTCTTTTGGCACAGAAAGTCCTCATCAGCCTCAGGCCAGTATTGATTGAGCTGCTGCCCTCCATCAAGATGGATTCAAGTGGGATTTAATCCACTTGGGGACCATCACCCTTCCTTGTGGACTTTGGCACCCAAGGCCGTTAGTCCTCAGTGTTGTTGGGTTATTTGTTTACTGTATTTATTTATTCATATTTATCCCCCACCCTTTTGGTGCAAGCACCACTCAGGGCGGCTTACAATGTATAGTTACTATAAGGTCACCTGACTATTGGCGTTGAGTTGCTGGCAATATGGTCTACTCAGTTGTAGTATTCACCTGGTATTCCTTTTGAAGACCTTTCTAGTTTGACAACAACAGCAAACAGAGTGCTTATCCAAAGATTAAAGAAGATTTTTTAAAAAGCCAACATACTTTGGTTAATTGAACTGGCTTCCACATGGGCCACATAATTTACCATCTCTTTATTTGACCTCTCTGAAGAATATTGAAGCTCCCAGAGCATTCATGTTTGTGCACTCAGTATTGTACATACAGTACTACAGATTTCTAGGGATTCCATTTCTGAGAATTATCCAGCTAGATTGTACTCATGTAAGAAAGAGAATCCCTGAAGCCCTGATTCATATACTTCTGCACGGTATTGTGTATTCTGACCTAAGATGTTGTCTTGTTCATCCTTTTTTGATTAATTTACCAGGGCATCTAGATGAATGACTGATGACAAGCAGACAGCCAGACAAAGTCCCTCATGTCAATGGGTAGGTGGCATTCTTTTTTTAAAAATTAATGTTATACCTCAACTGGCTTAGCTAAAGTGGATACCTTTTTTTCTTTTGCTCTCCCTATCTTTTCCTGTTATATAAGTTTGCAGGGGCTGCAGTGACTGAGTGGTTAAGAAGTTTGCCTTGTTATCTGGAAGGCTAGCAAGTCGACAATTCGAGAGCTGGGTACTGCATGATGGATTGAGCACCTGTCTCTGTCCCAGCTCTTGGAAACATGAAAGGAGCCTCATTTGGGCATCCGGTGAATGGAGTTTCTCCAGCAAAAATCCTTTCAACCCAAAATAATTTCTGACACGACATTATTTATTTATTTATTTATTTATTTATTTTAATTAAATTTATATTCCACCCTACTCGCACAAATTTATTATATAAATTTGCTATTCTAATCTGGCTGGTTGGATAGCTGTGTAGTGTAAATATCCAGCTGAAGAGCCAGAATTTGGGAGTTGAATTCCTCACTGTGCTTCTTGGGAGAAGAGCAGAAAAAGGGAATGGTAAACTACTTCTATGTATTCTCTACCTAGGAAACTCTGGAATGGGTCACTACAAGTCAGAAATGACCTGACAGCACACAACTATTATTATTTATTATTCTAATCTGAAGGACTAATATGATGATAATAATGTTTCTGTGTATTGATAATTGTACTGACTTGTGACCGACTGTGACCAATTTTGTGTCATGTTTTCTGGCAAGCAACTTCTAGTGGGGATGCCAATCAATCCTAGATCAAACAGGAAAAATCACTTCACAGCCAACTGACAAGTGAGAGGATGAGTATCCACAGTCTAATCAAGTCAACAAAACCAAGAACTAGATAGATAATATCCTTTCACATAAGTAAACATAGTGGCTCAAATCACATTGCTTAGCATAGTCAATACCAATAGACCAAGCCAATTGAACCATAGGGATTTTGTGAGTCAACCTCTCTGCAACATCCATTCATTCATTTTATGCTACTTCTAGTTGCAACTTATTATGCTAAAGTAAATCAGGAATCAGTAGACCTTACAGAGGAACTGACTCACTAAATCTTCACTGTTCAATAGTTCTAATCTAGCATGACTGATTATACTAAGCAACAGGATTTCAGGATTTTTGGTTTCCAGTTATCCATCCAGAATGAAAAACCTGCAGAACAAATTCAGCAGGAACACAGACACTTGAAGAATGCAGAAAGCCAAGACCAGATGCATTTCTTTCATCAGCTTCCTACACCTCTGCCAAACATTTTTATGCAGGAATTACCCCGCTCTAACCATGGTACAGTTGCAGTAGCTCATAATCACACATGGAGTCTGCCTCACAATTTCTCTACACCTAAAGAATCTTTTTCTGTGTCTGAACACACAATTCAGCTCTGCCTCTTTATTCGCTGATCTCAACACCTTACAACTGGCTTTGCTTCATATTTGGCTACAGAGTTCCTTCCATCTGAAGGAGCAGACTTTAGCTCCAGGCTGGGCCTTAATTTCCACCAGTTCTAGATGAGGGGGGAGCTACTTGATAGGAGCTCCAGGTCATTATGTCCAGAGGATGCTACTTGGCACTTTGCTGTTCCTGATTCTAAATTCCTACTACTAAAATAATTTAGATTTCAAACTGCTCATTTTTGTCTCTAGGAATTAAAAGTCATGCCACAGGGTCACTCAAGATTATGTATGTTCATGGACAGTCAGAATGCTGGTGCGAGAGGTAGCAAGTTAGAGATTATAAAATGAATTCATTGGTAGTGCCAACAACACCATTCAATTGTTTTTAAGTGTATTCATGCCTCAGATAGGTCTGAAAAAAATAAAGTATAAATTAGAGTTCAACTGTATGAGATAGTGACAAGAATTGTCCGCAAAAAATGAATGTGTTTGAAAATGCATTGGACATCAAGAAAGCATTTTCACTTTGAGAGCACATCTGTCTCTGTGTCATTCTCCAGATGGTTAAATACATTCCTTCATGGGCTAAGGTATCCATGACAAGGATACAGGCAAGGAATCTATGACCTCCAAATGTTGTTATAATGCAGCTCCCAATAATTCTTACTATGGTCTGCACTGGTAAGGGCTGGTTGAAATTGTAGCCCAAAAACATCTTTAAAAGTTGAGACACTATGCACCCCCAACCATAACTGAGAAACTAAGCAACTGAAATCTGAGTGCTGTAATACTGGATTATAAATACAGTGGTACATCAAGTTACAAATGGTTCGAGTTACAAAATTTTCACAACACGAATGAAAATCAATTGAAAATAATGGCTCAAGTTACAAATTTTCCAGAACAAATTAATTAGTTTTCAATCCATTCCTATGGGAAACCATGTTTCAAGTTATGAATTTTTGTTTTCATTGCATTCCTATGGGAAATTCAAGTTACATTTTTTTCATAACATGAAAAATCCCTTGGAACACATTAAATTTGTAACTCGAGGTACCACTGTATACCATTTAGGTAGGGTAAGCAAGCAAGGGACTCCTATGAAAACAAGATATTTGGCAGGTGAACCACCAGGCATGATGATGATAACCATGGAACTGGAAGGAAACCTATGGATCATCAACTCCAGCTCTTGTGAAAGAGTCAAAGTAAGGAATCAAACCAATGAGCTATCCAGCAATCGATCTCATTACTTAGCACAATGGTAATAAACCTATGGCACACATGCCAGAAGTGGCACACAGAAGCCTTTTTCCTAGCATGTGTGCCATCAAGGGAAAGCCCCACCCTGCACAGCCCGGCTGGCACCACTTCCCCACCACCACCCCTCTCTCTCTGCCAAAGAAGAGGCAAGAGGGGAGGCTGAAATCCCAGCCTGGAAGCTGCAGCTTGGAGAGGTAAGGTGGGGTGGGGAGCACTCGGGGGGGGGAGGCCCAGCAGGTGTAAGAAGGCCCGGGGGGGGTAGGAAGGCCCGGTGAAGGGTAGGAAGGCCCAGTGGAGGGTAGGAAGGCCTGGTGGGGGGTAGGAAGGCCCAGCGGTGGGTTGGAAGGCCTGACGAGGGTGAGGTGGTCGAGCAGGGGTGGGTAGCACTGGGGTGGGAGGGAAGCCTCATGGGCGTTGGGGAGCACCCAGGGGTGGGGAATACCCATGGGGGGATGCACACATGCAGTGTTGCCGGCATGCCTCAAGTGGTGCGCATGCACATGCTCCCACATGATTTCATCAGAGGCACACCGACAACATCACATGGGTATGTGGGCACTTGTGGTGCCTGCCCGCATGCTGCCTCCTCCTCCTTGGTCACTCAGTCTCTAAAAGGTTCACAATCACTGACTTAGGATGTCTGTATTCAACTAATCTCTGTCAGTAGTCAAAACTGGTAGAGGGCATCTGGTGACATGTCATTTCTGTAGAGTACTTTTTATTCTAGTTTTCATTTCAGCCCATATCTTCCGTTTTACTCTCACTTTGATTGATGCCAAAGACTGTAATTCAGTAAATCCCCTGTGCTTCTACAGATGTTTATTGCTGACACAGGGTGGGTAAGGGAGACTCATATGCTACCTCTTCACTCTATGTGTACACAGTCTACACTCTTCAGAAATGACAAGTATGTTTTGATATGACATTTGGTCTCTCAGAAGAAAAATAAAAAAGAGACAACCAAGAGGTCCTGATATTCTGCAGTACAGAGAAAGGTTGTACCTACATAAGAACTAGGAAATTCTAGAGCAGGAGTAACCAAATGGGTATTCCTGGACTATTCCAGGAAAAATGTATACTCAGATACAAGTAGCAGCAGCAACCGCCGATTCTTGGACAACAGCATCTAAAAAACTTGTCTGCTGACCCAGGATGGTTGGGACTGATGGGAGCTTTAAACCAAAATATCTGGAGGGTACCAAGATGCCTATCTCTGTTCTGCACCAGGGAATACACCACAGTAACTATTTGCATTAGTGCTATGAAACAATTTGGCACATGATAGCTACAAAGTACTTTGTGTTTTCATTGTTAGTTATTTACTGTGAGAATATTGGTTTTATTTTCTTCTAGCTGTGCACAGTGGGAAACCTCTGCTGGCTTCTCATTTTTATCAGATGTTATTTTATCATCTGAGTTTAAGACTCCTGTTGTTGATTCAATGCTAGATCTGAAGTCATTTCCATGAGGGTTGACCTGTTCTCAAACATGTTTTAAGACAAGGGAAATGAAACATGCCAGCAAAGGATGCAAGGCAGAGAAAATTAATTGCAAACAGGCAGATACAATTATCTTGTAGAGCCCATTTAATATTTTCTCTAGGCTTCTACAAGAAGTAAAACAATAATAACACTGGATTGTTTTTATTTGAACTGTAAGTAAGCTCAGTCACCAGAAAGACATTGCAGGGAGCCAAACTTTTGTATTTTGAAACTAAAATGTTTTATTACCTTCTATGGGTGAGACTCCTCAGTCAGGAACATAAGCATTATAACCAATATGATATGCAGTTTTTCAAAACAGGTATCTGCTGAATTCCATGGAAGAAATTTTTACAGTCATCCAGATGACTAGACTTTCCCAGAAAAAACGGACAAGTTTCTTTTCACTCTAGTCATGAACTAATCATCAGGTGTCTTTTTTATCTGACAAGGTGCTAATTGGCAATTTCCATCTATTTAAAAAGCTGCTCTTCCAGTGACTTAGTGGTTAAACACTGAACTGGAGACTAGAAGGTCAGGTTTCAATACCAGAGAGCTGTACTCGGGGACATGAAACGAGCCTCATTCGAGCATCGCCTAAAAATCCTTTCAACCCAGAGTAATCTCCGACATGAAATTGTTACTTTCTATTTAAATAAATAAATAAATAAATAAATAAATCATTTTCCCCAATAGCAATACAGTTGTACCTCGCTTAAAGAGCATAATGCGTTCCACGGGATTGCTCTTTATGCGAGTTTGCTCTTTAAGCGAAACACCATTGTAAGTGACCAATTGTGGGAGAGATTGTGAACCCCGTTTTATTTGTTAAGCGAGTTTTTGTTTGGTTTTATTTGTTAAGTGAACATTCAGAGAAAATTCTGCTCTTTAAGTGGGTTACTCTTTAAGCGAAGCGCTCTTTATGCGAGGTTTGACTGTAATTTGTTTCAGCACTGAGAGACTTTTTAAAAATGTTTTTGTTAGACAGCAAGTGCTCAGCTGAGGGGAATTGATATCTCCATAAGCACTCATTTGTACTGGATCAGGCAATCATTCAGGATAGAAAGCAAAGAAAAGCAATGTCAGCATGAAGCAAAATCTAAAACACCCCTTACCAGATGAACTTTTTAAAAAAAAGACAACTCTCCACTGGAAAGAGATAATTACCCACCAGTCTTCCCTGCATTCAGCTTTCATCATGTAGTCACTGATTTTTAAACAGTATCATCTTTCCAAGGTCCAATGAAAACCATGCAGTAATTGGCCAAAATAGATACCCCCTAGGTATAGCAGCAATTGACCGTCGTACAGATACAGTATTTCCTCTCAGTTTACCCATGTAGAAAGTAGTGTAATATTGATCAATAGCTCATGGTCAGAGAAGGCAAATACAAATTGTATGAGCTACTCTGGATCCAAAAACATTTCTTGTGAACAAGAGTGAAACTGTAGCCAATATTATAGAATGATTTTGAATTTTCCTGAGTTACCATTTGCAGAGGAAGAAACAGAGAGTTTGTAGAGCTTGAATAGTAACTTTTTAAAAGTACCTGTACTATGTTTCCTTTACTCATCAGAGTGCTTTAGAAATAATGTGTTGTCACACTCTAGTGTTTTAAAAATAAAACTATTGTATTACTCTTTCTGTTGCCCTTTGCTTTTAAATTGCTTTTCCTTATTCTTTTTGGGAGTGAAAAATTGATTGATAAAAAATATAGTATTAAAACATTCTTCTTTAAAAGCCTCTTAAATGCCCAAAATGTCCTTTAAAGATAATATCAAGCATTGTTAGAAAGCTTTACCCACTATACAAATAAAGTAATTTATTTGCCATTTGCTATGTCACTTTCAAAATTGAATTTGTTGTGTTATAATTACCGGAGGGAAAGCAAGTAATAAGAAATTCCTTAAGGGCATTTTGCTTGTAACTGTTGGTAGCTGCAGTAAGAAGGTACTGAAACAAGGAAGATGGAAGGAATTGATTGAGAAGAATGCACTACACTGTAGCAGAGGGGGAAATGGGATTATGTAACCAAGTCCCATGTTAAGGAGAATGCCTATTTCCTGCTGCTACATTTTCCCTCCAAGCATGCATTTCCTTCAGCATTGAGAAATCAAACTGGCAAGAAAGACCTTCATGTCTCTTAATTACTGATCACAAAATAATAGCAAGCTCTTTTGCAAAATGCAGAGCGAATCAAGTTTGTGGTAGGGCAAAAAGGTCTTCACTTCAAATGATGTACTGATTGTATTCTCTAACTTGGTCTCAAAACATTAATGTTCTAATCTCTCCTCTGCCAGGAAGCTCACTGGACATCCTTGGGAAGTCAGTCATGATCTCAACTGATTTATGCAACTGAATTACTGAGAAGATAATCAGAGGATATCTTACAGTCTCGACTGATCTTCTTGTCCAACATAAGAAAGAAATCAACAGAGAAAGTTTACCTCAAAATAATTTGGAAGAACCAAACTTTCCTAATGGACGATGCCTGTGGGTCTATGTCCACTGGTGTCCCTTTGGCTCACCTCTCCTGGGGAGGGGGGACTTGGCTCGCATTGCAAACTGGTAGTCAGCCCTTATTACAGCTGACCCCTCACCCCCTGGCCCTTTCTAACTCACAGCAGGAAGAACAATGCCCCACCCATCCACCCCTGATGGTCAGTGTGAGATTAGCTGGTTGCATTCAGGCCAGATGGGAATTTTTTGCCGTTATCCCTTATTGGCCTCTGGGATAGGAGTTTTTTCACCTATCCACACTGATGCATGGGGGTTGTCTTCATGGGCTCATTTCGTCTTGGACTTCATCTCCTTTTCAGGCATATATTTTCATTTATTTTTAACACAAGCTTTTTTGTGGAGTTCTACTCTCATGGCAAGTGGACTGCGGTGGCTTAGTGGTTAAGACACTGAACTTGACAACTGGAAGGTTGGCAGGTCAGCAGACCTGAGTACTGCACAATGGAATAAGCTCCTGTCTTATTTGTAAGTGTTTTAAAAAGATTTGTAAGTGTTTTAAAATGGCCACGTCTCTGACCCAGCTCCTGCCAACCTAGCAGTTCAAAAGCAAGAAATTGCAAGTTGATAAATAATTCAGTTGGAAGGTAAACACTCAGTTCATGCCTGTCACATGTCCACAGAAATGTCTGCAAACACAGCTCTTTGGCTATAAACAGAGAAGAACACTGAACCCCAGAGTCAGATATGACTGCCTATCAAACAAGGGCAACCTTTACCTTTACCTTACCTTCATGGTAAGGTATGCTTAGAGACCAGAGTGCACAGAACACTGTTTGCCTTCCCATCGAAGTGATACCTATTTATCTACTTGCAATTTCTTGCTTTTGAACTGTTAGGTTGGCAGGAGCTGGGTCAGAGATGTGGCCATTTTAAAACACTTACAAATCTTATGCATCTCTACATTTAATAAATACAGCATTCCTGAGACCCCTGCTTATTGTTTAAAAACCTGCCTGAAAAGGAAGGTCTTTACCTGATGAGGGAAGAACAAGGTGGTAGGGAAGGAATCATGCTACTTCACAGGACAGTGCCTTCCAAAGCATGGGCACAACCCCTCAATCTCATCTCCTCACCAAACAAGACTGGGAAGTTGTTGGAGAATCTAAAAGCAAAGACAACTCATATGGGGTGATGCATCTATAACAGAGGTGCCCAATTTTTTTGGGCTGTGGGCCGGTCATGTGGTTCAGGTTGCCAGTCACTATGGCCCAGGGGCTGGATCTGGCCCACAATGCAAATTCATCCGGCCCATGACACCTTCATCACTCCCAGAAGCGGAAGTAAAATGTGCCCGTACTGCATTTTACTTCTGCTTCCAGGAGTAACGAGTGTGTCGTGGGCTGGATGAATTGGCATCATGGACCAGATCCGGCCACCAGACCAGAGTTTGGGCATCCCTGGTTTATAAGATAGCCCAGATCCAATCCATTTAGGGCTTTGCATGTTATAACCAGCATTTTGTAAAGCTTTTTAAAAACTTTTAAAAAACTTTTTAAAAACTTTTTAGAGTTTTTAAAAGCTGTGATCCGTCCCTTCCTACAATCCTTTGAAGCTGCTATAGAGTCTCCAAGTCTTCCACAGTAGTTTTTCAGAAGACACAGTGGGCTATAGAAAAAAGGGTAGCTAGTGATAATTCTCTTACTGCCCCATTTCTCCAGTGTTTTCCAGATTTAATCCAGCATCTGTTTACTCAGATACACTTGAGTTGCCACAATTGAGTACTTTCTATTTTGTACAAAGGAATTCTGGTGACCTGTCCATTAAACTCATCTCTCCATCCTTACAAACATTCTAAATTGTTTAGTTTGAGGCACCAGTTAAATTCCAGCAAAATTACTATTGTGTCAAACCTTGTTCAGCTAATAACCAATAGTAGGGCTATTTTCAATTTTTTCCAATATTGTGCTCCAATATTGCACTTGCTAAATGACTGCAAATTATCTCAAAGTGTATTTTTTTTCTTCCACCACAATGTTTCAAATAACCTAATAATACCACCACAGGATATGTGGTATTGACATCCTGAAGCAATTTTTGTAGGTTCAATAACATTCTTCTAAAAATTCATTATGTTGAGGAAACAGCAACTTAAAAAAAAGAAGTCAGGGTAGAAGCGATGAATTTGAAAAGAAAGAAAACCTAGAAAAATCCACTCTGTCATTATTGGTTTTACAGCAATCACCACTTTCAGAACAAAATCCATCAAGGGCTGAAGAACCATGGCTTAATAACTTTATAATCATTTTCACTAATGTTGACATACATAGAAATAGCCTTCACAATGATCAAAAGCAATTCCAGACGCCTGCAGAAATCGGACCATTTCTCTTCTCCCCTCCCCCCCCCCATTTCTTTATGTAAGCAGAATCTGAAGTAATTTTTTGTGCCACAAGTTACACATTATTGACAGTCCCCTATGACTTCTAGCTGTCATTATTCCCTCAAGCACTGAAAGATGTCTTAAACCATGAGCCTTGCTAATTAATCAGCTGACATTTCTGACATGAAAGTGCTGAGAAATGAGAAGTCTATTATTATTCCATTCAAACTTCCTGGAATAACAGTGGCCATTTCACAACATTTCTGTGGTTTTCTGATATATTATCAAGAACTTACCCTTCCCCCACATACATACATACACACACAAAAAGCTTTTGTTGTTCAGTCGCACAGTCGATTACGACCCTCTGCGACCCCATGGACCACTGTCCGCCAGGCACTCCTGTCCTACACCATCCCCCTCAACTCGCTCAGCTCTGTGCCCATTGTCTCCACAATACCATCTAGCCATCTCATTTTTGGCCGCCCCCTTCTTCTTTTGCCCTCGACCTTTCCAAGCATCAAGGCTTTCTCAAGTGAACCCTCTCTTCTCATTTGATGTCCAAAGTACTTTAGCTTCATCTTTATTATTTGACCTTCTAAGGAGCAGTCAGGGGTGATTTCTTCTAAGATTGACCTATTTGTTCTCCTTGCTGTCCAGGGGACTCTCAAAATTCTCCTCCAGCACCACATCTCAAAGGCGTCTATTCTTCTGCGCTCAGCTTTCCTAATGGTCCAGCTCTCACAACCATACATTGCCACAGGGAAAACCATTGCTTTGACTATGCGAATCTTTGTTTGCAATGTGATGTCTCTACTTTTCACTATGTTCCCCAGGTTTCTCATCGCTTTCCTCCCAAGAATCAGTCGCCTTTTTATTTCATGGCTGCAATGTGCCCGTACTGCATTTTTAATTGCCCTTTAAAGAACTGTAGGAAAACAGAAAAGCAGTTTTTTAAAATCATACTGAAGAGTCTTTAGAGTGCCTGTACATTGGGTTATTGACTAAACAGTCCATTCATTTTTATACCATTTATTTAATGAACAGAAGAATTCAACTCTATCACATTGACAGAGCACATGCTTTGCAGGCAGAACGTCCTGGGTTCAATCCTCAGCATTTCCAGGTAGGGACAGGAGTATACATCTTTTCCTGAAATCCTTTTCACAGTTGATGGATGTGACAAAAAGGAAAAATGCCATTGCTATGAATTTGTTTAAGGTGGATCCTAGCTTGCTATGAAGTGACCCACACACTATGATCACAGAGCCATCTCCTGCAGCATGTATGAAATGAGACATGCAGGATTTGACACTGGGGCTGCAAAGGACTGCCACAGCCTTGAGGATGAGCAACATATGAACATAAAATACAAACAAAGTAAAACATGAAAATAAAAAAAGACATTACAATAAACCCAATTGAACCCAAGCAATGGCAAATGGAAATAATTAATCATTAATCAAAATTATATTATGAAATTTATTTATTTATTTATTCAGATTTATATTGCCGCACACTCGCCAAAGCAACTCAGGGTGGCTTACAGTCAAAACAGCAATGGTACAATAAAAATTATAAAATATAACCTCACAAAATACAAAACACAACCAAACCAGAACACAGACTAACTCCCTCAGGAGTTATAAGTACAGGTAAGAAAAAAATAAGGAGTAAAACCAAATTATATCCCCTCCTACTGAGAATTTCTGAAAATGCCTTTCTATAAAGGAAAGTTTTTAATATGTTTCTAAAAACTGAAGAGAAGAGGCCTGCTATACTAAAGATAAAGGTAAATGTTTCACTTGCTCGAAAGCCAGTCGTATCTAACTCTAGGGTTCAGTGCTCATCTCTGTTTCAAAGCTGAAGAGCCAACGCTGTCTGCTTCTGCAGATGTTTCCATGGTCATGTGGCAGGCATGACTAGACTAAAACAGGGAGATAATTCCAAAGTGAAGGGGGCATCACCAAGTGATGTCAGAGGTGCAGGGCACAGCAGGGAAAAGTAAGCGATGGAAGGGGTAGAAAAACGACATATGTGTAAGGAAAAAGACACATGCAAAGACCTTAGCCCATCAGCCAGTGGTTCCATTTAGGAATGGTGGGCTTGGGTATTCATGTTTAAAAGGCACCTTATCCACAGAAATTAACTTTTCTATTTATTGTCTGATGCCTGCTATGTGATCTGTTTCTCAACTCTGAAACACAAAGATGCATGGCAACTATCAGTTATCACTCCTACACTAATTGGGAAAGAATCCAGACTGAAAATCTGGTGATCCCATTGGTCAAGATCAGGAGTTTTCAACCTTTTTAAGCCAGGGGTCGGTTTATGCTCCCTCAGACATCATTGGGGGCCAGATGGCCATTTTGCCCTTCCTCCACTACATGGCACTTCCTGTTGTGATGGAGGCTGTGAGGGGCCACATGAAATGGTACCATTGACCACATTCAGACCACGGGCCACAGGCTGACCTGGTCAGGATTGATGATGGCCTGACTCAATATAATGGCCTGACTTAATATAATGCAACTTCCTAAAGCGCAGCAATCACACTTATATACCACCCCATAGCGCTTAGTAACTCTCTGGGTAGTTCACAAGTTAATTAACATTTTGTCCCCAACATGTTGGATACTCATTTTACCAACCTCGGGAGGATGGAAGGCTGAGTCAGCCATGAGCCCTGGTCAGGACTGAACTCACAACCTTTGTTTGCAAGACAGTAGTTTAACCACTGTGCCATCAGGGCTCCTGATCTGATGTGCATGTTTGAGAACTTTGCTTTTCTGCTTCATCTAATCTTTTCCATGGTTACCAGATTTGGGAAGGAAATCTACCCCACCTTACCTTAAATGGACCAGCCAGGCAGGCAGTGAAACCTGCAAGTACTTTTTAGAGTGCAGCCACAGACTAGCTGCACTGATGGCATACAGTACTTTGCTTTAAATTGGAATTGCCCTGTGTATTATGATAGTAGACTACCACTGTTATCAGTTGTAATCATTCTAGGCATTGGTGAACACTGATAGAAGTTGCAGTCCAACCACTTCTGCACAGCCTCGAGATTTAACACCCTCACTCCAAAATCTACCCTGCACAAATTAATAAAATACCAAAAGACTCCTGTCTCCCAAAAGTAAATAGATTAGATAGATTTGGGCCTATTTTTCTAGTCCTACAAATTTCTATGCCTTCAAGAAATTTTTAGGACAGAAAGTGAGGACTAATTCCATTGGGATTCAATTCAGATCAAATGTCTGAATATAGAACTGATATCTGTTCAATGTCACTTGCCTGCAAGAAACATTCAGAATAGATGAGGGCCTATCTATTTCTTTGCTTTGATTTTTTAGCTAAGGGATATCATGGTCTTTGTACTTCATATGTAGCTTAACCAGAGTTTCAAACTAATATTACCTAATCTAAATTATGTCTTGTGGCTTGCCATTTCAACTGGCATTGGTTTAAAAGGGATGAACAACAGGTTCTGGAATCCTTGTTTTCATTGTCGTTGTCGTTGTCGTTCATAGTCGATTCCGACCCTTCACGACCCAGTGCTCCCTGATTTTGCTTGTTTGTTGTTTATTTTACCATCTTTCCTCTTGACACACACCTATATCTGGTCTAAAGTTTTGATTGTCATACCTGTGGATATATTTCCTTTTGTACTACAGCTAAACTGAACCCTTGGGCCATTTTCTTCTCATACCAGGCTTTAGGAAGCTGTCACTTCTTTTCCTGTCTTCACAATTCTTTGAAGTCATAAGTGAGGAGATTCCTTATGAGTTTCCTTTTGAGATACAGTATAACCATATGTTTAGAATTAGCACTGTACTAAAATAGCTGGTGTTTTTTCTTATATCCTTGGTATAGCCAAGCCCAGTGAATTATGGGAAAACAGACATGATTTTTAGAGTGTAAAGACTAAAGGCACATACTTACCCCTGTGAAAAAGATAGGTTTCATGGAACAATTAACATAGGCACACCATAGCCTTTGAGCAAACAGAAAGAGACAGATAGGTTATCTACCATGTCAGAAAGACAGGCCAGATACTAAAGGAATGTTTCAATTTTGGATATGTTCTGTGAAAAAGAAACTTGAAAGGAATATCAGTTTTAATTATTTATGGTGCTTTGTGCGACCATCTATTAAAAGCTATCCAATGCAATCTGAAATTGGACTTTCATTACTGACATACCTTACAGTGTGTGTGTATTGATTTTCTCCACTAGCATTAATAAAACACTTTCCTGATACCTTGTGTATGTCTCTTTAGAGTTTCCTAAGAACGGTCTCCACATAAGACTGCTGGAATTGATTTTTTCACTACAAAGGTTCTAACCTTGTACCTTCCAAAGAGATTTTCCCACCCTAAAATGTGATATCTATTTTATTTGTTATAAAACATTATTTCCACATAACTATTTGCAGTCCTCTCTTCCCTACCTTCTTTCCCAGACTCTTCCTCTTTTCCCCCTAAAATCTTTGTTTTTTATGATGGCTATAAAAAGTCATAAACCTGCTTTTAACTCTGCATGTGACTACCCAAGGTTATGCAAATAGATTTTCTACACAGGAATCCAGCTGAATAAAAAGTGTCTAAGACAGTCTACACATCGTAGTTCTAATCAGCTAAAACAGATGGATGTATTTGATTTCTGCTGTCTCCGTTTCAATCCTAGTTTTGTAATTTCTCTGTTCCAGAATTGCAACTTTCAGGTCTTGGATAGAGTGTCCAGTTAGACTGAAGTGGTTTGAGACAGGTTTCTCTGTGTTGCCATTCCGGATATCTGATTTGTGTCCATTAATCCTTTTGCATAAAGATTGTCCTGTTTGTCCTACATAAAGCACGGATGGACATTTCTGGCAAGAGATGGCATAAATCACATTGGCAGAAGCACAAGTAATGCCTTTAATGTTGTGTGTGGTGCCATTGGGTCCAGTAATACTGTTTCCAGAGCGAATGTGGGGGCATAGTTGGCATCTGGATTTGCAGCAGGGAAAACTAGGATTGAAAGGGAGACAGCAGAAATCAAATACATCCATCTGTTAGATACCCATCACAGGGGGCTAAATATTAGTGAAGGGTTTCTGGGACATTATCAAATTTGATACAGAGATTGCTATATGGTTTTATATTACAACTTTCCTGCCAATTCTCTTTAGTAAAACATAAAGAAACCAGGCACAGGAGTTTGTTTGGTTTTTCCCCCCTGACATGCAGGTCACAAGTTGATCAGATACCATAGTGGGCTTACTCAGCAACCTTGAGATTGAAAGGGAGTCTTTTAGAGTTTATCTGAATAATCTATTGTTGCTAATGGCTGGGTGATACTGCATTCTTGTGCTTGCTTGTCTGTCATCTTGCTTGACACCAACCCTTCTCCCGTCGACCCCCTGAATTTGGTATATAAAGAACATGCCTGTAAGTTTCATTCCTTGTCTGATGAAGTGGAGTTGATCCACGAAAGCTAACAATAAAAATATAGCAGTTAGTCTTTAAAGTGCTACTGTGTTTTTTATTTTATTTTATTTATTTTGTTTTGTTTTCTGAGATGCCTTAAATGAAAGATGTTACTTTCCCCTCACCTTGTATTTTGATCAGGCCAAACGCTTATCAGAGCTAATAGCATAACCAACAGGGATTCAGGAAGAAGAAATTAATCATTTTCTGAGTTGGGGGGAGCCTATGATGGTCAACTCTAGAGTTGCTGACAGATTCATCCAGTCACAGCCTGTGGAATAATGTTAAATAGGGATTGAAAGGTTGCAAAGGTTTCAATGCAATGGCTGAGAAAGATTGACTGTTGTGATAATGAAAGAACAGGATCTCTGAAGGAATTAGATTGTTACATTATCAACATCTAACTTAATACTGACTATTATTTCACTCTAGCCTTATAGATAAAGTATTCTATAGAGGTATGAATGGTGAAAATGTCCATTTTTCCTTCTCTGAAGGTTCTTTCAGTGGTGCCTTTCTCATTTTTCCTATTGTTCGTGTCTTTGTCCTTTCATTTTCCATGAAATGAAGAGTCTCCTTTGGGCCATTCATCTTGTGCTTCCCCATTCATGTCTTATAACACAAGTTGAAGGGTCATAAAGAACCCTTAAGAACTACTTCCAAAAAGAAGGCAAGGCAGCAA
Organism: Furcifer pardalis; assembly: GCA_030440675.1. Taxonomy (NCBI): domain Eukaryota; kingdom Metazoa; phylum Chordata; class Lepidosauria; order Squamata; family Chamaeleonidae; genus Furcifer; species Furcifer pardalis. The sequence continues at coordinate 234,439,549 of CP126890.1, forward strand.
AGAATAAGTACACAAGGAATTAAAATCATCTTAGATCAATGAAGGAACAAGTTTATATCATCCCATTCAAAATAAAAGTAGGAGTTCAGTGCCTCCCAAGCAGCACAATATAAAAGAGGCAAAGAAGCAGCCAGCCAGCAAGGCACTGTCCGTCTTACACAGGGAGAAAACTATTTACAGAGCAACCAACATCAAGAAAAGCAAGAGGGAAAAGCCTCAAGATAAGCACAAACTACCATCACTACCACCCACACAGCCCAGTGGCAGATTAGCAAAGTCACAAAGTACACACACACACACACACACACACACACACACACACACACACACACACACACACACACACACACACACACACACACACAACACACACATTACAAGACACAGAGTCTTCTCTCCCAAATGCCACAAAGCACAAGCCAGCAAATAGAGGCAAATCATAAAAATACAATCAAATCCTCCACACCATCCAAACTTAAAATGAAATGTATACATTCTGTTCTCTTCCTGCAGACAGTTGTAGGCAGACTGGGCCCTGGCAGCAGCAACAATATTCAGAAAAAGGACAATGGTGGGTGGGATTCTCAAAGAAAACAGGTGGGATTGCCTGACAATAGGAAAGCTACTCCCATCACCACCAGAAAAAAAAGTTAAGTGAAGCAGGGAGAGGGAATCCAAGATGGAGGCACAGGGTCAGTAAAAAAATCAGACTACTCAATAAAAATCAGACTACTGAAGATGCTGTTTCCTGCCTGTGTTTTTGGTCTGTGTTTTCAGCCTGGGAAGATCAAAGAACTAAAGGAGGGCAGCTGGCCTTCGGAAACACTACCACCCCCATACCCTTACATGGTCGCAGCATCATGAACCTACCCATGAACCTACCCATGAACCTACGTCGAAGGACCTGGAGGAGTGTGGAGTGATTTATGTTACCCCGTGTATAACGAAGGAATTTGCCCTGCTTGTGCAAGTTCCATGCTAATTCTTTCTGCCCAACATGCAGAAGTTGTTCAAAGGCCCGATAGTGGCCAATGACTGCTAGAGGAATTGCCCTGTTTGTGCAAGTTCCATACTAATCCTTGCTACTCAAGTGTGTAGTCTGATTACCTGTGGTTAATGAAGAGCATTCATAGCAAAGAGTGAGTTTTTGTTATTTTCTGAAATTGGAGGGGGGCGGGGGGTGTATAGTGGATGGAGTTTCTAGAAGACTTATAGAGATTACCAGACACATTCCTTGCTGAGAGTACCCCGGTTGTGCAAAGGAGGAGATGGGACAAGGATCTGTTGTCTGAATCAGCCCTTTCCATGACTGAGGACATCAGAAGGAAGGAAGGCTGGACGGATGGCCTCACTGACAATTCTGAAATGGAGCTGGATCAGGGAGCTGGAGGGGGCGCCGACCCAGCTGACCCACAGGGCACCTCAGAGATCAAGGAGGCCTTGCAGCTATTGGTCCGGGTGCAAACTGAGTTTTGCAAGCACAGGAGGTGCGTCGTGGGCCCCCAGAGACCTTGTGCCATGTGGACCAGTGCTGTCTCCCTGTGCAGCAGCAAAATCAAGAGTTATGGCCCTTCCTGACTCACTTTGAGGCCGTTTGCCAGGACTCTGAAATCCCACTGCTGCCACCATGTAAGACTAAGCGTGTGGGGGTGGTAGCATTTCTGAGGGTCAGCTGCCCACCCTTAGTCCTTTGATCTTCCCAGGCTGAAAACACAGGCAGGAAACAACATCTTCAGTAGCCTGGTTTTTATTAAGCTGTAAAAGCTCTCAGACCATTTATAAGCAGAACATTTCAAAACAAGAAACCTAGCTAAAAGCCAGAAGGATTTTTATGCCTTAACCCCTAAAGAGCACCCACATCCACCATGAGTGGTAGGATACAGGCCTATTTCCCACAAGAAAAAGAAATCCAAGCCATCCAAGAAACTCTCGCCTATCCAAATACATTGCATATATATCTCATTGTGTCATTCCAAAGCCCATTCTTCACCTTCCTCCTGCCTCTTGTAGTGGTCACCCAATCCTAGGCCCCTTCAGGGATAATTAGTTCCTTCACGCACCCTGACCCTTCTCCTCCCCCTTTCCCCCCTCTCTCTCTGCCTACCCCTCCGGATGGAATCTCTTCCCGATAATCCTCTACCACCCTGGCAACTCCCAACCTCCCTTCCTTCCCTTTCACGGTCATCTGGGCTCCTATGGGAACAGGAAAGGGGGAGAAACCATTCCTGCGGGCAGGGCGACTCACTCCTATTCTCACAGGCAGGCAACAAGAGCAATCCAAGATGGTGGGAATCTGGAACTCAGCAAATAGTTATCCCACACACAAGGAACAATTGAAGCAAAAAGAGCACTCCTCATTTGTTTCCAATAAAGAAACTTCCATGTATTTATTTTTTTATTTTTATTTATTTATTTATTTAGATTTATTATCCCACCCCAATCAGGCGAACCTGACTCTAGGCGGCTTACAGAAAATTCATAAATTAAAACCTTGAGGTTCGAAATTACTTTAAAAAATCAATTAAAAAAGAATTAAACCATAAATTTACAAAGATCTAAAAAAATTAAAAAGGTTAAAAAGTTTAAAAAGATTTAAAAAGTTTAAAAGAGTGAGGGAGGGGTGGCTGTCCCATCAGATCAGCCACCCAACATGGGACCCCATATTCCTGGAGTCCCACACCTGCCCTGCCAGCCAGGTTTTTAGGCCCTTCCGAAAGGGCAGGAGCTCTGTCTGTAGACGTAACTCAGTTGGCAGGAGGTTCCAAAGGGCCGGGGCGGCCACGGAGAGATGCGCCTCTCTAGCCGATGGAATGATAAGAGAGCCTCTCCGATCCACCCTGGTGGGACGGACAGATGTTCTTGGGACGATGCGGTCTCTTAAGTATCCTGGCCCACTACCATGTAGGGCTTTAAAGGTAATAACCAGCACCTTGAATTGCACCCAGAGACATACTGGCAACCAGTGCAGCTCCTGAAGCAGTGGTGAGGCACGAGCATAACGCCCGCACCCCATCACTACCCGAGCAGCCGCATTCTGGACCAGCTGCAGCCTCCGAATGGTCACCAAGGGCAGCCCCATGTAGAGCGCATTACAGTAATCAAGTCTGGAGGTGACCAAAGCATGTGTGATCATGAACAAGGAATCCTGGTCTAGGAGTGGGCGTAGCTGGCGTATTACACGAAGTTGTGCAAAAGCCCTCCTGGCCACGGCTGCCACCTGCTCCTCGAGCAGTAGTTGTGAGTCCAAGAGGACCCCCAGATTACGCACCAGGTCTGTTTGGGGCAAAACTGCCCAATCCAGAACCAAAGATGGTAACTCCCGAGATAGTGCAGGACCCCTTACCCATAGCCACTCAGTCTTGCCGGGATTCAGTTGTAGCCCGTTGTCCCCCATCCAGACCATGACAGCCTCCAGGCACCTGGATAGGACTTCCACTGCATCAATTGGATCTCCACGGGCTGAGATATACAGCTGGGTGTCATCTGCATATTGGTGATACCTCACCCCGTGGGAACGGATGATCTCACCCAGTGGTTTCATGTAGATGTTAAATAGGAGAGGCAAGAGTACCGAGCCCTGAGGCACCCCATATTGCAGGGGCCTAGGGCTGGACCTCTCGCCTTCCAGCCACACCGACTGGGTCCAGCCCCTCAGAAATAAAGAGAACCAGGCCAACACAGTGCCCTGGATCCCCAATCCTTGGAGCCTTTCCAGAAGGATACCGTGGTCGACAGTATCGAAAGCCGATGAGAGGTCAAGAAGAGCCAGGATGGATGGATGACCTCCATCCCGTTCTCGCCAGAGATCATCCACCAATGCGACCAATGCAGTTTCAGTACCATATCCGGGCCTGAATCCTGACTGGAAAGGGTCCAGATAATCCGCTTCATCCAGGACTTCCTGTAGCTGCCACGCCACTGCCTTCTCCAAGACCTTACCCAAAAAGGGTAGGTTGGATACTGGTCGGTAGTTGGTAAGTACCCCTCTCTCATAAACACAAATCATTGTTGTCATGAGGCTCCCTTTCAGCAGTCAACAAAAGAACAGAAAATATAAAAACGAGCACTTTTTTGTATTGTGGTATTTCATTTAAACATGAAATGCCCGTCCCCAGTCTATTTGGTTTAAGAAATGAAGATTACTGTTATGCTACTACCAAAATCTGGAAAACAGGCATAAACCATTTCCTCTGTTTGAGAGATTGAGTGGTTGATTTTTAGAAAAACTCCAACCTTTTAACCACACTAGGACTGTTAAGAAAATGAAAAACAATAAGTAATGTCCCTCCAAAAGAAACTAAATTAAGTGAAAAATTGTCACTAGAGCCTCGGTAGACTGACATTGCAACTATCTAGTAACTGAAAGGTTTCTATGAATACCTGGGGTGTCACAATCACTGGATGTTACAGCAAGTTGCACTTGATTACTAGCAGCTTAATTGGTTTTACCAGGGAACATTCAGCAGTTTCAATGACTGGACTGGCAAGGCAGCATTTTAAGATTAATAATTAACACTGAACTGTTACTGTCAAAATAGGTACTGTACATTATAAGATTGCACAATACAATGAGGTTATTTTATTCACAAACTTTTCAATTTCCTGTAGAGGCTGCTCACAGTAAAGGATCTACAATATGTGTTGCAAACAAAAGTTACACACAAAGTGGAATACAGCTATAAATGGGTAAACAAGAGAAGCTATATCTAGCCATGTTTCTAAATCCATTAATGAGAAGAGTATTAAGTACAACTACACAGGTAGGTAAAGGAATATACTCACATATTGTTCAGCTACTTCACTCATAAGATCTAAAATATCAAGTACCTGTAAGATTGTTTTCATTAAAAGAAACAGGTTAAGCTAAATATGTACAAATCTCAGGACAAAGACGTTGATAAGTGGATTGTGGTTAGTAGCATGACATATGATGAAAGAATATATAATATATAAATGACGCATGTACCCTAGCCATTTTAGCCTTTTCTCCCCAAACTAAAGAGTGCTCTAACAACAATGAAATGCTTTTCCTCTGTTACTAATTTTAATTTGCATGCCTGGCTAATAGACATTAGTTTTTCAGATAGATGATAGTTCTGTTTATTATCCATTTCAAAGAATGTGATTGTTTTCTGTAATCAAGTGGGCCTCTTGCCATCTGTTTGCACTCCTGATCCTGTTCCAGAAAAACTTACAATAACATAGGACATTTGAGAAACAGCTGGTTGCCAACTCAATTGTCTGCCTCTTTACACTCTTTAGTTTCCAGGAATTGTATTGTTCATCCCATCAAAATAGAAAGTTGGCAACTCTCAATCACTTTCTTTACTGGATTAGTGAGACACAGGACCTGGGGAAAAATAAATGACCATAATCGTTTTCTCTACTGTGCTTCAGTAGGCAAATATATCCAAAGCAGTACTTTAAGCTGAATCATACCCTGCCACATCTGAATCAATACATCATCTGTGCTTATATTCAGTTAAGGTAGGGGTTTCCAAAAATTTTGCACCACGGGCTGGTCACGTGGTTCCTCCCACTGGAAGTGGAAGTAAAACACACTCACACATGTGCAAAATTCTGCTGTAAATGCACCCGTGGCTGTCATAAATGCATTTACGACAGCCAAACGGGTGCATTTAAGGCAGCATTTTGCACATGCATGGGTGTGTTTTACTTCTGGGCTGGATGATTTGGTGCCATGGGCCAGATATGGTCCACAGGCCATAGTTTGGCCACCCCTGACTTAAGGGAACAAAGCATGTTGCTCTTCTTTCATTCTAATATACCTTCAGTATACTGATATTAATTCCCACTCCAGGGTGAAGAACTTTGTATGCAAGCATAGTTGACTTTATTTTCCATTGCATGCACAACTACGACAAGGCTCTTCAACAGGTCTCCTTCTCTGTGGTTTGGCATGGAGAACAACATTTCCAAGTTCATAGTAGCAAAACCTTTGCAACACAAGAGTTTATTAGGAAATAAAAGGAGTGCCCACTTATGATGTTAGGAAACACTCTCCTGTCCTACACTGAAATCATTGAGAGTCAGACAATGAGAAACAATTTTATACCTGTACACCCAGATTGAAATTAAACTGTAGAAACTCCATGTTTGAAAGCACATGGAACTGGACAAATTGTCTTTACTAAGTGCAAAGAGGATACAAGCAACATTCACTAGAGTTGCAATGAAGATAATATCATCATAGCCTGCACAACATGGTGGATTTTTTTTATTTGTGTCATTGGAACACACAGAAGTCTCATCTACAACAAAAAGGTGTTAACAATTATATATTCCAAGCATCATCACTGTAAGCAGGCAAGTACTGTGTGTAAAATCTTTGTTATCAGCGGGACAGTTGTGTTAAACATCTTAAAATCAGAAAAACAGATGAAGTTCATTTCCAGGTAACTTTATAGCTCTGAGCCTTCAGCATACATTTCTTGCCATGCCTTCAAAAGCAACAGTAATGACATATTAAAATGTTTTATAAAATATACATCATTGGCTTTTGTCAGCTGCTGCCCTCCACATAAGTTTCATGGAGTGTAGCTTCATTTGACCAATTTTTATAGAAATTTATGATTGAAGAAGTGAAGGGTTTTAATCAGTGGGTTAAATGAAAATGCAAAATAAAATGCGCATACAATGACCATTACCTCTGCATGGAACATGAACAAACAGCAGTGGTAACACAAACAATTTTGCTTTGACAAGCTGATTAACACAGAGAGACTGCAATCCATTAGTAAAGCACAACTAGAGTAGGCTCATTGAATCAGTCAGGGTTTGGTTAGTCAACTCCACCATACATTCCACTGATTCAATGGGACTACTCTAGTAACAACTTACCACTGGACTGTGTATCTAAAATGGATGCCTGGAATGGTGCATATAATTGACTTGCTACCAGCAGCACAGAACAGAAGGGAGCTGCCCTCAAGCAAAATAATGTTCAGTGCTATTATCTGAATGAAAGCAGGACGAAAGGAAGATTTTCCTCTAATGTGTAGTTGCTATTCCATCTGAAACAGGCTCACAAAATGATATAATAATTCTAAGGGTTTCTAATCAATACGTAGACAGTAATAACCTCAGAATTTTATTACAGCAGCTGAGTTTTCAGTGAGATATTCACATACAGCAGTCTATTAGGAAAGATTCCACACCAAACCAGAAACAAGTAAATCTGCATCTTGGCTATTGCTTCTATGTCTAAACTAAGAAACTTGGTTCATAGAGAAGGAGGTCAGCTACATGGCAGATTCAAGGAAAATCCATTTTGATTATTGTTTGTTGGAATTATGAGCCTTCTTATTTCTTGTCCAGATAAAACTTTTGACTGCTAAAATGAAGCCACTTTCTTGGCTTTGTTGTTGGCCAAAATTAAATCTTCTTCAGTACACATTTTTGGTAGTAATCTGCAGGCCAGCGAATAAACCAGATTATGTATCTCTCCACATTTACACAGCATGTTGTTGTCTGCCAGCAGCCCCCACTGGAGCATATTGGTCTTACATTTTGGGGACTCTGATCCTCAGCCTATTCAGAGTCCTGAAATTATGAGTACAACAAGCATTAAAAACTATATATATAACAAACTCTATATTTTGAGTGGAAATGTTAGGAGGTCATCTTATACGCCCAGTCGTCTTATACGCCAGCAAATACGGTATATTTCTACTGTTAGATGGTGAAATTATTCTGTGGTGCCATTATTCATACTTTTCCTCAGCTTCCTACACACACTGAATTTATATCGATGCATTCATGCAGTCTGTCTTGAAGGCTGAAGGATTCATTTTCTCAAAATGTTTCTCCATCTCCTACATACTGTAAAAGCTCTAACAAGTGATGGAAATAGAAACACATCTCTTCTTATGCAACTCTCTGAGTTTTGGATTTTGTTTGTTGTTTGTTTGTTCCCTTGCTTTTTATCATGGTATTTTGTTGAGCTACAAAACTTTCTGAAAAGAGGAAAGTGAAGGGAATTATAGTTTGTTTTTAAATAAACAGCAATTTCTTCAACTGCATATATAAAAATGTCCAAAGTTCAGTCCCAAAAAAATGCTGTTCATCTAATGCAGGGATTCTCAACCTTTTCAAACCGAGGACTGGGTCATGCTCCCTCAGACAGCTTCAGGAGCCAGATGGCCATTTTGACCTGCCTGCCACACATGGCACTTCCGGGTGTGGTAGAGGCTTTAAGGAGCCACATGAAATGGTGTTGTCGGCCACATAAGGCCTCCAAGCCATAGGTTGAGAACCCCTAATCTAATGTATTGAGCCCGACATGTCAGGGGTTGAGTAGAAGGAGTCTTAAAATTCTGAGGAGTTGTGCCTGTAACGCAGACGTGAGCTCACAAACCTCCTTTTGAGCCCAGAGGTTTTCAGCATTTATCCAAAAGCAGAACAGGTTCCTGGCTACTATGGCTTTGATGGAAAAGCAGAGGCGTAGCTACCGCTGTATCTGCCGTATCAATTATACGGGGGCCACGGGCCACGGGGGCCCCCAACGTGCGTAAGCAAAACAAATCTTTACCCTTCCTAAGGGCCCCCAAACAAATTTTTATACGGGGCCCCGCCAAGGCACGCTACTCTTCTGTGGAAAAGCCTGGGCATGTTAAAAAGTTAGAACAAATCATGTAGAAATTAATAGCAATAATAGCAGACATTCTTTAGCTGGCTACATTATTATGTTTCTGGGGTTCATTCAAAGAAAAGTCTAGTTCAGAAGCAACAACAAAAGAAGGGGCAAAGACCGATCCCAACTGGCAACAAATGAATCCTCAGAATTTTGCACAAATCTCCAGTCCTTTGTTATGCTTTTCCAAATCATCCTATCACTGAACATAATTCAGAATACTGTACAGTATGTTAGAGAGACCCTAGGAAATTCCATTCTGGAATTCCGCACCACAACTATGACCCAAAAAGACCAAAGATGTCCAGTCCTACAGTAGAACAGCAAGGAATGTGACGCACTAGTTTCAAAACAACTTCACTGACTTACCATCCATTTTTCTGGTGAAATTTCTGGCTTGAAACTTGGCAACCTGATGGGGCTTCCACCCACTAGTCTCCAAATCCTCATTTCAATTGCTAACATTTCTTACACTACCCATTGGTAGAATTATTTTTTGGTGCTGTGGTGCATATCTGCCCGTTCCCATGCCCCCTTCTTTTCATACATCCTCCCCTTATAGATTTCAAATTAATACACAGATAGAATCAAACTAATAGCACAGGTAGTCCTAAATGCTGGAGATGATGTCAGGGTTATGGTTCATGTTAGCACTTGTCGTGGTTGTGTCCCAGGTTCAAACATTTAGGAACTCATTTTTAAAAGATATGAGAAATTAAAAATCAAAACAGACAGCGCATGCATGCACTCATGTATGCATGCACGTGCACACGCACGTACACATGCACGCACACCTTAGATCTTTTTGTTTCCTTCCTCTTAGAGGTTTTGCATTTTCATTTACAAGCAACAGTAGCAGCTGTGAGCAAAGAGAACACTTGGTACCTAGCAGTGAGCTGAAGACACATGAAAGAATTGTGAGATCTAGTTTATCCAAACAGTGAACAGGCAAATAAAAAAGTTAGTGGCTAATCAAAAGCTCAGAGACAGGGAACTGTTCCTGGCAATACATTAGACCACCACTGGTGAGATGTGATGAGACAGACAGTACACTCTGAACTGAATGAAAGGGAAAATAAATAAGAGGAAATGGGTATCCTTTTCTCACTGAGTTTCTTGAACAATAATAGGACACTTTGGGAAAAAAATTCAAAAGAAAAAATACTTTTGATTTGAGATAGGGTTAATATTCAAAAGCAGAAAGCTTGAAATATAAGCTCTGGTCATTCATTTAGGCTGGCCCCTTTTCAAACTGTCAAGACACATTTGAACTGGCTTTTACTTCCAGTCTATACTATTTCAGCATCATCGATCACCAACAGGGTCAACCTGTTAATGGGAAACATCATAAAGAGTTTTATTTGCAGCTCATGGGACCAACAGGGTTTCTCTAAGCTTACTTTCATATCTTCTACTCACTATCTGATACATTTTCCCTCTCTGCAAAGTAAAGTGTGTATGTTATTCTTGTTATTGATGATGATGATGTTTTGTTTTTCTTGCAGACAGCATGGATAAGAAGGCTAGGAACTAGACTTTCCATCTATCCATGGTGAATGCACAAGGAACTTGCTTGGAAATTTTAGAGAATGTTATTTAAATGTCCAATTAAAAGCAAAGCAATCACACATACCGTATATATCGCCCCATAGCTCTTAGTGCATTCTCTGGGTGGTTCACAAGTTAGCATTTTGCCCTTAACATGCTGGGTACTCATTTTACTGACCTTGGAAAGATGGAAGGTTGAGTCAACTTTAGTTCTTGGTCACGATCGAACTCACAACATTTTGGTTGCAGTATAATAGTTTAACCACCACACCACCATGGCTCTTCATTTTGTGGCTTGCTGAAGATAGCTGATGGAAAACGAGTTTCATGTTGTACTGCTTGGGACTTATCCAGACATCAACATACACCTGTATTTGTATTTTCCACAAGGTACAAAAATGAATTGAAGATTGAGACGCATACAATGTGCAGCTAAATGTGCAGGGTTTTGTTGATTTTTTTTAACCAGAAAGGGACTTATTTTAGACATACCAGCAGTGATTGTTTATATTGAGTCAATTCTGATCATGGGTTATTTTGATTCTATTTATTTATTTATTTATTTATTATATTTATCCACCACTCTTCTCACCGAGGTGACTCAGGGCGGTTTACAAGTCATAAAAACCACAATAAGCACAAACACTGCCTAAAACCTCAAATTTAAAACTGTTAAAAAATTAAAATTTAAAATCTAAAAAGTTTAAAAGATCACCAGATTGCTACATTTTACTAATTGTTGGGAGGGGGGCTTAAATCATCCAGCGAGCTGGGATCATGGTGCATCCCATACCCCATACCTGCCCCACCAGCCATGTTTTTAGATTCTTCCTAAATGGCAGCAACTCCATCTGGAGATGTAGCTCCATCGGCAGGAAGTTTTCAGGCACTGAAAAATAGCAGTGTGTATGCGCCAAATAGTATTTTGACACATTAGCACTTCCAAACAGCCATTTTTGGCTGGCTGCTCGGAAAGGGCACAGTGGCATCCTTGGAGCAGCGGCGGCGGCCTTTCCTTCACAGCTGACCACCAATGCTGCTCTCACAGCGGCACCGCCAGGCCTGGCTAGGCCAGTCCAGGCTAGGCCACACCACCGTGCTGCCACCACCTACCTGCTGCTCCCCGAGTCCATGACCCCAGCAAAGATAAGGAACTAGGGTTTGTTTTCTTTGTGTTTTGGGTGGGGGGTATTTTATGTAGTGTGTTTTTATTTTATTTTTATGAATACTGGTTCTTTATTTTATTTTTATTTTATTTTATTTACTTTGGCTCTGTCCACAATGTCATGACATCATGATGTTGGCTCCACCCATGACATCATGACATTGGCTCCACCCAGGATGTCATGATGTCATGATGTTGGTTTCACCCATGGTGTCAGCTCCGCCCACAGTGTGGTAGTAAATTTTTTGGCTGCCCACCACAGACCATTAGTCAGGTTGTCAGGTTAGTTAATTGCCGCCTGACTCTTGGCATTGAGTCACTGGCAGTATGGTCTACTCTGATACCATAGTAGGATAACCTGGCCAGACAGACAAATTTGTAAATTCAGCTGTCTGAATTCAGCATTCTTGTCTGTGCTACAGTTATGCCACCATGGCTGTTACTCCAAGTTGCCTGCAAGTACTACATCAAATTCCTGGCAACTCAGCTGAAAAGAATACTTAACATGTTATTTATTATTATTATTTATTTATTTATTCAATTTATATGCGGCCCTGCTCAGTGCAACCCACTCAGGACAGCTCACAAAATTCACAAATATAACATTCAACACTATAATCAACAATATGTTACAGAATCACGGTATATCACAGTAAATTTGAAATTAAATCTAATAGAAAATACAGTATGATACAATACAACAAAACAGGAAAATTACAACAAATACATCAATATTATCAGTATATATCATAGAAACAATTACAAACAATCACTTCCCTCCGGGCAGATAATTACAATTACAAAGCAGCAGAATAGCAACAAATACATTAATATCATCTGTACATATCATAAAACAAAGTGCAATGCAAAAAAATCACTTCCCTCCGAGCAGACAGATATAGTTACTTCCCTCCAAATGGACAGTTATTGTCACTTCCATCCAAGTGGGCACTGGTCAAAGGAATCCTTCTCCAGCCACAGGAGGGTGGGGCCCAAGGCCAGTTGGGCTGTAGTGTTCAGCTGCCCAGAGAAGTCCGTGTATTTTCCCAACCCCAGGAGGTTCCCTGGCGTTAGGGAGAACCATTTTAAATTTCCCTCAGATGTTAATCAGTAGTCTAAATCAAACTGTTAATTTCAGCTGGAGGAGATGCATTGAGCCAATAGGATTTAAAAATATTCTGAACACATCCAACCCTAATTATAAAGCCTATCCACTCAAAGCCTACAGAATAATAACCCTTCCCCTCCCACAAACAAACATAATCCTAATAGTGTGATATTTCAGTAAAATTTAATAAACTAAAATAAATAGTAGAACAAATGAACATTCCAGTATACAATGGGGTTATTTAAGCAGCAATACAAGTCACAAGTTAGGATCAAAATTGCTGGGAGAAACATCAACAACTTGAGATACGCAGATGATACCACCCTAATGGCAGAAAGTGAGGAAGACCTAAAGAAGCTGCTGCTTAGGTTGAAAGAAGAGAGTGCAAAAGCTGGCTTGAGACTCAACATCAAGAAAACCAAGATAATGACAACAGGCCCTATCAATCCCTGGAAAATAGACGGGGAAGAAGTAGAAGTAGTGACAGATTTTACTTTCTTAGGATCAAAGCTCACTACAGATGGTGATTGCAGCCATGAAATAAAAAGGTAACTGGTTATTGGGAGACAAGCTATGAGAAACCTAGGGAACATAGTTAAAAGTAGAGACATAAACTTGCAAACAAAAATTCGCATAGACAAAGCAATGGTATTTCCGGTGGTAATGTATGGTTGTGAGAGCTGGACCATAAGGAAAACTGAGCGCAGACGAATAGATGCCTTTGAAATGTGGTGTTGGAGGAGAGTTTTGAGAGTCCCTTAGACAGCGAGGATAACAAATAGGTCGATTCTAGAAGAAATCAACTCTGACTGTTCCTTAGAAGGCCAAATAGTAAAGATGAAGCTAAAGTACTTTGGACATCAAATGAGAAGAAAGGATTTACTTGAGAAAGCCTTGATGTTGAGAAAGGTAGAGGGCAAAAGAAGAAGAGGGCGGGCAAAAATGAGATGGCTAGATGGTATTGTAGATGCAATGGGCACAAAACTGGGCAGGCTGAGGAGGATGGAGGAAGACAGAGGTGCCTGGCAGGCAATGGTCCGTAGGGTCGCAAAGGGTTGGAATCGACTGTGCAGCTGAACAACAACAAGACATTTTCTCCAGCTTTGTTCCAAGAACACCCACCCTGGTCACCATGTGGAGCTTCACACCAGGAAAGGCGGCTATCACACCACTAACAAGAAGGATTTCAGTAAATCCAAGAAATGAATAGCAATACAGTGTTTGTTGAATATTTATTTCTGGGGATGAAATCCATATATAATTTTAAAAACCTGCTTTTACTTTTGCTATTCAAGGAAAGAACTGTGCATTTAGTAAAAACAAAGGCATATGATTGCCCTGGGTTACGTTTGCTGTGGGTTACGACTGCACATTTAATTTAAAAAATTCCCCGGGTTACGACCAATTTTCGGTTTATGACCAAAAATTGTGCTACAGTATTTTAAACATTAAGATGGTAGTGATCTCCCTACCTTTCCCATGCTGTTTGGGGACCTTATCAGACAATGGCACCTCTGCAGCAGTAAGCACTACATTGTGATTTTGGGTGAGGTGTGGTGGCCATTTTGGAATTCAAAATTGTTGTGGTGGCCATTTTGGAATTCAAAATGTCCACCACAACTATTTTAGAATTTAAAATGGCTGCCACCCCTCCACCTGAAGTCATAATGCAGTGCTTACTGCTGCAGAGGTGCTGTCGTCATCAGATAAGGTCCCCAAATGGCGTGGGAAAGGTAGAGAGATTGCTCCGTTGCTTTGGTGGGAGTGGGGGATGATCATGTCTGGCATTTTTGGGTTTTTTTTGGGGGGGTGGTTAATGGTCCAGTTGGGACTTTTTTATTTTCAATTCCTATGAGAAAGCATGCTTCAGGTTACGATTTTTCACGTTACGACAGAGGCTGTTGGAACAGACCTCTGTCATAACCTGAGGTTTTACTGTATATATGCTTACCCATATATACTTATCTGTGTCTATATATACATATACACATGTGTGGTTTTTGTGTGTGTGTTTAGAGGCATAATAATTTCCTACAGGCAAAAGTGTTAGACAGTGGTGTATTTTATCCCCTTATCTGTTCAGTCTGTGCACAAAGCTTTAAGGAATGAACGTATTTAGAGTAGATGGATGAATGTGTGCATGTGCAGAGTGTTGGACAAGAATGGAAAGAAAGTAGCCTTGGTAAAAATAGTGCAGGTAAAGACAGGGAAGATTAACAGCAGTGAGTAGAAATATAATATTGAGAAGAGCTAATTTGCACAATGGACTGGGATTGGTTGAGAGTGGATGACTGATGGAGAAGATTCCAGAGAAACCTGGGGTAAAATAAGAAAAGGGGTCATTTTGCCAATGTGTGGTTAAAGTGTGGAACTGTCTTGCCTGAAGTTTCTTTTAGTATTTGATAAAGCTGCCTTTTGTATTTTTCCCCTTTTTGAAATCTGACTGTTGATGTTTGTAAATACCTCAATGTTGTTATATAAATATTTTTAAAAATCGCAACCCACTGTGTTTATTCACACCTGTAAAGGGAGTTTGTTTGTTTTTTTAGTTATATGCTACCAAGCCTAGGCTGAAACACTGGTTACTAGGTAACCCTAGGGAGAAAGCAGGCTGTAGTTTGTCCAGACAGGCCAGGTTTGGGCTAATGAAGATTGCAGGGTTTTTCTGGTATTAAGAAAAATCCAGGCCAGACTTGGCAGTTAAAGAGTGTCCTGGCTTGGTACCGATCCCTGACCAAGATTTTCTTAGGAAAATGGGAAGGCGATCATTAAAAGAGCATATCATTCAGAAAGCCAGACTAAGTTCAGATGAAGGAGGAGTGGAATAAAATTTAATAACTTAAGATATGCAGATAATCTTTCTTACAAACTTGAAATGACTTTTAGTCAAAGTGAAAGGAGAAAGTGCCAAAGCAAGACTGCAAGAAGATAAAAATCATGATTACAGAACTACAAAACTTTAATATTGACAATAATAATTTCATGTCAGAAATTATTCTGGGTTGAAAGGA
Organism: Furcifer pardalis; assembly: GCA_030440675.1. Taxonomy (NCBI): domain Eukaryota; kingdom Metazoa; phylum Chordata; class Lepidosauria; order Squamata; family Chamaeleonidae; genus Furcifer; species Furcifer pardalis. The sequence continues at coordinate 234,455,034 of CP126890.1, forward strand.
TTTTTGCTGGAGAAACTCCGCTCAGGGGATGCTCAAATGAGGCTCCTTTCATGTCCCCAAGATCTTTTTCCACCAATGTGGTCCCTATTTATCTACCTGCTATTTCTTGTTTTCAATCAGCTAGGTTGGCAGTAGCTGGGACAGAGATCGGCGCTCAAACCATCATGCAGTACCTGGGTCTCGAACTGCTGACTTGCCGGCCTTCCAGCTAACGAGGTGAGCTTCTTAACCACTGAGCCACCACAGCCCCAATATTGACAATGAAGAAAGTGTAAAAGTGAAATATGTTGTATATCTTGGTTCAGTCATCTATCCAAATGGGGACTGCACTCAAGAGATCAGAAGATTGAAACTCAGAAGTGCAGTAATGAAGCAATTAGAAAAAGTATCAAGTGTAAGTATGTGTCACTGGAGACCAAGACCAAAATTATACACATTCTTGTATTCCCAGCCACCATGTATGGTGGGAAAGCTTGAGAGTAAAGAAAGCTGACAGTACATCAGGATTTCAACAAATAACTAACTATATTCAATACTTTAAGATCATTTGAAATTTTGCTGGCTCAGACTTAATGCTCAAGGCCAGTGAAAACTGTGAAATTGTTTATTATTTTAATGGGCATGAGAATCAATCACTAGTAAAGTATAGTCATAACCAGGCTATTTTGTAAATATTCTGTGTATTAGAAGCAAAACAAGGGATATATTTCGCTCGAGACATATCAGCATTCTGTTTTTAATTTGCATATTTTATTCTGTTTGTACTTGGGAAATAGTTATGCAAAACCTGCCTTTTAACAAAAGAAAGGGACTGGAAGGAAGGGGAGGTGAACGAAACTCAAATTGTCAGCCATTATATCCAAGAACTATTGCATTTGAAAAAGCCCATTTCCTCAGGTGGCTCATAGTCTGAAGAAGGGAATACTTCTCCCCACTGTTTTGGAATAGTACACAATTATGAACTGCCTATTTCCCTTGCTCTTCACTGTAAAAATGAAGCATGTAACCACACATTATATGTGATTTACTTACAGTATATGTTTTCCCATTGCAACAAGTGTCACTTTGATTAACCAATAGGATAAGTAAAAAATATTTCAAGAGAAATGAAAATACAGTGGTACCTCATACAATGATTTTAATCCATTCCATGGGGCTCGTTGTTGTACGAAACAATTGCTATACAATGCATGCATCGTGTAGCGATTTTCCCTATGGGATGCATCGTACAACGATTTTTTTTGCTAAGTGGTTTTTCCCATTGAAAAATTGTTGTACAATTTTTTCCATAGGGAAAATTGTTATGTGGGATGTCATTTCCCCCAAAACCAATTCGCTATGCGATTTCGTCTATACGTGGTAATTGTTGTATGAGGTTCCACTGTATATTCATTGCCTTATCAAGCACAGCAAAGAAGCATCTTTTTCTAGACTTTGTTCTGAACTTTCCTTGTCAAATGGCAGATTGTTCAGGTAAATAGAGGCACAGTCAGTGGTAGGATTCAAAAAAAAATCTACCTACTCTGTGGGTAGTGCAGAAGCAGACAGCGCTGGCTCTTCGGCTTTGAAACAGAGATGAGCACTGAACCCTAGAGTTGGATACGACTGGCTTTTGAGCAAGAGAAACCTTTACCTTTATCTTTACCTTTACTTTTACCTTTACCCAGTGATGGGATGTAACAGGTTCTCACCAGTTCTCCAGAACCGGTAGTAACTTTCCCCAGTGTCCTGGAGAACCGGTTTCAGCTTTTGGGAGGAACCACCTTCGGGGCTTACCTTTTCACTGGTTCCCCCATTGTGCATGCGCGCCAAGCACTTGGTGTGCATGCATACAGTACTTGGCGCGTATGCACGGCCTATTTGCTGTCCTTCCAAGTGGGGAGGAGGAAGAGAAGCTGCTAGCCTGAAGCTCCCTGTAGCCTGCTCCCTTAGATATCCTAGAGAACTGATTAGGCAAAGACTTAGTACCTAACTTCTTTAACTGTTGAAAAGTGCCAAAATGAAGCCATCTTGTGGTGAGTTCATTCTGTAGTCCTTCCATCTGATATAGTGTGAGAAAGATTAGCCAGAATAAGCTTTAAGCTCTGGTTTAAAAGCTCTGGTTGATTTGTGTTGTGGGTGTGTGGGTGTTTGGGTGTGTGTGTGTATTTTAATGTATTATTTATTTATTTATTTATTTATTTATTTATTTATTTATTTATGGGTTTGTGTTGTGGGTGGGTGGGCGGGTTGAGGTGTGTGTGTGTGTGTGCTTATTTTTATTTTATTTTATTTTTTTAATTTGTTTTCTTTGACCCCGCCCACAACATCTGAAAGTTTTTAAAAAGATTATACTTATTAGTCCAGGAATAGCTTAAAATGTCTGCTCATTTCGTCTCCATTGGAAGCAGCAACTTTCTGAACTTTCTGTAGAAGAGAGCATGTGAAAACAGCTATGCCATATTTAATTCTAAACTCTACAGACCTGCCCACAGCAGGAAATTTTATACAACGAGTGCATCAGCCATGAAACAATTATGACTGCACAGATGGAGCCTCAGCAAAACGAAAATAATTATCTCTCTCTCACACACACACACTTCTGGGCAGATTTTCATTCCACTGAATCATTGCATGACCCATTGATCGGCTGACCCTGAAGTCAATAATTGTAATCATGATTTTTAAACATCCCACAAATCATCAAACTCATATGCAAATGATTTTTTGGAAAATATTTTTATAAAGATCAGTAGGATTGATGAGAACATATTCCACAAAGCTGTCAAAAATGCCTTTACAGCTAAGAGAACAACAGGTGGGGAGTATGCGATGATTTAAGCTAGAAGCAGACTGTTGTTTTGAAGAGAACAGATATGACAACAAAATTCTCACCTCACTGTCAAATTTGGTTAACAGGTTTTGTGAGTCTTATATGCTTTAAAAAGTTGCATGTTGCCCTTATACGAGAAGAAATGCTGATCCTTCAGTGTTTGGAGCCAAGGCACTATGGAAAGCTGATTTTTCTGGTCTCCCCAATTACATATCCTAGGCTCCAAGGACCTCTGAGAGCAGTAGTGGGAATTCATCAGGTTCACACCAGTTCACCAGAACCGGTAGCAGAAATTCTGGCTGGCCCCGCCCATCTAAGTTTTGAAATAATGTAGCCCTAATTCAGGTGCAATGCAGGGCCTTCCCCTGGCCATGCCCACCATACCACGCCCACAGTGTGGTAGTAAAGTTTTTTAATCCCACCACTGTCTGAGAGGCAAGTATTTTTAAAAAGTAGCTGACTCTGAAAAGCTGTCTGTGATAATACCTTTCTGGATTGAGCCAAGGACCTGTGTCAACCGTCTCACCATTATTTTCGTGGGGGAAGGCTGCAATATCCAGCTGTTTTAGAAACTAGGTATGTATCTTATGGACATGTTAAATTATACACTGATAAATCAGACATATTTAGTACCAGGGCATAGCCCAAACTAGATGGTTGTTCAGGTAAAGATAAAGGTTTCCCTTGCTCTAAAGCCAGTCGTATCCGACTCTATGGGTCAGTGCTCATCTCTGTTTCAAAGCCAAAGAGCCAGTGCTGTCTGTTTCTGCAGACGTTTCCATGGTAATGTGGCACCGGAGCGCATGGAACGCTGTTACCTTCCCACCAAAGTGGTCCCTATTTATCTACTCGCAATTTCTTGCTTTTGAACTGCTAGGTTGGCAGGATTATTTATTATTTATTATTTATTTCATTTGTACCCCGCCCTCCTCCGAAGACTCAGGGCAGCTTTACAACTAAAAACAATTAAAACACATACATAAAAAAATTAAAATTCAAGTTAAAAACACAGAGGAGAGAGGTGGGATATTTAAACAAGCCAGGTGACCAAGTTGGCCATCTGGCCCACTCTCCACACTTGCCCCACCAGCCAGGTCTTCACTCCTTTCCTAAAGGGCAGCAACTCCATCTGGAGACGTAACTCTGTTGGCAGGAGGTTCCATAGGGCCGGAGCGGACACAGAAAAGGCCCTACTTCTCGTGCTAGAGAGATGATCCTCTCTAGCTGAAGGTACAACCAGAGAGCCTCTCCGGTCCACTCTAGTGGACAGGATCTAAGACAAAGACAGGAGCTCATTCCATCCTGCAGTACTCGGGAATCGAACTGCTGATTTTCCGCCTCCCAGTCAGCGTCTTAGCGACTTGAGCCACTGCAGTCCCTTGTAGGAGGTTGTTACACAGGCATATAACCTGCTATTTGTGGTGAATTGGGGGTAATTGAGGGCAGGTTGCTCCCATCTCATGCACACATCTATGGGGCCAATCTGCCTCAACATCCCCCATTTTGATACTTTATCAGGAGTTCAGATAAATTACTCCACTGTATTTAACCCCATTCCCAGTCTATGTGCATCATAGGGGCAGGACAAAATAGAGCCAGTTCCACTTCTGATATGAACTTCCCCCTCCCACCCCCACCCCATCCACTGCTGCAACCCTGTTGGAGGAGCTAAATGCTGTCTGGATGCAAGGAGCTTGCCAAACATCATTTTGTGTGTGCGCATGCACCAGCCACCTCAAGTGGCTTTTGAAAAGGTGATCTACATTGACCCAGGAGGAGCACTGTAGACAAGCTCTGTGATAACCCTAATGGCCTAATCCTAAACTCAAGACTATCCCTAACCTTGGTGCTAATTCCTATAGGACCAGAAAATACTCCATAACTTACTCACTGGCTATTTTTTTAAAAAAAAATTAAAAAGAAAAGAAAGAAATTACATAAACATAAAACAATAAGTACAAATTAATCATTCAGATATGTCATTTCTCTTAACCATTCTACTTATATATATGTAAATTTCATGATTTTAACCCTATATAAATTCCAATTCTATTCAATACTTCACTTAAAATATTCCCATTGATATGGTTTCTCAATTATTTCTTATAACATAAACACAATAAACACCCTGGTGCAATAATGATATATCCTTGAATCTACCAATTGTCTCCTGCAAACTTATTTATTTTGCCAAAAACGCATTACTATTTTTTTTTATACAGGGGGATAAGACTTAAATAATTAGGTTGCTGGTTGAAGGGAGGAGAAAATAATCACCAGTAGCATGTCATCCTAAACTGTTCTTTTCCAATCGCCTTAATTATGAATAGGTGACCAATGGTATATTTGTGTATTTTAAAGCTTGTGCGCTCCGGTGTCTAGTCATGCATGCCACATGACCACGGAAACGACTGCAGAAGCAGACAATGCTGGCTCTTTGGCTTAGAAACAGAGATGAGCACTGACCCCTAGAGTCGGATACGACTGGCTTTCGAGCAAGGGAAACCTTTACCTTTACTAAATGGATCCTGAACCACAAAGCAAAGCATGCGATCCTGCTTTTGTCCCTTTCAAAATAATTCATAGCAGAGAAAGATGCAGGACAAGAACTCGTTGGTACTGCCAATCACACATTTGGAGATTGTCAAGAGCATTACTTAGCCACTCCTCCCATTTAAGGTAAAAGGTAGCATACACATTCAACCCCAAAGCATGGGCAATGAGCGTAAAACATGACCTGTTTTATTTGTTGCTTGTCACTGTGTTGTGTTATCAGAAAAAACAAAAGCCTCCTGTTGCCCCTCAAAATAATTTATTATGACCGAAATCATCACAATAGTTATTTCTACCTCCTGTTTATTTTGGGCGATTCTGTGAATCACAATGCTGGATCTCTTGCTTAGAAGAGAGCTGTTTTCTCCAGCATGGAGACAGCCATTCCATTTCCTGAGAAAGCCAATACAGTAATACCTCATATAACATTAGTATCGAATAACACGAAAATCGCATAACATCAAGGAATCTGGGGGGAAGAATTGCATCAGATAACATTAAGATCCTATGGGATGCTTCAGATAACAACCGCGAAAGCCTGTGTGGTTACAATGTATCTCTATGGATCCCATAGAGGATCAGATAACACTAAATATCATATAACACGAAGACTTGTGGAACCAGGTTTTAGTGTTATATGAGGTTTTACTGTATTATATTTTTGTTGTTGTTGTTGTTGTTCAGTCCCCCTCAACTCGCTCAGTTCTGTGCCCATTGTCTCTACAATACCATCTAGCCATCTCATCTTGGGCCATCCCCTTCTTCTTTTGCCCTCGACCCTTCCAAGCATCAAGGCTTTCTCAAGTGAATCTTCTCATTTGATGTCCAAAGTACTTTAGCTTCATCTTTATTATTTGACCTTCTAAGGAGCAGTCAGGGTTGATTTCTTCTAGGATTGACCTATTTGTTCTCCTCGCTGTCCAGGGGACTCTCAAAACTCTCCTCCAATACCTCATCTCAAAGGCGTCTATTCTTCTGCGCTCAGCTTTCCTAATGGTCCAGCTCTCACAACCATACATTGCCACAGGGAATACCATTGCTTTGACTATGCGAATTTTTGTTTTCAATGTGATGTCTCTACTTTTCACTATGTTCCCCAGGTTTCTCATTGCTTGCCTCCCAAGAATCAGTCACCTTTTTATTTCATGGCTGCAATCACCTTCTGCAGTGAGCTTAGATCCTAAGAAAGTAAAATCTGTCACTGCCTATACTTCTTCCCCATCTATTTTCCAGGGACTGATAGGGCCTGTTGCCATTATCTTGGTTTTCTTGATATTGAATCTCAAGCTAGCTTTTTCACTTTCTTCTTTCAACCTAATCAGGAGCTTCTTTAGGTCCTCCTCACTTTCTGCCATTAGGGTGGTATCATCTGCATATCTCAAGTTGTTGATGTTTCTTCCAGCAATTTTGATCCCAAATTGTGATTCCTCCATCCCTGCATTGCGCATTATGTGCTCTGTGTATAAGTTGAATAAGCAGGGTGACAAAATGCAGCCTTGTCTTACTCCTTTTCCTATTCCAAACCACTTCGTCATTCCATTTTCTGTCCTAACTGTTGCCTCTTGATTCATGTACAGATTTCTCATGAGGCCTATAAGGTGTTCCGGTATTCCCATCTCTTTAATTACTATTATATTATACTATTATATTACAGAAGGCTTATTCTGCATTTTATTTTAACTGAGTTACTTACAAAATAATACAGTCAAACCTCACATAAAGAATGCCTCGCTTAAAGAGCAGAGTTTTCTCTGAAGGTTCGCTTCACTTAACAAATAAAACCAACCAAAAAATTGCTTAACAAATAAATTGGGGTTCGCAATCTCCCCCCCCCCCCGCCAGAAGTCACAATTGGTCACTTACAATGGTGTTTCACTTAAAGAGCAAACTTGCTTAAAGAGCAATGCTGTGGAACACATTATGCTTTTTAAGCGAGGTACAACTGTAATGGCATTTATATTAGCATAGGTATAGGTAAAGGTCACCCTTGCTTGAAAGCCAGTCGTATCGACTCTAGGATTCAGTGCTCATCTCCGTTTACAGCTAATGATCCAGCACTGTCTATGTCTGCAGATGTTTCCGTGGACATGTGGCAGCCACGCCTCGACACCGGGGTGCACAGAACATGCAGTAACTATTTATCTACAGTAATACCTCATATAACATTAGTATCGAATAACACTAAAATCGCATAACATTAAGGAATCTGGGGGGAAGAATTGCATCAGATAACATTAAGATCCTATGGGATGCTTCAGATAACAACCGCTAAAGCCTGTGTGGTTACAATGTATCTCTATGGATCCCATAGAGGATCAGATAACACTAAAAATCATATAACACCAAGACTTGTGGAACCAGGTTTTAGTGTTATATGAGGTTTTACTGTACTTGCAATTTCTTGCATTCAAACTACTAGGTTGGCAAGAGCTGGGACAGAAATGGGAGCTAATTCTGTCCTGCTGTACTTGGGTCTTGAACTGCTAACCTGCTGGATTTCCAGCCTGCACCTTAACCACTTGAGATATTGACATACATCAGTGCAAAATAAACTCCTTCTTCAGTTGTGTTCAATATAAAAACTGTTTACCATAAGCATTTAGAACTCCAATCAAATTTCAAAGAGAAACTGCTTTCAGCAAATTGTAATTTTAAACAGTGGACGCAAGACGCAGGCAGGCCAATTAGAACTACCAGCCACAGATACTCAGTTTATGGCTAAGTATCTGCTTTTGAGATCTGACTCTGACCCTGGATTTGTTCTTTTGTTTGTTCCAAAGCATGTACCCAGGCCTTTGAAAGTGCCTAAATAAAGCCCTTGAAATGGAGCCCAGCCTAGAGAGTTCTGGTACTTTTCACCCACATTTTCATTACTGCGCTTCAAGAACAAAACAAGTTAAGTATTTGCATCACTCAGAAGAAAGATGTTGCAATTCAGTCTTGGCATCTCCTCTTCAGAATATCGAAGGGGCACTCCGCTGGGCCTTCCATGTAGTTTTTTAAAAGTGGGATTGCTTTTCATCTGAACTGAGATCTTCTTCTTGCCTCATAACAACACATTGGTTTTATGTACTTTATTTCCCCTCTATCTCCATCCCCCTGCACTCTGCTCATGTAGGTTCATTGCTATTGATTCCAATTTATGGCAACTCTTTCCAGCATGTTCTAGGCAAGTGGTGCCCAAACTACATCCTGTAGACTGGATCCGGCCCCCAATGCCAATTCATCCAACGCACACCACCCTTGTTGCTCCCAGAAACAGAAGTAAAATGTGTCTGCACTGCACATTTTACTTCCACTTCTGGGAGCAACAACAGTGATGTGGACCAGATGAATTGGTGTTGGGGCCAGATCTGGCCCACAGACCATAGTTTGGGTATTCCTGGTTTAAGCAGAGAAAATGGCAGCCTAAAATCTATCTCATCCTGTTGCAAAACAGATTCCATGGTGTGTTTTACTTCTGCTTCCGGTGGAAGGAACCATGTGACCAGCCTGCTGAACCACGTGACTGGCCCACTGAACCACATGACTGGCCTGCAGACTGAAAGGTTTGGGTGCTCTTGTTTTAGGCAGAGAATACGCAGATGTGATTTACCATTCTCTTCTTCTAGGTGCATTTTATTTATTTATTTATTTATTTATTTGTTCGGATTTGATACCCCGCCCCACTCGGGAAGACCCGACTCTGGACAGCTTACAAAATGTATTACCGTAATGGGTAATCTATAAACACACAATATTATAAAACATTAAAAATTCATGAGTTCATCAAAAGCAAAAATTTAAAACATTAAAACGTTAAAAAACGTGCAGAAGCTGGCTTTTCTCCCAGGAGGACCAAGAAGGAATTGAACTCCTAGCCTCTGGCTCTGCAGCCAGATATCCAAACAACTGAGCTATCCAGCCAGTTCTGCTTTCTTATTAGATTGTAAATGTGTTTACATTGTTTATCTTATGTTTTTTACTTTTCTTCAGATCCTTGATCTTTGAAATGTTCTTTAAATACCAGATATCAGGAAAGGCTATGCATGATTTGAAGGTGCATAGCAGTCTTTTCAGTCTGTGAATGCAGAAGCTGTTATACTTATCCTTGAATTAGAACTGAAATTATTAATACTTACATCTTTAATTAAATCAATCTGAACTCATAGAATCAACTTTTTCTTAGGCTCAATTAACAACACCCAATAATTCTTTTTCCTTCCTTCCTTCCTTCCTTTCTTTCATCACCTCACAGAAAGAGCCTCCTCGAAGACTGTGGTATTTTTTAACCAGAATCAGGTGTACCCAGGTAACCTCATTAAGGTCCACAGGATGCTCTCTTCTGCTCCACACCATTCACAAAGAGACACAAAGAATAGGAAATGACTCCTTTTTTCATCAGTTAACTACTTCTTCTCAGACCAAAAGCAATTATCAGGGTATTTTTTTCAACAAGTTCTCTAGGTATCTATTGCTTGCAGAAGATGATCATATGATCTGTACAGATATATTTTTTTAAGTTGTGGGGAGAGAGGACCAAGAACAAATGGAATGTGTTGGCAGTCTTACTGTGCCAAAATACTTTGAAAAGCTATTTCTGACTGAGTGAAATGGAGAACATTGGTGAAACACTGCTTAATTCTGGGCATGGGGGCTGCAGTGGCTCAGTGATTAAGAAGCTCACCGGGTCTTGAACTGCTGACTTGCTAGCCTTCCAGCTAACAAGGCAAGTTTCTGATAACATGCAAATCTCTCTTTCCACACATTTTTTCTTTCAACCTTATCATTATTCCTAGCTGTCTTGTTCAAATCTCAGACAGGATTAGGCAAGAGAGAAAAGCTTGTCATTTTCTTACCAGTCATAATCTGACTGCCTTCAGTATATATTGTCCACTCGCATATAAATTGTCATTTCCATTCACATAATCAGTGGTGGGCAGCCAAAAATTTTACTACCACACTGTGGGTAGGGCTAACTCTGTGGTTGGAGCTAACTCTGAGGACAGGAACAAATCTGTGGGTTGCTGGGGGTGGCCATGTGATCTAATCATGCCTGCCACATGGCCAGGAAAACATCTGCAAACACAGACAGCACTGGCTCTTTGGCTGTAAATGGAGATGAGCACTGCACCCTAGAGTCTGATATGACTGGCTTTTGAGCAAGGGAGACCTTTACCTTTACTAACTAATCAGGGCCAAACTTCACAGCAAATTTGAGTACCAATCAGGGATTTTCTGTAATTAAGTAAAGATAAAGATTACCCTTACTCAAAAGCCAGTCATATTCAACTCCAGGTTCAGTGCTCATCTCTGTTTACAGCCAAAAAGTCTGCATTTGCATACATTTATGTGGTCATGTGGCAGGCATGACTAGACACCAGAGTACACAGAATGCAGTTTACCTTCCCACTGAAGTGGTACCTATTTATCTACCTGCAATTTCTTGCTTTCAAACTGCTAGGTTGGCAGGAGCTGGGACTGAAATGGGGGTGCGGACTGGCTGTTGCCCACCACTGCATGAAATGCTCTAACTGTGCAACGTATGGTGGTGGTGGTGGTGGTGGTGGCGGCGGCGGCTAGCATGACAGATACATATACAAATCAATATGGCTTTTTACACCTTCTGTGTCCTGATCAAACCCTGGACTGCCAAAATGAAGCCACTTTCTTGGCTTTATCACTGGCCAAATCTAAATCCTCATCGGTGCATGTTTCTGGCAGTAATCGGTAGACCAGTAAATGAACCAGTTTTTACAACTGGTAATAGCAGAAGATCTGTGGTTGTTATTCGGATTAGTTGTGAAGTTTTTCCCTGTTGAATTGCAAATGGTTACCTAATGGGTGCAAGACAAACACCTAGCATTAAACATTTGATAATGAGTTTAACCTTCAGCATCTATTGACAATCATGTGAGTTCATACTTTGTTCTGTGAGGTAGCCTATACTGTGGACGAGGATTCTACTGAAGTAGTTTCTGTGAAGGTGGTATAATATAACAACATATAACATACAACATATATAGCAGCATATAACAGCCTGTTAGCTATGATGTATCAAATTTTATAATGTCCCAGAAACCCTTGACTAATATTCAAACCTTTGAGATGGGTGTCCAGCATATGGATGAACTTTATCTCTGCTGTCCCTCTCTGGATCATTGTAATGTTTCTGTACCAGAATGGCAACTTTCATGTCTTGGGTAGAATGTCCAGGTAGGTTGAAATGGTTTGAAACCAGTTTCTGTGTATTGCCATTCCTGATGTCCGATTTATGTCACCGACCGGACACTCCCTTTACCAGCCTGGCTGAGGGGAGCAGGAACACCTGAGTGGCGGGGCAGGACTTTAAAAGGTGGACAGCTGCTGCCGCTGCCGCTACCACTGCCGCCGCCACTACCAGAAGCTGGACGCTCCTCTCAGCAGCCTGGCTGAAGGGAGCAGGAACACCTGAGCAGCAGGGCAGGACAGGACTTTAAAAGCTGAATAGTTGAGAACGTTGTTAGGAGACTTTTTAAATGAATGATTTATTATTATTATTATTATTATTATTATTATTATTATTATTATTATTATTATTATTATTATTATTATTATTATTATTATTATTATTATTAGTATTTTCTTTGTAATGTGTTATGATGTAATATGATTTATTTGTTGTTGCCCCATTGCATTTTATTTTATTGTAATGTGTATATGCTTTGTTATATTTATATCTTATATTGTAATATTGTTTCATGTAACATTATATATGGGGATTCTGTGAGCCGCCCTGAATTTGTTTTTACCAAGTAGGGCGGCCTACAAATTGAGTTGTTGTTGTTGTCGTCGGCGTCGGCGTCGGCGTCGTCATCATCATCATCATCATCATCATCATCATCATCATCATCATCATCATCATCATCATCATTATTATTATTATTATTATTATTATTATTATTATTTCCATTGACTCTTTTGCACAGAGAGTATACCATTTGTTCTATGTAGAGTGCAGAAGGGCATTTCTGGCTAAAGATGCCATAAATCAGATTAGCAGAGGAACAAGTAAAACTGTCCTTAATGTTGTATGTGGCATTGTTGAGTCCAGTAATACTGTTACCAGAGTGAATGTTAGGACATAGCTGACATCTGGGACTGCAGTAGGGTTTAGTTCCTATCTCTGTTCCACTGTTGCATAGTCTGTTGAGTGTTAATGGTTGCTTGAGATTGGGAGGTTGTCTGTAAGCAAGTAAGGATCTGTCACCAAGGGGTTTGGAGAGTGAAGTACTGTATTCTTGTCCAAGATGGGCTGGAGATCTTTCATGATGCATGTGAGAGGTTTTAGTTATGGGCTGGTGACAACCAGTGGTGTCAAGTTGCTTTCTTTTCTGGGCCTGTCTTGCAGTAGGTTGCTTCTGGGTATTCGTCTTACCTGGTTGATTTGTTCTTTAACCATATTGGATGGATACTTGTAGTTTGAGAAATGCATTTTGTAGGTCCTTGAGCTAGGCATCTCTGTCTTATGGGTCTGAGCAGATGTAGTTGTACCTGATGGCTTGGTTGAAAACAATGGATTTTGTTGTGTGTTCTGGATGGAAGCTGGAAGCATTCAGGTAGGTGTATCAATCCCTGAGTTTGTGATATATTGTGGTACTGAGATGTCCATTTTGTAGTTTCACCATAGTATCTAGGAAAATTACTTGTGTACACTGGTCCAATCTGAGTTTAATATTTAGATGAAAATTATTGAAATCCCAGTGGAATTTCTCTAGGGGTTTTCCCCATGCATCCAGATCAAAAATATGTCATCAATGTACTTCAGATAGATAAGTATTTTATGGGCACCGCAGTTAAAACATTGTTCTAGATCAACCATTAATATATTGGCATGTTGTGGAGCAATGTGAGTACCCATGGCAGTTCTGTTGATCTGAAGGTAGGTTTTATTGTCGAAGGTGAAGTAGATGTGTATAAGTACAAAGTTGCACAGGGTGGTGACTGTGTGAGCATTATCTTCATTTTTAATTGTGTTCCTGATGGCTTGTAGTCCATCTTTGTGTGGGATGTTGGTGTATTTGGGAGGTCGTGTGTGTGTTGAAGTTTTCTTAGAAAGATGTCTCACATGATTCCCAGTAATTCCTTGCTACCACAATGTCTAGTCAAATGGCAGAATTGGTTACTTAGACTGTTATACTACATCTCTAGAAACTCAGTTTTTCTGGAATATTTCTTCTGAAGCATCTGGAATTAGATTAGACTTATTTTTAAAACCACACAAAAATGATTTCAGCCTCATAAGATACGGAAGTTAAGTAGTAATGAATAAAACTCATGGGAAGTTTTAGTTATTAAGAGCCTAAGAGAGAGGAAGCCCCAAAAGAATATCTTAATCTGTCTTCCCTGGAGGTAGCAATAAATTCAAGATAAAAACAGAATTAGAGATGAAACTGTCTTGCCTGTTCTTTGTCAATGGGAGAAGAGATTACTTCACATTCAGAGCTTCTAAAATGTAGTTTTTCTTTCCCAATTGAAAATTAAGCAGAAAGCAAAGAATCTCTGTCTTTTAAATAAACAGAAAGAAAAGCTTTGTTGATAAGGACAGAATATTCACCTATTCAAATGAGAATCTAATTTCTGAATATACTTTGGACTTCTCCATAAATATGGGATTCATATGGCTAAAGGAAACATCATTGCAGTATTGGGGGGGGGGGGAATCTTGATAATTTTTATTAAGGAAAAGAGAATCCTTATCTCTTTTATAAGCAATTGAGCTTTCTGGCAGAAAGCTTGAAAGTCCTGTGAAGGAAACTGAACATTCTTGGTTGAATAATGACTGCATCAAGAAACGATAGAGTGTAACAAACCATTACAGAAGGGAAAAACAATTATTCTTTTGTGATACATGAAAAGAATAAAGGAAATTACAAAAACTCTGCTTAAACTACTGCCAAAGATTCCCAGTCCTGAGTGATTGGAGTTAAACCTACAATACAAGCCCAAGTGCTGGAGGTCATACAGACAAGTTTTATTTGCATAAAAGAACCTTCTAGACTACTATTCTACAGTAAATAAATTGGGAACGGTTCCATCTGCTATTCAGCATATTTTGGTTCAGTGCACACTAAGATGTTTGATGTGCAGAAACTAGTGGGAGTCAGTGAGATATCTTCCATAGGTTTATGCATGTGGTGTGAAATGTTTTCATGAACAGACAACAGTATGTCCAGCTTTTGAGTCATTCTGGTTCTTTTTGAAGATTTCTCAAGAAGAGCTAAGCACTGAAAATTGAACACACATTGACCATGAGCATAACCAATTCAGATAGAAAAATCAACTCATATTGATTTCATCATGATGGCATGATGCAAAAGTGAGAACTTTATTTAATCAAAAACAAGAAGACAAGAACAGTTTATTTCATGTCAGAAGCAACACCATATACCATAATGAATATTTTAAATAATTGCCACCTAATAATGGGAAGATTATATAATGGCAAGATCATTTGGGACAGCTAAAATAAAGTCTTCCTAGGTAAATGCTGAGCAGTGATAGAGTACACTGACACAAATGTAACATTACCTGTTATCCACATTCACAAAGGTGCAGAACCTCCATTTTGTTAAGCTTAAGGAACAAATATAATCCTAAATAAACTAAACAGAACCAACTATAAGGCTTGGAGAGATGGGCAGTCCAGCAGAAAAAAATGTTCATAAGGAAATACTATTCAAATATACTTCAAACATTTAAAATGAAAGTTTCATTCTGCTAGGCATATTATCCTGTCAGTTTCTCTGTTATTTTATATCTCTTGATCTCTCCATTCTCTTGCTTGTGGAACACTATATAGTATTGTAATGATAATCACAGCTTGATAATATTACATGGACATTCTTATTGCAGAGTTAGACACATATATGAAGACTATACAGAATAGAAATTGCAAATGTCGATTAAGGCTATAATTGCAACTTTTTCTAGCAATATTTTTTCTAGCAATCTCCTTTATCTGTTAAACTGAATGACAGAGTCCAGGGTATGGGCAGCTGGCAGATAACATGAATGCCATGACCCAGGACAACAAGGTTACAGGCCCAACAGTAACTCTGTATCAGTCCGGAGTCCAAAACCAAATTAAGCCAGGTAAGCAGTGTTAGTCCAGATGACAAAAGCATAGTCCAAATGAGCCAGAAGTCTTCAGAAACAGGAAAAAGAAGTAAGGCAAGGAGTCTTCAGAATTGGGCAAGAAATCCAGAAACCAAACAAGAGCAAGTCTGCTGAGCTCCATTGGTGAGGCAGGGTATCTTTAAGGGCTGGAACAAGGCAAAAAAAGTGTTCAAGGAACAGGAATCCAAGCAAGGTAAAACAACAGTTCATAAAAATAAAGAACTAGGCAAGTGCTCCCAGAGCAAACCAACTGTAAATCAGCTGAACTGCATTGCTGAGGCAGTATCTGGAAGGAAGGACTGGTTTTTATATACTGTATAGCTTAGCCACTCAGGATCTCCAGGTAGAGCCTATGAAGGCCCAAAATGTCTCCAGGGCTCTCAGGTAGGGCTTAGCAGCTGAAAGAGTGTGAAGGCCCAGTCCTGCAAAACTCAGAGCAGTAGTTCTCAACCTTTTAAAACCAGGGGCCAGGTCACACTCCCTCAGACAGCTTCGGGGGCCGAACAACCATTTTGCCCTTCCTCTACCACATGGCACTTCTGGCTCATGGGCTGCAGGTTAAGAATCCCTGACTTAGAGTATCTGCTGCTGCAAATCCTGAAACTGAATTTACATTTCAAAGGAAGGGACCCAAAGCTGTTTAATTGTTGCTTTTCCAGTTTTTGTTACATTGAAAGTGTCAGCTATCTGACTTTCTTTGCCTTTCTTCTTTATTCAAAAGATATAGCCTCATTTGTTTGGTAGAAACAAATGAATCGGGATGGGGCACAGATAAACATAACAATTGATTGTTCTGAGATTACTGCCCTACAGTGGTATCTTTAGTTCTGCTTTAAATTGGAAATTAAAGAAAAGGAATATAGGCCCTCAGGCAGAGTGGTTTGAAAAGAGCAGGCCACAGTATAATAGGTCTCCTGGGGAAAGTGATGGGATGAAAATTACACAATTACCTGGTGTATTCTATATTTCTATTAAGCAAATGGGGAAAAAAGCATTGCTTTTGCTGAGTAGGTAAGACAAAAGCACCCCTACCTGGCAGTTATAGATGGTAGCTGTCTATAGCCCTTAGGAGCCCCTTAGATTGCATGTCTATGCTCCTGAATGCCTTCTGCAAAAGTCATAAAAATAAAACATCCCTATGTTTTTCTATTAAATTTAAACATGTGACTGAATGCTGTTTTAATCATGAGTCCCGTCAGCAGACTAAGGGAGAACTACTTTAATGTGCTCCATCATGTCTTTCTCATATTTGTTACAGAAAGGGCAGCAAGTCTTCAGCTCTGTGGGATAGCTACAGAATCATAGAATAACTGAGTTGGAAGGGGCCTATGAGCCCATCCAGTCCAGCCCCAGCTCAATGCAGAAGTCCATATCAAAGTAGATCTGACAGATGGTTGTCCAGTTTTCTCTTGAATGCCTCCAACATTGGAGTACTCACCACTGCCCGTAGTAAATGGTTACATTCTCATATTGCTCTAACAGATAAAACATTTTTACTGATATTTAGTCTGTATCTGGCTGACTGCATTCTGGGATGATCAAGAACAGATTCTGCCCTTCTCTTTATGTCTATCTTTCAAGTGTATTTGAAAAGTAATATCATATCTCCTCTGTTTCTCTTCCTCACAGCTAAACAGACCCAGTTCTTTCAGTTTCCCCTTACAGGACTTTGTTTCCAGTCCTCTGATCATCCTTGTTGCTCTATTTTGAAATTATTCCAGTTTGTTAACATCCTTCTTAAAGTACAGCATCCAGCACTCTAGATGTGGTCTAAATAGTGCCAAATAGAGGGGTACTAGTACAGTAATACCTTGGATAACGCTAAGACTTGGTTCCACAAGTCTTGGTGTTATCCGATTTTTAGTGTTATCCGATGCATGTTAAAATCCTATGGGATGGATCGGATAACGTTAAAGCTCCATAGAGATACACTGTAACCGCACAGGCATTAGCGGTTGTTATCTGATCCATCCCATAGGACCTTAACGTTAGTCGATCCAATTCTCCTCTCCAGATTACTTAACGTTATGCGATTTTAGCGTTATCCGAGGTAAACGTTATCCGTGGTATTACTGTACTACATAAGTTTTGGAGACTATGCTTTTGTTAATACTGTACACCCTAAAATAGCATTTGCCTTTTTTGCAGTTACATCACCCTGTTAACTCAGCCTGTGTTCTACAAGAATTCCAAGATCTTTCTTGCTTATAGTATTACTGAGCAATGAATCCCCAATCTTGTAACTGTGCATTTGTATTTTTTTCTCTCCTAGCTCTAAAGCCTTGCACTTATTGCTATTGAATTTTATTCTGGGTTGTTTTTTTCAGCCTAATGTTCAAGCCTATCAAGATCTTTTTGAATTCTGTTCCTGTCTTCCAAGATATTAGCTAGCCTAGCAATTTTGTGTCATCCACAAATTTGATAAGTATTGTCTATACTCCCTCATCCATTAATGAAAATATTGAAATGCACTGGGTATCCCACTTGCTACATTCATCCCTGTTTGAGAAGGAGCTGTTGATAAGCAATTTCTGAGTACAATTCTATAAAAGTTTATCCACATGACAATCCTACTATCCAGCCAACACCTAGTTAGCTTTCTAATCAGAATATCATGGGGCTTTTGTCAAAGGCTTTCCTGAAGTCAAGATACATTATGTCTACAGCATTCCCACCATCTACTAAGGAAGTTATCTAATTAAAAAATGAGATAAGATTAGTCTGCCAGTATTTGTTATTGACAAATCCATGTTGACTTATAGTTATTATTAAATTGTTTACAGGGTGCTTACAGTGTGACTGCTTTTTAGTTTGTTGCAGAATTTTCCCTGGGTTTGATGTAGGTCTGCAGTTCCCCAGTTCTTCCTTTTTGCCATTTTTGAACACCTATTTTTCCTATAAAGACTATGCTTCCATTTTGATTGAAACTTTAAGATCTGCCAAGAAAAGCCAGCAATAAAAGACACACACTTTATATTCCAAAAGAGAGACCACTATTGCCATGTGGAATAGAAACCTGTACTGTACCAGCCATTTCTAGCATGCTGATAAGAAAACTGAAATTAAGCTAGTTCTGCTCTGATGTAAGTAATGCTTTCCTAGGAGGCTTCCTTCACAACTGCAATTCTACTAAAATCACCACTCAGGGATATGAGAAAGAATACTCATTTACTTATTACAATGAAATTTTAATGGGATGGGCAACTTTTCTGGGGCCAAGCATAAGGTTTTCCTTCCCCAGGACTTTTTATGGGACACATAAGCAAACACCAGCAGCAATTTAACAGTAAACCAGAAAAGACACAAACCAATAAGTAAGAAATCCTTATGTTAAAGGTGTTTTCCCAATTTCTTACCAAATGTCTAGTTCACTAATCTAAGCAAAAAAAGGAATGGACCTCTTGAAATTGAAGCTCTTATTTATTTTCCAATATCCAGTCATAATACAAAGCTTGCTGGTATGCAGGATAGGAAATGAGTGAAAGTATATGCTATGGTGAGTCCACAGCTTTCAGCACTTACTGGAGCCCAGCTTCTAAAAATATGCTCTGTCTCCTACTAAAACAGGGCTGAATAGTTAACTGTAAGAACTAAAGGGCATACTAGTTAACTTTTTAATAGTAATATAACTTATGAAAGTACTATAGCATGGATTTTACATGTGGGTCTCAGATAACTGTACTTTTCCCAATTGTGTAGGTAATAATAATAATAATAATAATAATAATAATAATAATAATAATAATAATAATAATAATAATAATAATAATAATAATAATAATAATAATAATAAAGCTACAATTTCATTCAAAGGTTTCAAAAAGTTGTTTTAAACTAGATTTTTTTACCACTCTAATAAGACATACATATTTTCAATCTTCTTCTTTTTCCATGTCTAAGCCAGACATGAACCTGCCAAAGTGAAGCCACCTTTTGCCTGACCTAGTGTGAGAAAGATTAGCCGGGGTATGCCCGATTCCAGTACAAAAATATCACAATCTTTAAAGAGGCTCTTTCTGTGTACTAGTGATCTAAATAATCATCTTGGAAGGAAGGAAGAAGAGGAAGAAGAAGACGACGACGACATTGGCAACAACTCTCACCAACATTACTCTTACTTCCCATAGGAATATCCTCAGTTAAATAATTATTCCCAAGCAGCACCACATTTACAAAATAGTTACATGACTTCCACATTTTATTGCAGGAAAAAAAGACTAAATAAAATGAAATATGGAAGAAAAAAGGAAAGCCAAGAATACTACCCATTTTCTTAATGAACCAATGGAAATGTAATTATGACAACACTGAGGTCTTGCAATCCTGGAAGAGTTTCAAGTTGAGTATTTTTTTTCAATTTTGGTGGAAGTAAGTTTGATTCAATTTTTAGTGGATTTTTTTCCCAAATTAAATGCACAATTTGGGCAAAATTAGGAGACAAACATATACAGTGGCTAGATTAAAAAACATAACTGTCCCCTTGATATTTTATTGTTATGTTTGTGCACCATTCTTGGTTAATTTGAAGAGAAGGGTGGTATAAAATGAAAATAATTAAATAACAATAATATGAAATAACAGTGCTGAAAAGCAAAATTTCAGCAGATGCCACTTGTCTTTTTTCTCCTGTATTCTTTTCAATCTGCCCTCCTGAACACAAGAGCTGGGACAGAGACAGGTACGCAATCCGTCATGCAGTACCCAAGTCTCAAAATGCCAACTCCCCAGCCTTCCAACTAACAAGGCAAGCTTCTTAACCACTGAGCCGCCACAGCCCCTGTGTCATGAAACACTAACTACAAATTCCAATAGCAGAACATTTTCACTCTGGTTCCAACAAGAAACCAGAAAGAGAGGATTTGGGGGCTCTTAGTTACCCTGAAAAGAAAGTTTCTGTAGCCTTGTAAATCTCCCTTGCTTCCACTATCTTCCCTCTACCACCACCGCCACCGCCACCACTACTACTCCAAATGCTTTCCATACATGATACATCAATTCACCTGAATACACACATACATTTGATACAACTTAGCACCACACAAATATTAGTTTAAACTAAACAACCCACTCAAGAGTGTTTCAGACAACATTTGTTAGCGGCATATAACGTGAGATTACATGCGCATTGTGTAAATGAGTGAATCTGTATCAATTTCACTAGTACTAACTCTGAGGCAAATGTGTTACTTTTTAAGTAACTGGATAGTGCAGTGGTTTTAGAGCCAGAGGCTGGGAATTCAATTCCCCACTGGATGTCCCAGGAGAAGAGCCAGTCTGTGTAGTCATGGGCAAACTGCACAGTCCTCGGATGTTCCCAGAAGAAGGGATTGGTAAACCACTCCAGTATATTCTCTACCTAAGAAAATCCTGGAAAGGGTCACCATAAGTCAAAATTGACTTGACAGCACACAAACGCACACAACTATGGATCAGAGAGAATGGAAAATCGAATAGGCAAACTGCAGCTTCTTATATTTCCTTAGGCTAGTGATAGTGAACCTTGGCACTCCAGCTATTCTTGAACTTCAATTTCCAGAAGCCCTGATCAGCAGGAGTGTTGACTTGGGCTTCTGGTAATCAAAGTGCAAGAACACCTGGAATGCAAAGGTTCTCCATCACGGCCCTAGGCTTATGTTTCGCAAGGTAAAAGTTGGAGGGGGTCCTCTTTTCTTCACACTCTGCATGTAAACTGATGACCAGAAAAAGCAGGAAACACCATTTTAAGTAAAATGTTTTATTATAGGAATTAGATCTATGGAGAAAGAGAAGAAGATGGGATACTAAGGTAGTTACATGCCTGGAGAGAGAGAGAGAGAAAGGATTGGGAACCAAGAGCAGAAGAAAGTAAAATCACCCTGAAAACATCAACCTCCATTCTTCACCTAAGACTTAACACTATAAAATGATTTTAAAAAACCCAAGAAATTGCAAAAAGGAATGGGAAGAGATAAGACAAAAACCACCCACCACCCACGGTTAGTTTCTGTTTGTTCCAATATACATATGCTCATTTTAAGCACATAGTCCTTAATTTGGGTTGTTTGCACTTCACTTTCAACACATACACAATTTCTCTCTGTTTTTATTTCTTTTTTAAAAAATCTCTCTCTCTCTCTCTCTCTCTCTGTCAATGCACTGGCAAAACAGCATGCCAGGGTAAAAATTCCAATTCTTTTTTTTCCCTAGCACTAGAGGTGGGAAGGAGGGTCATGTTAAGGAACCAAAGCTTTCTTCATGAAGCATATTACTGGTATATCTCATCTGCAATGTTTCAATAAAGGAAATGCATTTCTAATTCAAAGATTTTAAAAAAAAAATGCAAATGGCAAAGCAAGGAAAATAGTCCTCCACCTCCAACAAAGTAAATTCTGCTCAATTCATTGAAGTCACAAAGACTAATTGTGGTTTTCATACATACATCGGAAGTGCTCGCGATGCACAAATGATTCATGCAGTCTTTTTTCATACCTTCAGTGGAATCTATGAGGAATCTTCTCAACCAACCACGCATCCAATCTAGGATTTAATACAGTGGAGGGGGTTCCAGCTGCATTTGAAACCTATACATCTCCCAAGCAGAGAAGATGAATGAGTAGCCATTTCATACATCACACACCAAGTGCAAAAAGGGAAATGTAAGAGTGACTCATGCAGTCTTAACCAGCATTTCTTCATCCGGTGTTTAATTAGCCTCAGAAGATTTAAGAACAGGAACAACAACAACAGGACCTTAGGCTGATAATTTGTCAGAATTAAAGTGCACAAGATTGACATTACAGAAGCAGACGTCACTGTTTGGTCACAAACAGGCACTTTTGAGGCTATTTCAATAACTTCCATTGCACATGCAATAGTCCTAGTAGGATATTCGTCTTGGATTCACAGTCGCATCTCAGACATATGTTTTCGTGTGCTGCATTTTATATTGTTGAAGTACAGTACAGTCAACATGAGTGGCATAAAAATCCACTGTATTGATTGTGAGAGGGTCAGACTTCGTAAAACAGGAGAAAGCAACTTTGGGAGGACAGGAAAAGATGTTTGCCCTGCACTGGACCATATCAGGTCTCATCTATTCTTTATTCAGTCCCCTCTCCAAAGCTTCACCCTATTAAATGATGAAATTATCTGGTCTCTTCAGTTTTTCTAAAGGTTTATTGCAGACCTTAAACTGCCCATGGATTTAAAAAATGGCTTTACATAAACAATGGTTCCTTCTGGAGTTTTAAGGGAGATATAACTGGCTACTTTTAACTTCTTCAGCTCCCTCCCCAAAAAATTTTTTTGTCACGGTGTGTGTGTGTTAAAAGAGTAAGAACAACATTAAGCAAAGGATATTTTGCCCACTTCAAGCCATAGGTTCTCTTCAATTAAGAAAAATATTTATTAAAGTACACACTTTAGACAGAGGCAGATGAGACTCAGATTCATAATTACAGAGAGCGTGAGTTATGAGGTGAATTGACATCAAACATAAAAGTACTGTATTCCCCTCCAATAGTGAAGACATCTGTAAAATGGGAAGATCAGTGCTTTATCTTGCAGTCATATTCTTGAAGTGGGGGTTCTTAAGATTGTTTCTGAAAGTGATTAAAACACTGGTTTCAATGCTGCTAGTTTTCTACAGTTGGTTAGTGCATACAGAGCCCTGCCTTGCCTGCCTGCCATTCACAGCCATTATTACATTGGAGACCATAATCAGTGGTCACACAGCAGCTGCAGATTGATTCAGGAGTTTTGTTCATACTCAGTGTGATGTGATTGGCATTCCAGCCCACAACCTCACCTTCTTTCCTTCCTTCTTTTAGTCCTGCCTCTGCCTATCCTCTTATGGTTTACTGTGAAGGTGCTTGGTTTTGAAAGGGTTACACAATGTTCCAGGAAAGGTGGCAGCATTACATAGGTCTTGTTAATGTATAAAGAAATACGTACACCATGGAAACATCTTTCATTTCATCTGAGTTAATTCTTTTTCTATGGTATTTGATGACTGCTTAATATGCAAAGTGACTGGAAGCATTTGGTGCCCTGGAATCTGGCAGTCCCTCTTACTTTCCAGTTTGGGACTAAAATCTAATAGTTTAATAGCAGATCTCCATGGCTTCTGGGACTTCTGTGCCTCCCCTTCCCCCTCCAATTTTTCTAACTGTCCAATTTGAAAGCCTGTTATTTTGTTAGATAATTTCATTGATAAATCTGCCAAAATGAAAGCAAAGAAAAGTCATTCAAGCAGATTTCTTCTTCAAGAATTGGATGATTCATTCATTGTTTCAGTCAAACAACCGCGTTTGAAATGGTGGGCATGTTTGGCAATGTTTGGTTTCAACTCTGATAATGGTTTAATAGTGTGTAGAAATGCTATGATATTTTCTAATTACTTGTGATTGTGAAATATTCCTCTTGTGTTTGCCCATTTAACTGTTTAGAATTCATTGTGTTAATGCATGTATCATCATTATGTTCTATATCCTGAACTAGATAATGCATTTATAACGCTAAAACTGAAGGTGTTTAAGTACAATGGACAAAATCTTATTATTTATGCCACCCAGTCAGATTACCGGAAACTACATTGGTGCAGGTATTTGCTGTTGCATACAAAGTAATACATCTTACCATTTAACAGTAGATGCCTACGTTAACACCTAAACTGGAAGCAATATGCCACCACAGTGTGGACCATTTGCCACACGTTGGCTTCAAAAGTCAATAGAAAATTGGCCAATATATTGTCTAATGATGGTATTGGACAACATGGTAATAGCAACTCTCAAGATTGTTTTATCCTAGGTCACATATTACTTCTCTACAGCTCAAGGTGCATCTCTGCTCTTTTCTCCCATAAACTCCTGGCAACCTGCACTTTTGAGTGACAATTCAGAACCTTCCACGGATGACAGGAATGACAGGTTAGGCCACTTTAGGCTGGTCTTGTTCCATCTTCATTCACTTTCTGCTTCTTTCACATCTCCATTCCAAGTGTTGGCTTTGACTTTTAAGGTCCTATGTGGCCTGAGCTCAGATTTATTTCATCCCACACCAATCAAATCCTGTTAAAGAGCAGTGCCTGTTTTCTGAAGCCCACCTTGTTATCTGTGTGCCAACTTAGATGGGAAAGACAATTGGGAAATGACTTCACAGAGAGGTTTTCTTATCTACCTTTATAAATGAATGGCAGGGTAAAGAACTGTTTTAAAGATTTTTTTAAAGACAGTCACTGCCAATTTAGTTTTCATTTTTTTTTGTTCAATCGCAGTCGATTCTGACTTTTTGCGACCCCATAATACTTTAAAAAAACACCTGCTATTTGCTTTGTTTTATTGTTACACTAATTTGTTTATTTGTAAACCATTTTACAGTTTAATTTTACCAAAGAAAAAATGAGGAGTGAAATATATAAATGAACAACAACAACAAAATCCTGTTTTATGCTATTTTTGCCATGAAAGCACATTTTCATGTTCTAAATATTTGGCTCTTCAACAGAGCCTGGCAATTTATACAATAAAACCCCGGGTTACTATGGAGGTCAATTCCAACAGCCTCCATTGTAACCCACCAAAATTGTAAACCAAAACATCCAAAGGGGATGCACTGAAAATTTAAAAAATAGTCCTGAGTTGATCATTGTAAACCAAGAAAAATACATTTAAAATTTGTAAGCGGGGATGGCATTTCCATAGGATTTGCCGTTGTAAACTGCAGCAAACTTAAACCAAGGCGGTTGTAACCCGGGGTTTTACTGTACATTATTTGGAAGTCTGTTCTACTGATTTCTGCAAATTTAAATTACATATAATACCATCTCTGTAGATGCTTCACAAAGCTGCACAAACATTGTGGACCTATGATCAAATACACAACCAGGACTTAGGGATGGATCTCTATTTAGTCTTTCTTGAAGCTCTTTGAATGTCAGAGCATAAATAGTTACTATTTTAAAATAACAAATAATAGTTCTAAAGCTTGAGAAGCAGTTCTTTACTGTTCCAGTTGTGTGTGGTATTTTTTTTCCCCAATTGATAATTAGATTGCAAGGAATGGAGGATTCAGCTATCACAGTCAGCTCTTAGACCTAGACCTATCTCTGAAAAATTATGATAATAACTTAAGTGAACACCAAAGGAATCTGCAGATACTGTTTTACTACAGATCCCATCACCCTTGACTTTGACCATGCTGACTTGGACTGATGGAAATCTGAGTCAATCATCTAGAAGACCATGCGTTTCCAGCCCTGGTATATACCCAGAGCTATTAAGTATGAACACAAAATTCTATTCAAACATTTTAATAAACAGAATCATGTTAAGGGCATGCTAGATTAGATTAAAGGTCGATCTGGTCTAGAATTCTGGTCAAGCACTTGCTCATGGGGAGCCCACAAGTATGAGTACAATGGGCCCATTCTACTCAGGTTTTCAGCAAGGCATACTATCTCTAATACTGTAAGTACCATTACATTTCCTGGGAAAGCTATCCACGAAGCTGGCAATCACATCTGTAACATTAAATTCTATAGATTAATGTGTCAGAATCTCACACTTTTAGAATGTAGTGTATAGTTCTAGGTTCTTGCATTATTTGTGATGGAAGGAAAAGCCTTTCCCACTTCATACCATACAGAACAGAGGCACAACCATTTGTCTGATGCATCACTGTATTATATCACTTTTCTCTTCTGCAGATTGAAAACCAAAGTTCCCCCATTATCCATATGTTGAAGGTGGAAGAAGTCAAAATGCACAGAAAACTTTAGCTATACAAGCAAGCGATCATCTCCAGAGTGCTGCCATCCAACATACAAAGACCAGATTAATAGGGGCATGATAGTGGGATGGGAGCGACAAATTCCCCCACCATGGAAAGGCTAGACCACCTCAACAGGTCTATGGGTAGATGGATGTACAGTATATGCACTCAGCAAGCCTGGACATTCCATTTATCACATAGTAACATAATAAATGGAATTCTATATAAATCTAAACAAACAAACAAACATTGTTCCGTGCACTCCAGTGTCTAGTCATACCTGCCACATGACCATCGAAACATCTGCAGAAACACACAGCTATAAATGGAGATGAGTCAGATTACAACTGCCTTTCAAGCAAGGGCAACCTTTACCTTTACCTAACCTAATAAATGGAATGGCGCTTTGCCACCAATAAAGATTATGTTTCTTGGAGTCAGGCAGCTGCTTATATTTAGGAAACATTAATTATTTTGCAGTTTGTGACAAGAACAGAGGGGGCATCCCGTTTAGACCATGAGTCACTCTTACATGATTTGGTCATGGTAGATGCCAAGGGAATGAATATTGGGGGGGGGGGGGCAATAGTGCGTCAAGTCCTCAGGAATCAAAGGCAATCCAGATTTTGCCTTTTCTGAAGACATTTGCTATTTTCATCTAGACATAACATCTTCCAGCCAACTCTTGCATGCCAAACTGAGCCCCAATTTTTGAAGGAGGTTAATTAAAACAAATAATCCTCTCAGTGTTGTGTAAATGTACTTTTCTTTCACCTTCCACTGACTGGCACTTGACTGAACAAAAGTAATGCTTTTCCTTCTACTCTAAGCATTTTGGCTGGCACTTGTGACCTAATTAGCCAGCAGTCTATCAGCACATTGTAAAAACTAGACTGGGTCAACATTTCACCAAAGAAAAGGGAGTGGGTGGGGAGAAACACTCCAAAGGAAAAACTTGACTTCAACTTGCAAACCATAAGCTATCCACACAGTAAGTCCTACTTGTTCTTTAAGAGGTACCTGAATTGGCCTGCTGTGCTATCAAGGAGAAAACAAAATAATAGCAAATACTTATTGTCTGTCTGTCTGTGCACAATGAATCAAGCCATTGTTGTAACACAAAGTACTGTAGCATGCATTTGAATAGATAAACTGTTTTAATTTTACTTTTATATTTTAAAAAATCCATTTTAGCCATTTCCATGTTACATTTAAAGGTAAAGGTCACCCTTGCTCAAAAGCCAGTTTTATCCAACTCTAGGTTTCAGTGCTCATCTCTGTTTCATAGCTGAAGAGCCAGCACTGTCTGCTTCTGCAAACATTTCTGTGGTCATGTGGCAGGCATGACTAGACACTGGAATGCACGGAACGCTGTTTATATTCCCACTGAAGTGGTCCCTATTTATCTACTTGCAATTTCTTGCTTTCAAACTGCTAGGTTGGCAGGAGCTGGGACAAAGACAGGAGCTCATTCCTTCAGGCAGTACTCGGGAATCAAACTGCTGACCTGCTGCCTCCCAGTCAGTTTCTTAGCCACTTGAGCCACTGCAGTCCCATGTTACATTTAACATCCTCTTAAAAGCACACGCAGTGCAATTTTGATTTTTTTTTAAAACACTCCAAGGGTGGGGTAAAATGTTCAACAAAAGGCATGTTACATTTGTTTCAAAAATAGGTACATTTTACTTAATGCAAAACTACATGTTTCACGCAAGAATTTTTCAATAGGGCCAATTAAATTCTCACTGAAGCTATTACAGATTAATTGACCAAAACACTGTGAGCTAAAACCAATTTTAAATACTAACTACAGCAGACCTGCTGAATGAATGGGACTTGTTAAATGAACATTTATATGAGCTCCATTGATTCAGTAGATCTACTCTTGTTCATACTAACCATTAAATTTAGCCTTGTAATTAAACCAGCCTTAAAATTTATCATCATAAAATAATAGTGACAGAAACAATTAAACACAGAGTCCTGGTACATGGACAACCTTATTTGTTTCAACAGAATAATTTTAATATGTAAAAGAATGTAGTGGAATGACTTTTGTGGGCAGAAGAACTCTGCATATGAATTGGAGGTATTCACACAACAAAAACAATAGAATAAGGTTGATAGGTTTACTTATAGATCATATTTATCTCTGGCTTACTGAACTTTGAATTCAAGGTAGCTTTTCTCCTGCTGCTTTACTGTCAGAAAAACAGAGGCCATACAGAGAAGAATGTGAATGGCCCAAAGTCTTCCAGAGAACATTCCTCTTTCGCTTCAGAAACAGGCAAGTTGAACCTAAGTCTCCTAAGTCCTAGGCCCGTGATGGCGAACCTTAGTACTCCAGGTGTTCCTGGACTTCAATTCCCAGAAGCACAAGTCTCTATGAATCCACACAAATGGGCTTACTATGTATGTTCTTGGACTTCAATTCCCAGAAGCCCAAGTATCTATGAATCCACACAAATGGGTTTTTCTGCGTGTTTTCTTGGACTTCAATCTCCAGAAGCATAAGTCTCTGTGAATCCACAGAAATGGGTTTACTGTGCATTTTCGTAGACTTCGATTCCCAGAAGCCCAAGCCTCTGTGAATCCACATGAATGGGTTTACTGTGTGTGTTCTTGGACTTCAATTCCATGAATGGGTTTACTTCATATGTGCAATAAACCCATTCATGTGGATTCACAGAGACCTGGGCTTTTGGGAATTGAAGTTTAAGAACAGTTGAGTGCCAAGGTTCACCATCACTGTTCTAGACCAACACTCTAACCACTATACTATTACTGGGTTAAGAATCTTTAAGGTTTACTGTAGGTGTGCCTTATAGCTTTAAATTATTAATTTTGATGTCATTTGTTCAAATATTGATATAGTAAGGTAAAGGTAAAGGTTTCCCTTGCTCGAAAACCAGTTGTATCTGACTCTAGGGGTCAGTGCTCATCTCTGTTTCTAAGCCGAAGAGCCAGCGCTGTCTGCTTCTGCAGACGTTTCCATGGTCATGTGGCAGGCATGACTAGACACCGGAGCACATGGAACGCTGTTACCTTCCCACCGAAGTGGTCCCTATTTATCTACTTGCAATTTCTTGCTTTCAAACTGCTAGGTTGGCAGGAGCTGGGACAGAGACGGGAGCTCATTCCGTCCAGCAGTACTCGGGAATCGAACTGCTGACCTTCCACCTCCCAATCAGCCTCTTAGTGACTTGAGCCACTGCAGTCCCTTGATATAGTAAAACCTCGCATAAAGAGTGCCTTGCTTGGAGACTAACTCGCTTAAAGAGCAGAATTTTCTCTGGTCACCTCGCTTTACAACTAAAACCAACCAAAAACTCGCTTAACAACTAAATCAGGGTTCATACGCCCACCACCACCACCACCACCACCACCACAAGTCACAATTGGTCACTTACAATGGTGTTTCGCTTAAAGAGCAAACTTGCTTAAAGAGCAATCGCATGGAATACATTATGCCCTTTAAGCGAGGTACCACTCTACTTCTAATTTAGGCAACTTCAAGAGCAATAAGGAGAAGGGAAACAGGGTTTTACTATTTAAGCATCTTGCTTTGGATCATGACAGCATGATTGTCACAATAATGTCTACTTAAATAATTATTAAGGACTAGCATCCCACTCTTAAACTGCCTTGGGATGTTCACTTGGCATCACATAAACCAAGGAGATATGTGAGGTATTCCTTCATCTTTCTCAGGTGGCACAAGACATCATAGGAAAAACTAATCCTCTTTCTCTGGTAAACAGCTAGTACTCAGAATCAGATTAATCACATTTTAGTGACAATGAATGGTAGAAAGGATGGATTTTGGTTACAGATATTTATTTAGATGTTAATGCAAATGATGTTTTTAAAACGGAGTTTTGTCATATTATCAGAGCTAATGCAGAGGAAATAAACACCAAATTCAATATCCTGATTCATTTCTAAACAATTATCTTGATCTCTTACAACAGATTTGTAGTGGCTATGCAGGTTCATGGGCTAGCCTTTACCAGGAATAAGAAAAATTAATGTTGGGGGCTACAAGACCATTGCCATGCTGGCAATTGGCATTAGAGTAACTGGCATCTAAAAAGTAACTTCTCTGTGCTCTGAGCTATGTCTCATTTCTTCAGCACTGATGTACTCTTGCTCACTTTAGAAACAGGTTACAATTCAGTGGCTGAAATCCTGTCGCTTAGTGCGGTGAATCACCATTAAAGTAGGCCCATTAGTAGCAGATTCTCCAACCATAAAACTATTACAAAGTGGAACACAGTAACACTTGGATGGTAATAATCTCCCTGCCCCTTTCTATTAATGTTAAATTTGACAGCATTTTGGGGGGGGGGGGTTAGGCTGCAGAAGTCAGATTAATAATTTCAAATTTCAGAGGCACTCCTGAGATTAAATAACAACTCTTCTGGCTCTAAGTGAATCTGTAGGGACATTCATCATGTTCCACAGAGAGAATGGAGATTTTTATAGAAATAGGCCCAATGGTCCACTTAAAACAGGAGTTCTCAACCTTTTTTAACTGGGGGTTGGGTCACTCTTTCTCAAACAGCTTTGTGGGCCGGATGGCCATTTTGCCCTTTCTCCACCACATGGCACTTCCTGGTGTGATGGAGGTGGTGGTGGGCCACATGAAATGGTGTCATGGGCCACATCGGGCCCCAGGTTGAGAATCCCTGACCTAAAGAACTTCCCTAGAACAAAGGGAAATCAAACAACTTTACAGTTGTGAATGCCACTGACAACCTCTAAGTACTACAACGAGGGTTTTTAATTGTTATTTGGCTAATTTTTTAGAAAATTGTTATGTTTAAAATAGTCTTCATCATGGTGCCCTCCAGGCGTGTTGGATTATGGTTACCATCATCTCACAGCCAGTAATAGTTAAAGTGATGGGGTTTATAGTCCACACATTTAGACAGTGGGAAGACTGTTTTAAGAGATGCCTCAGGTTCCTACTACCTATCCCTTACTCTTAAGGGTGTTAGTTGCATGACACAAGGAAGTTATTGGCAATAAACAATTCTGAATTTAAAAAAATCTGAAAGATATGCTAACAAAACTGTTAATTCTGCTGATCCTGTGCTGCTAGGTCTTTTTGTTGTTGTTGTCATGGGCCATTAAGTCAAAACCAACTTACAGCGACCCTGACAGGGCTGTCAAGGTAAATGAGATATTGAAGGAGTGGTTTTACCAGTTCCACACAGTGAGTTTCTATGGCTGAGGAGGGATTTGAACTGTCACTCTATCCACTATACCCCACTGGATAGGTTTCATTTCTCCTTTATATTCATGGATAATATTCACTCTAGCACAAATAAAAAAAGAATTTAATATACAACAAATCTAAAACTGGAAGAAAGAAACCTGGCATTTCAGTGGTTAGGGCTACTCTATAAACAGAATAGAGAAAGGAACTAAATGTTTCATACAGAAAGAAGTTTTCTTGTAGAGGATAGGTAGTACAAATGAAAATGTTAAAAATCAATGTAAATCAGGTCACACTGTAAACCAATAGTTTCATCTACTGTATGATCTATATACAGCCACAGGTAGAAGAAATTAGTTAGAACTGAACATACATCAGTGGAAAGATAAAGGCCAGAGTACTGTACTTAGGAACTTGATTCCTCTTGAGTATTGCATGTTAGAGAGAAAAAGCTCATCATTTTGACAAGAATCTATGCCGATTGTGTGAATTTTTTAATTTTTTTAGCTGATGGCAAAATAGATGACATAGTTTTGTAACAACACTGCATAAAAAGACAATACAAACATGAAATAAAAAGCAGAAATTACAGTAAAATACTGGCTATTTCAAGCTTATGTTACCTGTTTTTATAGGCCAAAATCCACTGGAAATCTTGCTATTTTAATACTATTATGTTTTAAGATTGATGATTCCTGTAGACCATTTGAGCGTCTCACATTGTTTTTATTTTCATATATATACTTCATATTTTTAAGAAACAGGTGATCTAATTTTAAAACCCATACTCCTATAAAAAAGGAAAGATGTACAGATTTCAAAGCTGCAATACTGTGGGTTTTATGCCAACATTGGGAACACTTGGAGAAAGACCAGAAAGAAAGTGCTTCTTAAATATGACTTACTTTCCCACCCCCACTGGTTCATTTCGGTTCATACCAAGTCAAGCTTAGCGTACGAAGCCAACGACTACAAACAGTGTTTTCAGTCCATCTCTGGGGAAACACAGATCCACTCAGACTGAAGTTGTGCATTATTGTTTTTTTAATCATTCATCTCACCTGATGGCTATGAAGAGTCCATGGTCTCTTAGTCAGATAAGATGCCAGCCAGATCCAAAAATCCAGACATTCTCTCAAAGGAGAACTGGCATTGCAAACAAATGTACGTCCATTCCTTCATCCAATCCTCTTCCGGTCTATTCTGCAAAGAATTTTTTTAAAGGACCTCCTAAAGTCATGGTTGAAGATGGTATAGATGACAGGGTTGAGGGAACTGTTGCAATAACCAAACCAAAAGAAGAACTTGAAGAGGGTGTCAGGTACAGGGCAGCTCTGACAAAGTGCAGTCAATGTGTAGGTGAAGAAAAAGGGGAACCAGCAGATCACAAAAACTCCAATCACAACCGCAAGTACAAAAGTGAAGCGTTTCTCTCGGTTCTGCCTCCCCCTCCATCTGGAAGCTTTGCTGTTTTGATCTTCCTCCACTTTATTTGGTAAATTGTCCCCAGGCTTAATCTGGCTTAGTTTTGTTTTAGCTTTTCCCCTCTGTGGCCTCTCCTGCTTCTTCGGCTGGAGGCTCTCATTGTGTTCTGAAGAAGAGGTATCTTCCAAATCTATGCCGTTGACTTCTTCCCTTTCCTCATTGCCTTCTGCTCCAGCTACCTTCTCCCCATTCAGTTTGGTCATGGCAGGCATGTCCTTCTTGTCCGCCAGCCCATTCTGCTTCTTCTCTGTGGCTTCCCCTCTCTTGCTAGGAGGCACACGGGTTCTCCTCTTTGCAATCTGATAGATGCGGACATAGACCAGGATCATGATAAGGCAGGGTGCAAAGAAGGAGCCAATGCAAGATGAGATGATGTACCATGTCTCTTTGTTGATACTGCAACTGGGGACCTTGTTCTCTGGTTTGAGATCAGCTTGCTCACGGGACGAACTCTCTGGTTCACCTTGCTTTATAATGGAGATGAGCGGTGGGAAAGAGATGACAGCCGAGATGACCCAGACAAGAAAGATGATGCTTTTGATACGGCGTGGTGTGCGCTTGAGGTTGTACTCAATGGCCTGGGTGATGGACCAGTAGCGATCTAGACTGATGGCACAAAGGTGTACGATGGAAGAGGTGCAGAAGAGGACATCCAAGGCTAGGTAGATCTCACACCACACTTTGCCGAAATACCACTGGTCCATCACTTCGTTGGCCAGGGAGAATGGGATGACCAGGGTGGCTACCAGGATGTCAGCAGATGCCAAGGAAACCAGGAAAAGGTTCTGTGGGGCCTTGAGCGCCCGGCTGGTGAAGATGGCGATGATGACCAAGACGTTGCCAAAGATGATGAAGACCATGAGCAGGATGGCCAAGGTGATGAGGGTCAAGGTGGTGTGCAGGGGGTAAGGCAAGCCCCCCTTCTGCCCTCCATCGCTCCCGTTGAGGCTTCCGTTGCCATCCATGTGTTGGTGGGGGTGGCTGCCTTCCTCCGGCGGCGGAGAGCGCAGGTGGGCCAGGGAAGAGGATCCCCCAGTCGTCTCGGTGAACAGGCTCCTCAGGTGCAACATCAACCCGGGCGCGGCGGTCGGGGACCCCACGGAGCACCGCGGCTCTTGCGCGGAGGGACGGCGCACGTCGGAAGGAGCGGACGGAAGCGGGCACCGAGGTAGATCCGAAGAGAGGCGATCGGGCGCCGAGATGGACGTCTCCTTCCGCCGGCCCGGCGCGGGCTCGCGATGCGCGGCTCTTCGCCGCCCTCCCCCCCCCCGGCCCGGGGTCGCTTAGCTCCCGGCGGATCGGTCCCCGGCACCGGCTCCTCCCTCGTTCATCTCCGCTGGCCCCGGGAAACCCAAGTCCCGCTTCCTTTCGCCACGAGGGGGGCGGGACCTCCCGAGAGGACGGGCGGAGGTGGGGCAGCGCCCGAGGGGGAGGGCACCGACGCCTCGCCTCCCCGCCGGGCGAGTCCCGGGTCGGGGCGAAGATCAGCACGTGGGGAAAGGCAGGGGGAGCGGCTGGTGGCGGGGAAGTCCCGACGGGCAACGCCGGAGCCGGGGAGCCTTGTTCGCCCGTAGCCGTCGCGGTCCGCCCGAGCGCTGCCTTCCCGGCTCCCGGTTCGCTTTATAGCCCCGGCTGGGTCCGGCGGTACCGAGCAGCAGCGTCAGCGCCACGTGGGGACGGGCCCCCGCCTGCCCGCTTCCCCGCCTCTGCCTGACGGCCGCCGCCGCCGCCCTTCGCGCAGGGAGGGGGTCCGGCCCAGAAGAAGACCCCGAGGAGGGCGCCCGCCAGGCCAGGCCACCTCTTCGCTCCTGGACCTGGCCGCCCCTCCGGCTGGGGGGGGGGGGTCGCCCAGCCCAGCCGCAACGACTTCCTCGTGGGCGCCGAGGAGAAGCCCACCCGCGACACACCTCCCTCGGACGCCGGGTGGCCGGAGACGCGCCTCCCTGGACCTTCCTCTTCTCCTCCTGGTCCGTGGGGTGGGGTGGGAGGGTCGGTGGGGCGGGGGTGGCCTCCGGTCTCCTCGCCTTTCTCCAGACTTTGCAGCTTCGACGCCCGCCCCCAGCGCACCTGGCCCCTTTCATTGACTGTATTTGTAGTTAATTAATTAATTACACACACACACACACTTTATCCCGCCCCTCTGGGATATTTCCCACTCTGGGCGGCGTACAAACGAGGAAACAAACACCAACACCACAAATGCATTCCCGGTGGTTTCTCTCTCGCTCCCGTCCTGGTTCAAGAGAAAGGGCTGCCTGTAACGAACTACTTAGAAACGTATAACTCAAGGGTGCCCAAATTTTTCGGCCACGGGGCGATCATGTGGGTTAAGCAGGCTGAAGCGGTCTTGTTTTTGCAACAGAATGAGATAGATTTTAAGCTGCCATTTTCTCTGCTTAAACAAGGGGCACCCAAACTGTGGTCTGTGGGTCATACCCTGGCGCCAATGAATAGCCCACACCACCCTCATCGCTCCCAGATGCAGAAGTAAAACATGCCCGGACAGCGTGTAAGGGAGCATTTTACTTACGCTTCCGGGAGTGACGAGGGCAGTGCTGGCTGGATGAATTGGCATTGGGAGCCAGATATGGCCCACCGACCATAGTTTGGGCACCCCTGGTATAACTGAAAGCACATTGCTTTCCTAATGGCGTTACCGAAAGAAAATTGAGCATGGGAGGGAGAGGAAAGGAGAAAAGGCAAGCATATTGTGGCGTTTTGAAGACTAACAGATTTGTTTCCTTGGGAGCGTTGGTGGAGCAAAAGGCATCTGTTCAGACGCGGAGTGTGCCAATACTGTACCTTGCTTTCCCATGGTGACAGGAGTCAAGGCTCGGGGAGGCTGCAGATAGAGGAAGTAGCAAGGGTTATTGCACACAGGAATGTGACTATTAAACTGTTATTTAGCAGATGCCTGTCAGATGAGAAATCGTATGCCAGGTAGGGACAGAGTTGAAAGCCTGTCAAAGGAGACAACTGTTTTATAAGATAAGATAACAGAAAAACGTACTTTTTTTAAAAAAAATATTCTTCTAAATACACAAAGTATTATTAAGCTGCAACATGTTGCAATCTTAGTTGTAACAAACTAATTGAGCATTTTCTATACCTGTGTATTCTACAAGTGTATCATACTCCTGGACACACATCACAGAGTAAACAAGACAAAAATATGGCACCTTGATTAACATGCCTGTAAGTTTCATTCTTTGTCTGATGAAGTGGACTTGATCCACAAAAGCTAACAATAAAAATATAGCAGTTAGTCTTTAAAGTGTTACTGTGTTTTTTTATTTTATTTTGTTTTCTGAGATGCTTGATTAACTCCTGTATTTTAATCTTAGCTTTCATGGAACAAGTCCACTTCATCAGGCATGTAGACATGATATATGAATGCTGATACTGTATTAAAATACAGAAGTTAATATTTAAGGTGCCACAATTTTTTTCCTTTTGTTTTGGTTACTCTCTGATATGCTTGCACAGACTACAATAGCTACCACTTCAAATACTTCTGGAGGGGTTCTCTTCAGCCCTCCTCTGGTTGGTTGACTAGTAGCCGTCCATATTGAGATTCCTTCCCTCTTGAGTACAAAATAGCATCTTAAATCCTTTACACAGAGCTTTCCCATATACCAAGCCTTTCGCCACAAGACGTACATATCTGTCTGTGCAAATGAAGTACATAGATGTTTCCACACCCAGGTCTTTCAACAACATACACATTTCTCACATGTGCACATGCATGAAAATACATGGCTACATTAGATGTGCGTGTATAGCACAATTGGTTCCATCTGTCTCCAGCTCTGCATGTAGGAATCCTGAAAATATGTGGAAGGATGAATTAAGCCAGAGTTACCATAGGGGTTTATTTGTTAAGCGAGTGTTTGATTGGTTTTATTTGTTAAGCAAAGCGAAGATTCAGAGAAAATTCTGCTCTTTAAGCGAGTTACTCTTTAAGCGAGACACTCTTTATGCGAGGTTTGACTGTACATTAAGGCAGCTATTATAGAGCCACTTACCTGAGCGTAATCCCTTCTAATTCCAAAGTTCTTACTTCTGAGCAGATATGTATAATACTTCTCCATAAGGCATCCTCTGTCTGCATCCCTACAATCCAGGACAACTGTCATTTCCTCTCCTAACAAACCGTGAAGAATCTCATTTATATTTTTGAAGTTTAGTTTATAAGATGCTCAGATGCTCAAATATAGAAATTCATAGGACTTGAACTGTGGACATTATTAAAGGAACCTCATAATGTTCTAGAGCAAGGGTGCCCAAACTTTTTGGGCCGTGGACTAATCATGTGGTTCAGGGTTCACAGGGCGGGGGCGGCCTCCGACGTCAATTTATCCGGCCCACGAAGCCCTGGTCCCTTCTGGAAGCAGAAGTAAAATGCACCCATATGGGAGCGACGAGGGCTTCACAGGTTGGATGAATTGGCATTGGGGGCTGCACCCGGGCCCCCAGGCCTTAGTTTGGGCACCACTGTTCTAGAGTTTCCCCCCTAGGCAGCTGAAATGGAATAACAGCAGATGTCATACAGCTTCCTTCTGCCCTGGCCAGCACAGCCCATGGTGAAAAATAATGGGAAACTCAGCTGTCAACATCTGGAGGGCCACTATTATCTGTCCCTGTGTTCTTGTTTGATACCACCTTATAATTGTTGGAGTGGAAGTAGATTTGAAGGATTATAGATCCATTCTCTTTTTCTACTGCTATGGCTCACTTTGAACCACAAAAGCTCTACACAAACTAGTGATTCTCTTGATCCCACATTGTACCTGATTGCACATGGTGGTTCCCTGGAACACACACTTACCTGCTGTGTACACTAATATTTGCAAGGTTAATGTGCATAAAGGTAAAGGTTTCCCTTGCTCAAAAGCCAGTCGTATCCGACTGTAGAAGTCAGTACTCATCTCTGTTTCTAAGCCGAAGAGCCAGTGCTGTCTGCTTCTGGAGACATTTCCATGGTCATGTGGCAGGCATGACTAGACACTGGAGCACATGGAACGCTGTTACCTTCCCACCGAAGTGGTCCCTATTTATCTACTTGCAATTTCTTGCTTTCGAACTGCTAGGTAGGCAGGATTAATGTGCACAGGACATCCAAATATAGTACTGTATGTTTCAGAGTACTTATATAGAAAACAGTTAAAGCAGCCTTGCCCAGATGTGAAATCTAGCATGCATAGAGTGCTTACACAATTAAGGGGTGTATGGAAAATGGAGCCCTGAAAATGAAAGAGTTTTTAAGATTGAGACTTGAACTGTAACTTAACTCACTGCAAAACAATTAGCTAAAGAACTACTCCAGTTAAGCAAAGTCTCTGTGCTATAACATTGTTGACAGTTGAAGTGTTTTGCAAATTTTAACAAGACAAAGTAGGTTTCATAACTTGGATTTTCTGTAGCGACAATATTCTAACTTTCCAGGATTTGGTTCTTCAATATTCTGGTTGTACAACAGTTTGGTGCACCACAACCTCTAGAAAATAAGGATGTTTACCATAGTGGCGGGACTGCAGTGGCTCAAGTGGCTAAGATGCTGACTGGAAGGCAGCAGTTTGATACCCAAATACTGCAGGACAGAATGATGCTCCATCTTTGTCCCAGCTCCTGCCAACCTAGCAGTTCGAAAGCAAGAAACTGCACGCAGATAAATAGAGACCACTTCAGTGGGAAGGTAAACAGCGTTCTGTGCACTTCAGTCATGCCTGCCACATGACCATGGAAACATCTTCAGAAGCAGACTACTGGCTCTTCGGCTATGAAACAGATGAGCAATGAACCCTAAAGTCAGATATGACTGGCTTTCAAGCAAGGGTGACCTTTACCTTTTACTATTTATTTATTCAATTTGTATAGCCGCCCCAATCGACATGCAACTCAGGACGGCGTACATAAAATCCCCAACGTTTAAAATGATAGAAACCCTTAAAATTCCTAAAAACATTGAAAAATTACTATCATCGTGGCAGCCTGCCATGTTTTGAGTTACAGGCCTTAAAAGTTACAGAGAGCAAGGACAATATAAATTTCTATTAAAATATTTTCCTTACATGGATCTTCAGTCCTCAGCAAAAGAAAATGTACATACAGTGGTACCTCGCTTAAAGAGCATAATGCATTCCACAGGATTGCTCTTTAAGCGAGTTTGCTCTTTAAGCGAAACACCATTGTAAGTGACCAATTGTGGGGGGGATTGCAAACTCCTATTTATTTGTTAAGCGAGTTTTTGGTTGGCTTTATTTGTTAAGCGAAATGAACATTCAGAGAAAATTCTGCTCTTTAAGAGAGTTATTCTTTAAGCGAGTCGCTCTTTATGCGAGGTTTGACTGTAGTTGAAATGAGAATGTAAACATCTGAAATAAATATATGAAGTTGGGGACACATACATGGCAACACAACACAATGTAACTTCACAATGAAGCTACACCACACACACCAGAGACACAGAAGTAGCAGAAAATAACATGGATTTTCTTCAATATGTTCATACTGGCTTGATTGAGTGAGCACTTAGAATAATTGTCTGTGTGCAGTATCTTTATTTTTATGTGGTTAAAGGCTAAGGTTAGCCAAAGATAGTATGCTTTTTATTTTTAAAATGATGTATTAGCTGTAGTCTCTGCTTTTTCAATGTGCTTTTTAAGACTAGAAATGTTTGCATTTTGGAATGTAATTAAAACATTCCTTTTGATAATTTTACTGTACTTTTATGTTCTTGCATTTTGAATTGAATTCCAACTTAAGTATTTGCCTGCAAGTATTTGCCTACAGTTTTCATAGCTGTAAGAGCTTTGGATATTTTCACATCTCTGAAGGTTTCTTTCCTACATGTAGAAGAAAGAAGTAATATGGCGGTGGAGAGCCTGTAAAAATAGAGAGGTTGATATTGCTTGGAATTATTGCAACAATCAAAAGACTTATACCTTGATACCCATATGAGCTTAGAAATGATTGAGAACGACTGTCTGAATTCGTTCTGCATTTAACCCTTTACTGAAAGAAATGGTACCGGTAGCTGTCATGAAAATAGGTGTCTAGCTTTTCCTATAGAACTATAGAGTTCTGTAAAGCTCTTGGGACAGTGATCAGACTCTCTGACCTTACAGCATGGAAAAGTATACTGTTCGGAAATAAGACCCATTCAGTCCAAGTTAGCTTATTTCCAGATAAGTATAAGGACATCCAAATATATTTTAGAGAATTTATATGAAGAACAGCAGTGCAGTGGTTAAACCGCTATAGTGCAACCAAAAGCTTGTAGGTTCAACCCCAACCAGAGCACAAGGTTGACTCAGCCTTCCATCCTTCCAAGGTTGGTAAAATGAGTACCCAGCATGTTTGGGGCAAAATGATAATTACGGTAATTTGTGAACCACCCAAAGAGTGCACTAAGCTCTATGGGGCATTATATAAGTGTGTGTGCTTTGCTTTGCTTTGCTTTAAAGCAGCCTTAGCTAGATGTGAAATCTATATTTACTCCCTAAAATAGTTTATGCTTCACTGATCCTCACAATGATAACTTTTCTCAATTATGGATGGTTGGATACTCAGGTGCTCTGCACTCAATACTGCATGAGTCTCACTTTAGTATTAAAATGAACATGAGGGCTAGAAGCATGCAGCTTAATCTGATCCAAAAAGTAATGGTTTACATATTTGCAAAAGTTTTGCATCAGATTAATCTGAGTGTGTAACAATTAAAACATGCAAATCAGACACATAGTTATTGCATTTCAGCTGCCTAGGTAGGAAACTCCAGAACATTGAGGTTCCTTTAATAATATGTTTTGGCTATATGCTCACAGTTCAAGTCCTATGAATTTCTACACTTGAGCATCTTTAATTTACTTCCTAAACATGCCCTCAAAGTACCTGATTTGTTCACTGCCTTTCAGAGCTGAAAAACAGAGGGGTGACTTTCCCCATTGTTGTACTATGGTGATAATGTCTTCTCTATCAGATTATTATTAAAAGCACAAGAGATTACCTTGAGACTAGCCCTGGTTAGATTAGCAACAATGTGTATGTAATTATGTCTCATCAGGCACTCAAGATTAATTAATTCCCTTTATGGTAAGAGAGACGGAATCTCACAAATTGTAAGCTAGACCCACAAAGTGAAACAGGCACTCTCAGCAACAGCAGATCACTGGTTTGATTATAGTTGTGTTTGATTTCCACTTGCAGAGGTGGCGGCTTGTGAGTTTTTCCAACCTCAGGTGCCTAAATAATCAGGTCAGAGTTAAATAGACAACAGGATCTCCAAATAAGGCTAAGAAAGAACCCTGTTTGAAACTCTGAAGGGCAGCTGCAAGTCCAGTACTAGTGAGCACTGCTGTGAAATACACTTCTTATCAGTGTTGCTTGCCTGTTATAGAAAAGTAGATTTCTACAGGGGGAGAGGGTTCATTCTGCCTTCCCCCACACCTGCTGATGTTTAGTGTAGGTATTAAATCCAATTAAAAGAAGGAAAACACACACAAAATTAAGTCACAATTTTCCACTCATTTTTGTTGTCTCCCCTTCTGTGTTTCCCATGTATTGGATTCTCTATTAATCATGCTTAAACTAAACCTAATCAAATCAAGTGGGGGAAAGAAGTCAATCAGACTTAAGTAAGCCCTATGGATTTCAGTGGCTCTATACTAAATATGACTAAATCTGGATTAACCCCAAAAGGTACAAGCACAGCTATTTCATGTAACACCATTGTTGCACAACTACAGTGGGGCTCCAATTTTTCCCCAAACACCATTCAAGGTGGCAGCTCTTATCTGTGGAGTCCTAAATAGCTTGATGCTGGGATATTTGAAATGCTGCTTTCTCCTGTCATATATCCTACCACTAAGACAAATTAGGCTTGTGTATTTAGGGTGGCTATATTTTGAAATGAGGTTAATTCAGAAGATTATTTATTTATTTATTTATTTATTTATTTACATTTCTATACTGCCCTTCTTGCTGGGGCGACCCAGGGCGGTGTACAACATCATAAAAGCATAATAAAACCCAACCCAAACCCATTGTTAAAAAACTTCAAAATTACAATTATAAAATTTAAAAAGTTGTTAAAATTTATAAACATCCACAGGTCCCAATAATCATTTAAAAGTTAAAACTCAAAAACACAAGATTAAAAATATTAAAATACCAGGGGGGAGAGGGAGCTCAAACAAGCCAGCAAGCTGGGGTCATGGTACCGCCAGGACCCCATACCTGTCCCGCCAGCCATGTTTTTAAGTTCTTCCTAAAAGACAGCAAATCCATCTGAAGATGTAGCTCAGTTGGTAGGAGGTTCCATAGGGCTGGAGCGGACACAGAGAAGGCCCTCCTCCTAGTGCCAGAAAGATGTGCCTCTCTGGCTGATGAAACAACTAGAGAGCCTCTCCGGTCCGCTCTGGTAGGACGGACAGATGTTCAGAATATCAGAAGTTGTTTTGCCGAGAAACTTGGACTCACAGTATTTATTTTCTTCTTCTTTATGTTTTAATGAGATGTTTCAAATTCCCAGAGATGCCTTCTCTACAACAGGGAGAACTGTGGTTTTAGCTTCAAATATTTAAACTATTCCCTTTGTGGATGTTTGCATAAGAGCTGTCAAGCTCGGCACCACCAGCTGCTACAAAAATGTATTCATATCCTCTTACTACATGAGTGATTGAAGGATCACAGGTTGACAAAGTGCTGTGCACAATTTCTGTCATTCATTCTTGTCTGTTTGACTTTCTGCTCCATGTACTGGCTGTGCACATGGATGTTTTGACACTACTCTTATGATCAGTAATTAATGTAGATCCAGTGATTTGACAGTGCCCTGCCCACTTATATGCACTGACAATCTTTCAGTTATACACAGAAAGATACATTTCATGTTTCTCTTGCAGATGATTTGCCACCCATAACCACAAAATATGAAATTGAAATCAAAGGTTGCAGTCATCTAGTGCTGAACAATCCTTGTTTTTCTCCTCCTTGGAAGGTTTTCCCCTTGAAGAATGATGTTCTTTGTTACGCCTGACTCAGAAATTAGACATACAGTGGAGGTTACTGTTTATATTCCAGAGATAATCTGGACGATACACATTCTTCCTCTTCTGAAGTTATACTTCATTTGCCATTTCAGGAAAAAAATGGTAGAAGAGGATTTGTTTTAATATGCGCCTTGACCCTAAGCGAAGGCAATTTCATTAGTGTGTGAGAACAAAATGATCAAAATTTGATAAAGCACCATAAGGATAGTCACATGAAAATTAGCATCAGACCTTCATATCCCAGTGAAGAAACTGCAGAATTTGGTATCCTTCAATGAGATCACTACAGACATATTGACATTTATGTATAATATATGCCTTACTTATCCATATAAGCATATGGAAACTCACATTCTCCCACAATTACTGGAACACCTGAATCTTAAGTTCCCCAATTTCATTTCAGGGTGTTAACATAGTACTAAAAAGAGCAGCATTTTCTTGCTTGCTTGCTTACTAACTTACTTACCCTATTTGCTGGCGTATAAGACCCACTCTCCCCCCCCTTAAATACACTACAAAAATGGAGTGCTTCTATACTGTATATAGTGGCCTATAGTGGGCTGTTTTGGTACTAATGGGGTGTGTCTTATACTCCAATGCATCTTATATGCCGGCAAATACAGTACTTACTACCTTACTTACTTGCTATCACTCCCTTCCACTAATACTGTGCAACTTGTCCAAAACTACATATTGTTGTCCTAGGACAGTGGTCAGCAAACTTGGCTCTCCAGCTGTTCTTGGACTTCAGTTCCCAGAAGCCTTGATCAGCAGGACTTGGGCTTCTGGGAATTGAAGTCCAAGAACTCCTGGAGAGCCAAGTTTGCAGACCCCTGTCCTAGGAGGTGCAGTAAGAAATCAAACATCTGAACTCTGGTTCTTCAGGTAACCATCCCAATAAACTATCTCTGTCTCTAGCGTGTATGTCACATGCCATCATGTTCGAACCAACCCACATAAGACTTACAGAAACCCATA
Organism: Furcifer pardalis; assembly: GCA_030440675.1. Lineage (NCBI taxonomy): Eukaryota > Metazoa > Chordata > Lepidosauria > Squamata > Chamaeleonidae > Furcifer > Furcifer pardalis. The sequence goes on from CP126890.1 coordinate 234,499,027, forward strand.
TACGACTTACAAAGTACATGCGATACTTAAGGAATATTTTTACTAGTTTCAGCTCACCCATGGGTGAACAGGGATTCAAACCCAGATCTCCTGAGTCCTAGGATGCCACAGTATCCACTACTACAGCATGCTGGGTGAGATAGCCTAATCTCCCATTTCCCCTATTCACAGTATCGGAGAGAGATGGAAGGTCTCCCACAGATCATCTAGTCCAGGGATTCCGAACCTTTTTATGCCATTGGCCTGGCCACTTCCAGGACCGCTGATCGGGCTGGACTATGCCCCCCAGAAATGGAAGTAAATGCGACCACTTCCACATTTACGACAGGCACATTTACGGCTGACGTAACCGCATTTATGCATGTGCAGGCATGTTTTATGGCTCTCGTAAACGCACCCACTTATGGGTGCACTCTTACATTTACAGTGATGCTCAAAAAGAGAGTACCCTAGTTTTGTCTTTGCTCCAGAGCATTTTCCGGGAGGGGGGGGTGTTCCAGATTTTTCATTGACTGACGTCTGTGTAAACTCTGAAAGTGTTCTGGCAACAGACTACTCAGAATGCGATATGGCTGTACATTAAGTAGTAGCATGCTATGTTACTACTCTGTAGCTTGAAAAGGTGTTGTAGGAAAGTGGGAAAATCTCCTCCCGTGATTGCTCAGGGTAATCCGGAACAAAACAGAGAGCAAGCGAGGATGTACCGGCACCTAGTGGCCTTTTCGAGGCAGTGCAATTCTGTGTACAATTCCTTGGTGATTTTTTTTATTCTGATTTCATTGTCTGTTGCATCCATCCGCAGCTGATGGTTAGTGACAGATCCATGGAAGAGAAATGACAATTTGAAACACCAGAAGGGTTTCTTTTTCCTTTCTCCCCCCTTTTTTTTTAAAAAAAGAGCCTACAGGGAGTAATCCACAAGCTTGATGCTGTTAGAAGAAAAGTCTTACAAGTTTACCTAAAAGGTTTTAAACGGTTTTAAATGACAAGACGTTCCTCCAGAAAAAAAACCAACAACATTAGTTTAATGCTTAAAATGGATGCATCCTAACTGCCTAACAAGTGAAATTAGGTGCCGTCTCCCTCCTCCCATGGTTTATGGCTGAAAAGGAATGAGAAGCTAATGACAGTACAGATATATCAAAAGGAGGAAAATATTGTTACATTTTTTTAATATGGGGACATTTGTTTTTCAAATCACCCTAAACCACCCCTATGGATCAAAGAATGGTGGAAGCTTTCATAAGAGCACACAAAGGAATTGCTTGTTAAGAACAGGTTTAAAGCCGGTTGCCTGTGCACATATGAAGGAGCAAATCCTGCTGATCTACGTGAGCCCAGCCACTGTTTGTAGTAAGCGTGCAGATTCAGAATACCATTTTGATGAGAGAGGACAGTGGTTGAGCCCTGCCTAGTCCAGTATTTTCTGCACACAGTTTAGTGCCAGCCTTCCCAGCTCCCTCTAATAGTATTGGCATAACACTGTGTGTAGGTTATGCGAGGCTAAACTAGAGCTATACAGTCTCTGTCACCTTAGAAATCCCATCCTGCAACATTCTGTTGCAGACAGCTAAGCCAATGGCTGCTGTTACTGAACAATCTTTGAGCTTCTGGATCTGCATCGAGAGACCCTGCCTAAACCATTCGGATCCTAGGCTATGTGAACATGAGCTTCTAGTCATGGATGTATCGTCTCCAGTATTGAAAGCATATCCCTCTCAAAAATGGTTGCTAAGGAATTTGAGCAGGAACGTATTATTGGTCTCTTGTCCTGAGTTTAGGCTTCTCCTAAGTATTTGCTTTACCAGGGCTCAAAAATGAAGTTTATAAATTAACCAGCTTAAACCATAATTTCTAGTTAATGTACTCTCTCAAATGAGCCAAGGACATTCAAAGCACAGAAGAGACAATAGCCATAACCACATGACGCTTGCAGACAGAATTTTAATGAATTTTGTCTTATCATAAATAAGCCATCATGCCATTCAATTGCTCTCACTTGGTTGTTCCTGCAAACAGGCATGGCTAATTATGAATGCTCCCTTGTGTTTTGTTTACTGCACTATGTGAATCAGGATCTCCTGTTTGTACCTCCTTGGACCAGCCAGAATCATAAACCAAGGCAAGAGAGAAGTCAGATTTTTATTTTGAGCAGCACAAATAGCTGGAAGGTCCATGGTTTATTCACCTCTTCTGCTTGCAGGAGGAATGAAAAAGGTATGAGGCTTCATCCATGCACAGCCAGTTCTTTGTTATTCCAGCTTTTGTGCCCTACAAATTCACCCTTTTTCAAAATTATGAAAACCATCACTATGAATGTATGTCAGCAAGACACTTGTTGTGCAAACAAACCTTCTGTTGTACAATCACCTCAAACTCCATTCAAAATTCTCCAGGGTGTCCAGACATGATCCTCCTTTATTTGCAAGCTTCCCATATTTCCTCAGTTCAGTATCTCCACGCCCATTGTTAATGCTAGGAACTGTCCATGCAGAAACACCAGTGCATCATTTGAGTAGCAATCCCATGCTGAAATGCACATACACCAGTTTGGTGAGGGCCATACCATTTGATATTCAACAAGGACCTTTAATATCCCTTTAGATAAAATGTTTAAGTCATGAAAGGAAAATGGGTGGCATCTGGATTTTATTGCACTACAGTTCTGCCCTGGGATACACAAGAGCCTCCTCGAAGACTGTAGTATTTTTGAACCACAATTGGGTGTACCCTGATAATGGCAACCTTGTGTACCCTGGTAATGGCTAATCTTTCTCACACTGGGTCAAGCGAAAGGAACTGCAGAATGAACTCACCAGAAGGTGGCTTCATTTTGGCAGTTTCATGACTGGCGTAGACAGGGAAGAAGTTCTGCCCCCTCCCTTATTCTTGGTTATAGTGACTCATGGAAATTTCTATCCAACAGCTCAGCCCATAGCAGTCACTGTGAACGCATGCAACAGAAGAGGGATTAAATCAACATAAAAATAACCACTAGCTTCCTCCTGCTATACTATACCAGGGGTGGCCAACCGGTCGATCGCGATCGACCAGTCGATCGCGGCTAGTAGTCCAGTCGATCGGGAGTCAACTTTTGAGGCGTCCAGTTCCGGACGCCTCACCGAAAGAAAAAAATTTTTTTTAATCGGAGCAAAAATTGCTCCAATTGACTGCGCATGCGCAGAAACTCAATCAGACGCATGCGCAGAAACTCAATCAGATTGAGTTTCTGCGCATGCGCAGTCAATTGGAGCCATTTTTGCTCTGATTTTAAAAAAATTTTATTTTGGAGCTTTCAGGATGGCGGCGGCAGCACCACCAGCCCTCAGAGGAGGGCACCTCCCCCGGGGCACGTTGAGGCTTGCCTGGGCCGTCTGCTGCCGACAAGCCCCCATGCCCTGGGGACACCCAGCGAGGTGCACTGCTGCCGCCTCCGCCTCCGCCGGGCGCCTGTGGCCTCCTCCTTGGGCCGGTGCCTTTTTGGCCCGGCTCCGGCTGCGGCGCCCGGCGGAGGAGGAGGCTACAGGCGGCGGTGTGCCTCACCGGGTGTCCCCTGGGCATGGGGGCTTGTCTGCCACAGGGCTGCAGGCAGTGGAGGAGGAGGAATAAAATGAGGAGGGGGCCGCAGAGGCAGGCGAGGCCTGCGCGCCGCCGGAGGTTAGCGCGGTTGGAGCTGACTGAAGCCTCCAGGGGCGGGGAGAGCCCGGCCGGCTGGCATAGGTGGCTGGCGCTTGCCGGGGCTGCAGCTGGCCGAGTCGGGAACGCCAGGAGAGGGGAAAGGAGGAAGCCCAAGACATTGGCCACCCCGAGGAGCCAAGGCATGGAGGAAGCAGAGCAGGCAGGCAGGCAGCAGGAGAAGGAGGAACCGGAGCTGCCGCCCTCATAGCCAGCACCGGAGGGAAGCAGTCATTTTCCTAGCGGCGGCCCTGCCCGAGTAGGGGAGAAACGGGAAGGAGAGGTGAGTTTGCGGGCCGTCCACCTCACAGCCAGCCCTTCCCCTCCTTCCCTCCCCGTCACGCTTCCTTTCGGCCTCCCGGGACGCTGCCGCAAAATGGGCGCTGGTGCCGAGACCAGGTGCCTGGCTCTGTGCGCTGAGAGAGAGAGAGGAAAGACCGGGTAGAGCAGTGGAGGAGCCTCCCCTCCGGTTTTTATTGTTCCTGATTCTGGGTCAGGCAGGGCAAATCCCTCCTTCCCCCTCCCTTGTTTTATTTATTTATTTATTTCTATTTTTAGCCCCGCCCACAATGTCATGACGTCGGCTCCGCCCATGATGTCATGACATTGGCCACGCCCATGACGTCCATGACGTCATGGCGTGGTAGTAGATCGCACAGGGTTTCCTCAGTAAACAGTAGATCTTGGGTCTAATTAAGTTGGCCACCCCTGTACTATACTCATGGGTAAGTACAGTGGTACCTCGCTTACAGAGCATAATGCATTCCACGGGATTGCTCTTTCAGCGAGTTGCTCTTTAAGTGAAACACTTAGAAAAAGCACCACCACTGCCATTGTAAATGAACAATTGTGACTTCTGGCCAGGGAGGACTGCAAACCCTGATTTAGTTGAGTTTGTTATTTTTAGTAGTTAAGCGAGGGTGACCATTCAGAGAAAATTCTACTCTTTAAGCAAGTTAGTCTCGAAGCTAAGCACTCTTTAGGTGAGGTTTTACTGTATAGAGAAATGCAGAACGAAACCTCTCCCTTTCCTTGATACTTTGGACAGTGAAAGTGGACTTCCCCCTGCTTCCCCTGAAGGAGGCATGAATCAAAAGAGAAGACTGTTTGCCTCAGCTAGGCTAATTCTTTTCATATGTAAATGGAAGAAGCCTGTTTGACCAAAGGAACAAGAGGGGTGAATTACCTAATACCCCTTTTGTGGCATCTGAACCTGAAAAAAACTATAAGCAGCATGCAACAGAATAAAGCAGTAGGCATCCTTGACATAATAATTGAGAAGATAAAGCAGTTTCGTCCTCAGGCATTGGAGTAGCTTGTACAATTAATGAATAACTGCATAGATCAGCTTAAGCTTCCTAAAGTGTAGACAGTTTAGAGCAGTGATGGTGAACCTTGGCACTCCAGATGTTCTTGAACTTCAATTCCCAGAATCCCTGATCAGGAGTAGTGCTGACTTGGGCTTCTGGCAATTGAAGTCCAAGAACACATAGAGTGCCAAGGTTAGTCATCATTGGTCTATAGTCATTGCTTTATTGAAACTTGGCAAAGACCTAGATGACCTGAAAAACTATCAATCCATGTCATTCCTTTGACATCTATAGACATCTATATAAAGGAACTGAAACAGAATCCAACTGGTACCTTGTTAATTGGGGAAGTCTGCTACCATGACTTACACCTTTTTAGTTATGTGATCAATTCTGGATACTCTTTCTTCTACTCACTTATGCAAACAAACCAGAGCTAAAATTGAATCCAGCAAGGTGGTAGGTGTTGGAGAGAAGTTGAAACTTTCAAAGAGAAGAAAGGAGTGCATAGTGATACAGGTACATAACCTGATAGTTCAATAGGAAATCTTAAAATGTTGCACAAATGTCCTCTAACCATCAATTATTCTCTGGTACTTCTCTCCATGCCCACACTCCAATTACTTCTGTAGAGGAATGACCAGAACCATATATATCGATCTATAACCATAGTTTCCAACATCAACCCACATGTTCTTAGGCTATAAATCCCAAAAGCTTTCACCATTGAACTGTTCTCAATGACAGGATACAGAGGAGGGCCTGCTCAGCAGATCTTAATGACTGGGTAGGTTTATAGAGGGGGAGGCATTCCAAATATGGAGGTCTCACTCCCTTTAGGGCTTTGCAAGTCATCATTAACTCCTCAAACTCAGACCAGAAGCATATTGGAAGCTAACACAAATCCTTCAGAACCAGTGCCATGTAAGTTCTGAAGGATGATCTGGTTAGTAGTCTAGCTGGTGCATATTGCGCTTGCTGCAGTATCTGTGTCATCTTCAAGGGTAGCCCTATGTAGAGTGCATTGCAATAGTCTAACCAGGAGGTTATCATGGCATGAACTATGGTAACTATGGTTATCCTTGTCCAGGAGTAACTGGCAGTCCAGTCGAAGCTGTCACCAGATATTCTGAGCTGCTGAGATCACAGGAGTCTCTGGTGACAAAGATGAATCTAGACCTATTGACTTGTTCCTATTGACTATATTGACTTGTTCCTGCAATGGAGGGACAAAAATGGGATAGAGCCAGGGAACAAGAATGCCTGCCCACTGAGGGCAGGTGGGAGTAATGGGTTTCTAACCCTGGTGCAAACAGTGGGACAGTGAGGGAGCAGAAAAAGGGAAGTAAGAGAACACCATGTGAATGATAGTTAAGGAGAGGGAGAGGGGAAAACCACTGCAATGGTGATGGAACTAATGTGTTTGAACCCAGGCAAAACTGAACACATTTCCTTGTGTGAAATATTGCAAGTGTCACTTTGAATTATCCTAAAGAGCCACTCCTTTCACTCTATTTAAGGAAGAAGCAATGTCATATACCCATAGAGCAACTTGTTCAAGAACCAGTTTGGCCAGTATGAAATTGAGTTCAGATCTCCTTTCATTCATTAACTCATGCTGGCTAGACTTTCTTGGGCCCCAGCAGTGAGATACTACATAATACTGTGCTGACATAGCACTTGAAAGCCAAGCAGAAACTAAATATGACAACAGTCCAACTGTGTTTGAACAAACCACACACCGGGTAAAACTTTTAAGTGTGTGTGTTCCTCAGGCAGGGGGCTGTCACTCAACCTAATCTTTCTTGGTGGTGAAAAATAGAGAATGTTTTCAAAGCAGTTCTTAAGCTACAGGCAAATTTATATGAGTGGTGATAGTTTGTTGACAGATGTTTCCTGATAAGAAAGATTAGCTGTTCCTTTCCTCCCCCTATAGCCTGTACATACATTAGGTTTGTCTTTTCCATTTATGTAAGAGGAAAACCAAACCAAATGCATGATACTCCAGATACAAATTGATCTATAAATGTAGATTTTCAAGTAAATAAGATGCTTTTCTCCCAATTAATCCTAATAATGCTAGATGTTCATTCATTCAGTGGCAAAAGGACTGATTAAACTGGTTGGGACTGCAGCCTAAACAGATTATATCCAAAAACACTGGTCAGTAAAGGTGATTATCCTACATTTGACTTTGATGACGGTAATATAACAAAAGACTGTTGTTGCCACTTGTCTGACAAATCATAAAGAGATAAAAGATATGGTGCCTGCAAATTAAGCCTTAGAAGCTATCATAATTCTTGTAACAGGGTGTGTGCATGTATACAATCTGACTGCACTGCAACAGGCAATGTTTGTGTAATCTGTATTGTGAAACAGTCATTTTTAAATTACTGTGACTGTAAATAAAGAAACAGTGACTTGCTGACAACCAATATTTTAAAAGTGGAGACCTACCTATTCTAGGCTCTTGTTCCCATGTTTTCCAGTTCTTGTTGGAGAAACAACAATCTTGCATACACTAGCAAAGGGTATCAGTGGGAGGGGGCTTTTACAGCCTAATGTAATTGTTTTTTGCCACTAATTAGATGGCAAAATTCTCTTCCTACCTCTAGGATTTTAGGCAAGTCCACCCTCTCTTCCTGTTTATTTTTGCTTCTATTGTTCTACTGGTAGCCCTTTTATTATTATTTTTCTTTATCTGACCTCCAAACAAGCAATAAGCATGAAGTTTCTCTCCACATACTGAAAACCCCATTTCCTCTATTCTGATTGTATCTATTGATGGCAGCTATAAGTAAAGATACTTTTTCTGTTTAATCTTTCTAGAATGGATTTGTCCATACAAAGTGCTAGTTTGGTGGGGAGGAAAAATGACGACAATAGGCGAATCTCTGCATGTTTTTGTGTTGCTGCTATTTTTTTATACTTCATACTCTACTAACCAGTGGTGGGCTCCAAAAATATTAGCTTTCGCACATTACCACAAGAACAGGTGGTCTCTGTTTGCTTTGTTTACACTCACACATGCATTTAGCACTCTGATTTCTGCACAGGCCACAAAGGCACCTATCATCTCAGCTTGCAGAAGAGGCTTGGCGCTGGTATGGGCTGACAGAAAAAAATTGTAATGTTCTGCTGAGATAGCTGTAGGAAGTGTCCCAAGTCAGATTTTAGCAGAAGCGTCATGCTTTAGAAAAGAAGGTGCAGTGCCTGGCAGAACAATTTTTTGTTGTTCAGTTGCACAGTCGATTCCAACCCTTCACGACCCTATGGACCATTGCCTGCCAGGCATTTCTGTCCTTCACCGTCTTCCTCAACTCATCCAGCTCTGTGCCCATTGCATCTACAATACCATCTAGCCATCTCATTTTTGGCTGCCCCCTTCTTCTTTTGCCCTCGACCCTTCCCAGCATCAAGGCTTTCTCAAGTGAACCCTCTCTTCTCATTTGATGTCCAAAGTATTTCAGCTTCATCTTTACTATTTGACTTTCTAAGGAGCAGTTAGGGTTGATTTCTTTTAGCATCGACTTATTTGTTCTCTTTGCTGTCCAGGGGACTCTCAAAACTCTCCCCCAACACCACATTTCAAAGGCATCTATTCTTCTGCACTCAGCTTTCCGAATGGTCCAGCTCTCACAACCATACATTGCCACAGGGAATACCATTGCTTTGACTATGCAAATTTTTGTTTGCAATGTGATGTATCTACTTTTCACTATGTTCCCCAGGTTTCTCATAGCTTGTCTCCCAAAAATCAGTCACCTTTTTATTTCATGACGGCAATCATCATCTGCAGTGATCTTTGATCCTAAGAAAGTAAAATCTGTCACTGCTTCTACTTCTTCCCCATCTATTTTCCAGGGACTGATAGGGCCTGTTGCCATGATCTTGGTTTTCTTGATGTTGAGTCTCAAGCCAGCTTTTGCACTCTCTTCTTTCAATGCTTCTAAGCAGCAGCTTCTTTAGGTCTTCTTCACTTTCTGCCATTAGGGTACAGTAATACCTCGAATAACGTTTACCTCGGATAATGCTAAAATCGCATAAGGTTAAGTAATCTGGCGAGGAGAATTGGATCGAATAACATTAAGATCCTATGGGTGCATCGGATAACAACTGCTAAAGCATGTGTGGTTACAATGTATCTCTATGGAGCTTTAATGTTATCCGATCCATCCCATAGGATTTTAACATACATCGGATAATACTAAAAATCGGATAACACCAAGACTTGCGGAACCAAGTTTTAGCGTTATCCGAGGTTTTACTGTATTATCATCTGAGTATCTCAAGTTGTTGTTTCTCCCAGCAATTTTGATCCCAACTTGTAATTCGTCCAACCTTGCATTGTACATTATGTGCTCTGTGTATAACTTGAATAAGCAGGGTGACAAAATGCAGCCTTGTCTTACTCCTTTTCCTATTCCAAACCACTCTGTCATTCAGAAGTCTGTCCTAACTGTTGCTTCTTGACTATTCTATAGATTTCTCATGAGGCATATAAGGTGTTCTGGCATTCCCATCTCTTTCATTACTTGCCATATTTTGTTGTGGTCCACACATTCAAAGGCCTTTGTGTAGCCAATGAAATATAAGTAGACTTGTTTCTGATATTCCTTTGTTTTCTCCATGATCCAACGTATGTTGGTAATATGGTCTCCAGTTTCCCTGCCTCTTTGGAATCCAGACTGCACTTCTGGTAATTCTCTCTCCACGTGCTGCTGCAGTGTATCCTGTATTATCTTGAGCATCATCTTGCTAGCATGTGGGATGAATGCAATTGTTCGATAATTTGAACATTCTTTGGCATTACCCTTTTTTGGGATTGGAACATATACTGATCTTTTCCAATCCTGTGGCCATTGTTGTGATTTCTAAATCTGCTGGCATATAGAATGCAATAATTTGATTCCATCATCTTTTAGGGCTTTGAAAAATTCAGCTGGGATACCATTATCTCCACTGGCTTTGTTGTTTGCAGTGCTTTTTAGAGCCTTTCTGACTTCACTCTCTAGGATGTCTGGCTCAAGTTCAATGTTCTCATCATTGTGAGTATCAGGGGTGTTCAGGTTCTTTTTGTAAAGTTCCTCTATGTACTTTTGCCATCTTTTCTTAATCTCTTTTGCATTAGCTAAATCCTTGCCGTTTTTATCCCTTATCATGGTCATTTTTGCTTTAAATGTTCCCTTGATTTCCCCAATTTTTTTGAAAAGATCTCTAGTTGTTTTCCTCTATTTCTTTGTATTGTTCATTTAGGTAGGTTTCCTTATTTCTCCTTGCTTTTCTTGGAAATTCTGTATTCAATTGGTTGAATTTTTCCTTTCTCCTTTGCCTTTTGCATTCCTTCTTTCCTTTACTATTTTAAGAGCCTCATCAGACAACCACTTTGCTGTCTTATGCTTCTTTTCTTTTGGTATGGTTTTCCTTGCTGCCTCCTGTATGATGCCCCGCGCCTGTGTCCATAATTCTTCTGGCACTGTCTATCAAGTCTAAGCCATTAAGTCTGTTCCACACCTCCACTGTGTATTCTTTAGGGATGTTGTCTAGGACATACCTGTCTGGCCTAATCGTCTTCCCTATTTTCTTTAGGGAATTTTGAATTTTGTGTTCAGTAGATTATGATCTGAGCCACAGTCTGCTCCAGGTCTCATTTTTTTTCTGAATGTATGGAGGTTCTCCATCTTTGGCTGCAGAGTATGTAATCAATCTGTTTTCGATGTTGGCCATCTGGTGATGTCCATGTGTAAAGTCTCCTCTTGTATTGCTGGAAGAGGGTGTTTGCTATGACCAGTGCAGAACTCTATTAGCCTTTGCCCTGCTTCATTCTGTGTTCCAAGACCAAACTTGCCTGTTATTCCATTTACTTTTTGATTTCCTACTTTAGCATTCCAATCTCCTATGATAATTAGAACAATTAGAAAGGAGTTTTAGGCAGCTGCCTTACAAGCACTAAGAAAACTGTTCCATCTAACTCAGAATAATGTATTAAAAGTTAACAGCATTACTGCTTTTAAAAAACATGGGTATTTTTGAACATTTTAACAATTTTTTTTAACATGAGCTATAGTTACCTGTTTTTCCAAAATGCTTCCTGATTGACTGAAGGTCAAAGGAAGAAAAAAGAACTATCAACAAAACAATGGAAGTTAAAAAAACTATATTATTATTATTATTATTATTATTATTATTATTATTATTATTATTATTATTATTATTATTATTATTATTATTATTATTATTAAACTGTAAGTAAAGCTATGTATTTCTACTTTAAATGCTTCTAGATTGATTTTATCTGACAAGGTCCCAGTTTGTGTGGAAACTGAGGGGGGCTTTAATAAGACTGAACTAGTCACTCCATTTTCTTTGTTGTCATGGTTTCTACCTCATATTCTGCTAAGTAAAAGGGATAAATAAAATTTTCCTAATAATGCCTTGCCAACTTGCAGCCAACAGTTATTATATGTAACATTTAAAGCAGCGTGTCAGCTCTTTTACCAGCATTTAGCTAGCTCAAGAAACTCAATCTTTAGTCATGCTGACCAAACACAAAAGGGGTGGAAAGTCAAAGGCCTTAAATAAACTGGTGCAAAAAAATTACCCGGTTGGTGGAAAAGGTCAAAACACAGGATTACTTTTTCAAAGCAGAAGGCCTAATTGGCTCACCCACCCACCCTCCACAAATAAAATAACCTTTTATTTTTAGGTTCAGGTTTTGTTATCTTGCTCAATTTCATTCTTGCTTCTGAGCAGTCCATAACAAAATTTGGATTAAGATGTCCTAAATAAGCAGTACGTCAGAATACAGCCTATTGCCAAATGGGTAGAATTATCTACACTCAACTAGAGCCAGCAGATATAACACAGCATCTTTCACCCATCCCAGGAGTAAAGTCCATGCATCTTTTTCCAATCATGCAAAAAGGAATAATCCCATAAGCTTTATGATGCTCTTCCTTGCAAAGAGCCCTTGGCAGCCAACCTAATGCCTTTGGTTCCGCTGTAGTTATTAGCAAGTCCCTGCAGATGTTTATTGTTTCACAAGGAATAAATCAACAGAAAGAACCTTGTGGAAGTGGCAGCAAGATTTCTGAACAGAATCTTCCTGGTATCCTGCAAAAAAAATATATATCATTCTTCTGGTTCAAACTGTGACTTTCAAAAACACGTGGAAGAGTTCTTCATTTTTAATTGGTTTTTTTAGTGTATTTTATAATGTTTGAAGTTTTTATATGTTGTTATTTTTTACTGCTGTATATTACTTGTTTGTGAGCTGCCCTGAGTCAGGTTTCCTGAGTGGGCGGTATATAAGTACGAAAATTAAATTAAATTAAATTATACCCAGTATCAGTTCTGCAGGACTTGACTATAAGAGTGTCTAACCAGAAATGGAAAGGATAGGAACAAGCCACAAATCACTAGACATTGTGCCTCAGATGCATAATGTCTCACCTTTGGCCCCAGATAAAAGAAACTCAGTCAGCAAGAGCAGGAAAGATCTGGGTGAACATTTTATCAATAGCTAATAGTTCCAGTGGCTACATATTACCATCAGTATCAAAGGCATCATGCCTCTTAGTGCTAGTTGCATTTTGAATAGTTTGTGTCATCCCCCCCCCCCATCCAATTGTGCTGCCTTTATGAGAGCAAAAGTTTAGTTTTGGAGTGGGGAGGGAGATAAAATATACAGTATAGGAAATCCTAAAACACACTTCTATAAAAGTGGATATAGGTGAATTCTTCTTGAAATCATCTTTCAGCAAGTTGAATTTGACAGACTATCAGGATTACTGTTGTAATGAAGTACAGTAGTAATTGTCAAATAGTGTCTAGGAGTCATTGGAAACCAAGAAACAGCAAATACAAGTGAGCTTGTTTTAGGATAAAAGGACTGCTTTAAGATAAAAGGACTGCTGTGACTCAGCCAACAACTCAATGAAAAAGTACATCAAAGCAGAAAAAAGCCACAAGAGTTCTCATTATGATAATACTGTTTTCATTGTGCTGTACTTCGCTCAACTACAGAAGCAGATTTTTACAAAGTGATCCATTTGAATTTACCACTACATACAGACTGGACATAGACTCTGTTTAGCATCACCTGGTTAATTAATCACTTAGTCAGAAGACTTAACAAGAGCTGCTGCATCCCCTAAACCAGAATGACTCATCTCCTCAGCTTTTTGCGTTGATTGCTTTGAATAATACCGCTTCAAGAATATAAGATTCAGACTGTACAGTGTATACTTTAGGATGCAACAAACTCAAGTCATTGAATCTTCTTTCATGTCCCCATCAAATCCTGGACTGCCAACATGAAGCCACTTTCTTCACTTAGTCATTGGCCAAACTTAAGTTCTCATTGGTGCATGTTTCTGGCAGTAATCAACAAACCAGTAAACAAGTCTGATTCTGTATCTCTCCACGTTCACACAGTGTTGTTGTCCACCAGCAGCCCCCACTTGAGCATGTTGGTCTTGCATTTAGGGACTCCAACTCTTCTCAGCCTATTCAGAGTCCTCCAAGTGACATACAGCTATATCCTCCTTTTATTTATTTATTTATTAGTTCAAATTTATATTGCCACCCACTCGCCGTGGCGACTCAGGGCGGCTTACAGACAATACATTACATTACATTACATTACATTACAATATGCTGGGGTGGGCACAGGGGGAAGGGCAGCAAGGTCCTCATTCTGCCCTGACTTCTTCCCCTGGCAGTTGGTATAGGCACAGGGGGAAGGGTGGCAAGGTCCTCACTTTATGGTGTTCCTTGTCCAGTGAGCTTCTTCCTCCATCTTCTAATTTGGGTTTGCTCTTGTGTACCCTCAAGAGTGTTTGTTCTTGCCATAAAGCTCTTCCTGGATCTGAGCTGGCAGACTTGAGGCTCATTTCCCTTCAGAGGATGTCAAGAGTCAGTCTCTTGTTTAGCATTCTATGGCTATCTTCCATTAGTGGCAACAGCATACATTACACAAAAAGGAAGTTAGGATCCAACCAACTTCTTTATTAAAATCTCTCTCATTCACATAAAGGGATACACAAAAAGAGCCTCTTGGAAGATTGTGGTACTGTATTTTTGAACCACAACAAGGCATATCCAGGGGAATGGCCACCTTGTGTTTGCTAATCTTTCTTACTCTAGGTGAGGTGAAATAAACTGCAGAATGAACTCACCAAAAAGTGGCTTCATTTTGGCAGTTTCGCGTCTGGCCTAGACACGGAAGATTTCACACAGAGAGAATACCATCAAGGTAATGGTAAAGGTCACCCTTGCTCAAAAGCCAGTTGTATCTGACTCTAGGGTTCAGTACTCATCTGTTTATAGATGAAGAGCCGGGCGTTTGCTTCTGCAGATGTTTCCGTGGACATGTGGCAGGTTACCGGCGTGCACGGAACCTTCCTACCAAAGTGGTTCCTAATTTTCTACTTGCAATTTCTAGCTTTCAAACTGCTAGGTTGGCAGGAGCTGGGACAGAGACAGAAGCTCATTCCGTCGTGCTTTCTGTCGTGTAGTACTCAGGTATTGAACTGCTGACCTGCCGCCTTCCAGTCAGCGTCTTAACCACTTGAGCCACTGCAGCCATTAATACTATCAACAAGGACACATGTTTTAGACTTTTCTTCATACACTAAAATCTGGAGGTGCAGTGTTTTCTGGCACATAACAATATTCATACGGGGACTTATGCAATAGGGAAGATTTTGGAGTCTTCCACGCAAAAGTAAGAACTGCAGTTTATTTTTGACACTGTATTGGGCAGCATAATGCTCATTTATTTATTTTTTTGCAAGGGAAGGTACTAGACTGCTGCAGAAGGGATGAGTTATTACTGGTTCATTGTCCAAAGAAGTGTTCTGGTGATCATGTCCCTCCTCCACATTCACTAATTGCAGCACAGAGTGGAAAAAGAGCTTCCTTACTTTTGTCTTTCTTCTCAAGTTGCTGTGGCAGATGGCAGGAACTAAGGGGAAGAGCAAAAGATTGCAGTTTCCTTCTTGATGAAGTCATATGAATCAAAAAGAAAAGAACACCACCACTTTAATGTTGGTCTTGACACCACCCCCTGCTTTGATCCCTTGCCTTGACGTGCAATCCCCGTTGTCATAGCGTGCCCGGGGAAGAGGTGGCTTGGCTGAAATTGCCTCCCCTGCGCAGGGGGAGAGGATTTCGGCCAAGGCAACCCTTGCCCAGGCATGCTATCCAAACGGGGGTCACACACCAAGGCAAGGGATCAAAGTGGGGGTGCCACCCCCTGCTTTGATCCCTTGCCTTGAAGTGCGATCCCCGCTGTCATAGCATGCCCGGGGAAGAGGTGGCTTGGCCGAAATTCCCTCCCCCGCGGAGGAGAGGATTTTGGCCAAGGCAACCCTTGCCCAGGCATGCTATCCAAACGGGGGTCACGCGGCAAGGCAAGGGATCAAAGTGGGGTGTGCCATCCCCTGCTTTGATCCCTTGCCTTGGCGCGCGACCCCCGTTGTGATAGCGTGCCTGGGGAAGAGGTGGCTTGGCTGAAATTCCCTCCCCCGCACAGGGGAGGGAATTTCGGCCAAGCCACCTCTTTCCCAGGCACGCTATCACAAGTGCTAAGGTTTGTTTCGGGTGGCGAGACAAGGCATCCACTTGTGCGCTTTTGTTGTGCGTCAATGGGTGCCTGTTTCCCACACCGCACTGGCCCCTTGCCGCTTGCTAAGGGGCCAGTGTGGTGCGGGAAACAGGCACCCACTGGCACGCAACAAAGCGCACGAGTGGGTGCCTTGTCTCACCACCCGACATGAGCCTTAGCAAGCGCTAAGGCTCGTGTCGGGTGGCAAGACAAGGTTCCCGATCGCATGCCACAAGGGACAAACTCCACAGGTTGTCCCTTGTGGCGTTGTGGCGCGCGAGCAGGCAACACTTCTTGCCACCCGACGAGCCTTAGCACTTGCTAAGGCTGGTGTCGGGTGGCGAGACAAGGCTGTTGACGAAGCCTAGCAACGCTCGGGCTACCTAGCCCGTGCGCTGCTAGGCTTCGTCCAGTAATCACTGCTACTGAACTAGGGTCAGGGGGAAAGGCAGGCACCCGCCTGCCTTTTGCCTGACCCTAGTTCAGTACCAGCCAGCCATAGCTGGGGTGTGTGTGGATTGGGTAGAATATCTACCCAATCCAATCCCCACACACACACGATTGGCTCGGATAACGCTAAAACAATCATTATCCGATGCAAGATTTTTCCAAAAATTTTCCATCGTTTTCCGATTCTAGTGCTATCCGGTCCAATTGTTATCCGGTGTATTACTGT
Source organism: Furcifer pardalis (assembly GCA_030440675.1). Classification (NCBI taxonomy): domain Eukaryota; kingdom Metazoa; phylum Chordata; class Lepidosauria; order Squamata; family Chamaeleonidae; genus Furcifer; species Furcifer pardalis. The sequence continues at coordinate 234,515,300 of CP126890.1, forward strand.
ATCTGGTTTTAATTTTTAATCACATAGTCACTTGCAAAGAACCAAACAATTTGTCTTCCAAATATATGGTTCCTAAGTTATGCAGTGTGGAAACTACTTTTGAGACCTCAGGATTTTTTATCTACTTCATATGGTCTTCGGATATTGCTATATATGTAAACAGCACAAGTATCAATCCCATTTGTTGCCGATTGCCTATCACTTACAGTTGTCTGTGTCTTCATTTGAAAGGGAGTTAGCTATGCTCGACTGCCATGTTTTACCAGGCAAAAAGTGGCAAGCAGTAACTTTGGTCCAACTTGATCCATCCATAGATAGCCATGATTAGGGTTCAGCACATCAATTGGTAGCATGAAATCAAAACTTGTAAAGCCATAAGAATCTGACAAATGCCATTCAAGAGGACTGCAACTGAAGGAATTTGTTTGCTGTTCTTGTTCTGAATATATATGGAAAAATAGACATGTCTGTCTCTGCTGTAAAAAAGTGGCAGGTAGAGTCTAAGGACACTACCGTCAGGGATTTAGTGCGTGAATTCGATATGTTGAATTATGCTAATTAGTTCATTTATTTCTTTTATTTTATTCATTAGTTAAGGGTGATGTTTCAAATGGGGGAAAATAAAGACATTTTGTTCATAAAAGTAAGGTTATCATAAAATATTCATAAAATCTAAGGTTTTCTGAGCTTAGGTAAAGGTCATCCTTGATCGAAAGCCAGTCATATCCAACTCTAGTTTTCAGTGCTCATCTGTTTATAGCCAAAAAGCCAGCACTGTCTGTGTCTGCAGACATTTTCATGGACATGTGGCAGGCATGGAATGCTGTTTACCTTCCCACCAAAATGGTCCCTATTTAACTTCTTGCAATTTCTTGTTTTTGAACTGCTACGTTGTTTTAACCCAAAACCAGAAATCCTAATTTCATTTGAGTTTATTATTTTTTATATTTTATTTTTCAATAAAGATGCTTTTAATCTTTATTTTCCATTCTCCCCGACTCTATCCACTATACACACGTGTCCATAAGCAGCCCACTATACAAACAACAATTCACCACAGGTGAATAACTGCAAAGGATCTATTTTTAATAAATATTTTAACAGTCAAACTGCAAATAAAAAGTTTTTCCTTCACAATTCCTTGAAAGCAGTTCTTCAGTATGAGGGAAAGCCAAAAAGGAAACTGGTTGTGACTTCAAAGGAAAAACTTCCTACAGTGTATCCATTCTTACACCAATGTATCTATTCTGGAGTGGAGACATTTTTTTGAAGGAAAGGTTAGAAAGAGTTTTTTTGTTTTAAACCTTCATAGAAAATGTTTCTGAAGTCTGACCCAAATTATATAAGTATCAAAACAAAGGTTATTATGTCCTCTTTCAAGTGCATTTTAGATCACTTTGATTGGTCGATCGGTTTTTTGTTGGATCACCGCCAAACACCCCCCCCCATGGAAATGTCATTTCAACGCGTCACATTTTTCAATATGTTTTTTGTGGATTCCTGCTTTCGCGTCATTTTTCTCCACATGTTGCATGTGAACTGTATCTACCTCAGAAAGTTGTCATGTTCACTTTTTAAAATTGGTTTCCCCTCCTTTTGGGGGGTTTGTGTGACCTCTTTATAGTGGTTTTTTGTAAAACACTTTATAGATTGTTTCCGAAGTCCAATTCCAAATCTGAAAGTGTCCCCACAAAGGTTAATCTTTCCTCTTTCAAAAGCACTTTGGATCATCTGAATTGGTTGGGTAGTGTGTTTTTTCCCACTGGATCCCCAACAACTGACCCCCCCCCCAGCAAAACTGTCACTTTTCCGATGCTACTTCCGAAAGCAATGACATCATCGCTTTGCATTTTTGGCTTTTGGTTTCTACCAATTCTTAAAGTCACTGAGACAATCTTTCAAATGACATAACCCTTATTTTCGTGGGCGCCTTAGTTTTGGTGTTGCAGCTTGGCAAAGGTACATCATTTTCGTTACATTGCAAGAGCTGTCAGACCATTCAACCGAAAAGTAAGACGTTCATAGAATTCACATCAAAAAAAAGCTGCATTATATGAGAAATTTCCTACATGCATATTCATTTTATGAAATATCCATAACTCAAGCTATGCTTTACAGATCATTCCTATATGGTAAAAACATTCCTTTCTTCTTACAGAAATGTGAGCATGAACAGAAAAATATTCAAAATGAAAGGCACTACAATAATTTATGTTCTGCAGCACTGGCTGGAATACTACCTACAATGGCTATTACAATTTACAGAAGAACCTTCCAAGCTTTACACCATAGTTTACAGCATCTCAGGGAACAGGTGAGCAGTCTGATGAGTTGCAGGAACAAGAAAAAAAAGTAGTACTAAAGCCACACGGTTAGCAGCATCAACCTAACTTCATAAAACTAGAGGCTTTCAGAAACAGACACCCATCTGGTATTTCCCCAATTTTTAATTAAGACGCTGACTGGGAGACGGAAGGTCAGTAGTTCGATTCCCGAGTACTGCAGGACAGAATGAGTTCCCATCTTTGTCCCAGCTCCTTCCAACCTAGCACTTCAAAAGCAAGACATTGCAAGTAAATAAATAGGGACCACTTTGGTGGGAAGGTAAACAGGGTTCCGTGTGCTCCGGTGTCTAGTCATGCCTGCCACATGACCACGGAAACATCTGCAGAAGCAAATAGCGCTGGCTCTTCGGCTTTGAGATGAGAACTGAACCCTAGAGTTAGATACGAATGACTGGCTTTCAAGCAAGGGAAACCTTTACTATATTAAGTACAAACTAATCAAAATAATGTAATTTGTCATTTAATTATGAAAAATAAATCATTACCCTAGCATAAATGATTTCTCATTTTGATACGCTTAATTTAAATTATAATTTTGTAAAAGGATTGTTTTCCCCTGATGTAACTCCAGTGCATTTAGGACTCATCTCCCCAGTCTTGATAAGCTTTCATAAATCCCCACAGCTCTGCATTATCCTTATTATACACCAATGAAAGAACTGTCAAAACTGATTTACAAAAAGCCATGAAGGAGGTCAGATTTCCATGTGAACAGCACAGAGAATGCTAGCAGAAGCATTCTTTTCCGTGTCTTTCTTCCATGTCTAGGCCAGGTGTGAACCTGCCAAAATGAAGGTACTTTTTTATTAAGTGCAAACACTCTGCTTATTTCGCTCCTCAGGAGGGATACAGTTTAGAGTCTAGGTTCTACTTTTGAAACCAGATGTGGGTGATATTTTAGAACGTGAACATCTTTACAGGCCTGATTTCAAAAAGTTGTAAGGCTGGTTAGATCCTAAATTGAATGGGGGTGTTTCCTTGTTCCTAGTCATCACAATTTCTCCCCTAAAAACTTGGGAGGCTCATTCTTCTGCAGCATTGTTACTTCACCCTGCAGTAAAATTAAATACTTTGGAGCTCATTTGGATGGTCTGACAATTATTAATTTTTCAATGACTAAAAGGACAAACATAGCATGAGGACTCAGCTCATACTACACAGCATGTTATGAAAAATTGTATGCAAAAATGATAATAAGGGAAGAAACATCTATTATGGATGTCTTCTTCAAGCAAAGTTTACCTTCAGGTGAGGTCTCATCTTTCCACTTCATGACTTTAAAAAAATGTGTTGTTGTTGTTCAGTCGCGTAGTTGAGTCCAACGCTTTGTGACTCCATGGACCATTGCAGGCCAGGCACCCCTATCCTCAACCATCCTCCTCAACCATCCCACTCTGTCCCCATTGTGTCAACAATACCATCTAGCCATCGCATTCTCTTTACAAAAAAAAAATCTATTTTTTTAAAAAAATAGTATGCACCAAAATATCTTCCTGTTTATTCAGTAAAGCTCACTGGCATTAAAAAAAAAAAGAAGTTAAGGTGCTTAACCAAGATTTCCTTTATAAAGGTCTCCATTTTTACACAACTTGTTTACTTTTTCACCAGTTGCTCCCATGCAACCTCAAAGTTAAAGTTAATACACCTCAAATGTCACCTTATACTGTACCAATAGTGTCACCTTGGAGAAATGAGAAATTATACAAGAGAAATCCAAAACATCAAGCCTTACAAAGAAAGATAGACTTTACCACTAGAAAATGCCTCAAAGACTCAGTGGCATCTCATTTGCAAGTATATTATTTATAATGAATACATTGATATAGAATGACTTATAAAAAAGCAAGGCAATTTTTATAGACATAACAATCAATATTACAATAATTCAGAAAGTACATTTGTTTTGTAGACTGTTTACACACTTTCATTCTCAGTCACAAATTAGTTTGGCCTTATATTACACAGGCAGAATCCTGAACTGTCCTGCTTAAGACTGAAACAAAGAAATAAACAGAATCACAACTTTGTAGAAAAAAACTGGATGGGTTGTGGGTTGTTTTTTTGCAGAAACAATTTGTATTTGTCTTACATGTGCCTTTTAAAGTTGGTGTGTTGTGCAATTACTGCCAAGTATATAGCTAATTGAAAGCAATTTCTGACATGCTGGTTATAGATACAACAGAAGTGCAATATTGACTACAGATATGATTTGCTGCATTCAGATTCTTGAGTAATCAAGAAGGCATTATTTCTCTGATATGAAAATAATTTATACATACTGTTTCAATGCCCAATCCCCCAAATTTTCCAGGTCAATACTTAGCTTTAAAATCTGCCATTTTGACAGGAGTTAAGTTACTACAGTTCACTTCTCTTAGTGTTACTATGCAAAAGAATTTCAGTACGTACGTTAAATCTCTTAAGTCTAAAAATCTGCAAACATAAAAGGCTGGAATCCTGTTTCTTTTTTCCATGTCCACAATGGCCCCACTTTCATGTGCGGCTGCTAAAAAGAGGCAACTGCAAAGGGGGGAGGAATCAACTCCCCTTGTACAAATGTGAACCCCACTGTATCTAACGGTACAGTCTGTGGCTTGCCTAAGCAGAAACTAAAAATCACTTGAGAATTATGACATACTCCGCCTGTGGAACGTTTGCACTGCGTTGTCACAAAGAGGATTCTGGCAAATAAAAACTGAAATATGGAATAGTAAACATTGCAAATTTTCAGAAGCCAACAGATATAACAGCAGAAAAGTACAGTCAAACCTCGCATAAAGAGCAACTCGCTTAAAGAGTAACTCGCTTAAAGAGCAGAATTTTCTCTGAATGTTCGCTTAACAAATAAAACCAACCAAAAACTTGCATAACAAATAAATCAGGGTTCGCAATCCCCCCACAATTGGTCATTTACAATGGTGTTTCGCTTAAAGAGCAAACTCGCTTAAAGAGCAATCCTGTGGAACGCATTATGCTCTTTAAGCGAGGTACAACTGTATAGGGAATATTTTTTAAAGCCAATTATATAGCCTAATTTCATTTGTTCTCCTCAGCCTTGCCTTTCTACATAACAAGTTAACCGCAACTAACATTCCATGAATTGTATATAGTAAAACCTCGCATAAAGAGTGCCTTGCTTAGAGAGTAACTCACTTAAAGAGTAGAAATTTTCTCTGAATAGTCACCTCACTTAACAAATCAAACCAACCAAAAACTCGCTTAACAAATAAATCGGGTTTCACAATCCCCCCCACCAGAAGTCACAATTGGTCACTTACTATGGTGTTTCGCTTAAAGAGCAAACTTGCTTAAAGACCAATCCCGTGGAAGGCATTATGCTTTTTAAGCAAGGTACCACTGCACTAAGAAAACATACAAATCTGTTTCAAACGAAACTGCAGGTTCAGCGATGCCTCCTTAACATCTCAATGTTTTAACACAGTCTTAAGAAATGGCCGTTGCATTCTTGTATTTTACTTAACTGTAGAAGAATTAGCCTGTTTTCCAGCCTGATTTAAGAGGCTGCCTCAATACTGCAAATGTGGCTTGTCTTGCTCCCAGTAATTACGTCAAGAATCCTAATCAGGTATTTAATTAAAAGGTGAGTAAAATTCAAGGGTGCTGATGACATAGAGGATCAAAATAAGCCTCTTCCACAAAGCACATTCTCCTCTCACACAGCAGTCAGATGAATGCACTCACAGTACCTACCCAGACCTTCACACTTAACACAAGAAGATCTTAATGACCTTTAGGTGGGTTGGAGACTTGGTCATGGGCGTCATATAACTATGCATGTCCCCATGACCCTTGAAGCCCTATTTGTGTTTAGGCTCACCATTTAAATAGGGCTGTTCTGTCTCTACTTGCCATTAAAACACACTAAAGCTTTTAACAGAATATGGAATTAGTCCCAACTAGCAAATCACTGTTAAAATGACAACCATATATATTATCTCAGGGAAGTTTTACTGCTTTGGTTTTCTATAGCAACAAGTGGACATTACAGAACATCAACTTCAAAGGCAGCTTCAGCTGAAGATGTTCTCTACACTGAAACAATGCTTTTGGTATTGTTCATTCTAAAATCATAAATATGGATTTCCTAATAGATTTGTCAGTATTTCCATGATCAACACTGCAGGACGCACACTGACTGCAAAGAAAACTTTCAGGACAAACTGAGAAAGATAGTTATGGTTTCTGAGGCCTCACCTAAAACGTAGACTGAATTGGCAGAGTTAACTACCATAACAGCATGGAGCAAATGTATTAGCTTTCCAAAAAGATATTCCAAAAAAACCAATTTTTTTATGTTCTTCTATCTTGATAATGTCTCAGTATCACAAATCCATGACTTCTTTCCTAATTCTGTTTGGCACAGATCCAAGTCCTCGGTTTTCATTAATCCTTCATAAAATAGGTGGTTATGACTATTTAAAAAAATTTTTATCAAGGGAAGTAAATATGCACCAGGGTACCTTAGATAGCCTAGCCTGAAAATCTAAATAACAGTTATTTGCATCATGAAAACGGGTTTTTTTTAATTAAGCTCATAATTTCTTACCACCTTTCTGTAAATTTATTCCCTTCATTTCCCATGCTCATCACACACACAAAAAAAAGCTAAACAGAATGTAGGAGTTTGGCATCAGTGCTTATTCAGAACCTATTTTAACTCCTATTTACATGTGATGCTGAACTGTAACTGTTTCACTGGGTTAAAAAGTAATTTTTTAAAAAATTATTAACTGGGCAATACCCACATTAGTCTATAGCTGCAAGACAAAGAAAGAGCCTTGCAACATTTAAAGACTAACAACTTCAGGTAATGGAACTCACTTTATAAACCTGAGAAAGTAGACTGCAGTCTAGTAAAAGATTATGCCAGATAGAGCAAGTTCATCTTTAAGGTATCACAATTATTTTTAGGTATATCAATGAATGAATAAACTGAGTTTAAAACATGCACATAATTTCTAGACACAATCTATCAGTCAACAAAGTCCTTGGCAAGATGAACAGCTATATTCATATATTTACAGAAAAAACTACTCCATAAACTTGCCCAATCCCACGTTCATCTATCCACAATTCCACATATTGGCAGAAGACATCAACCTAACAAAAATATGCTACCCTACTTCAATTCTGTACAAGTTTCCAACAAGATCCCTCTTAAGTTTGGCCAGTACATGGCTAAAACCTGCCTTTAAAGGAACAGAAAAACAATTGCTGTTAAAAGATTATTCCCATCCTAAAATAAAAGTGCATTTGGGCAACATATGCAAATAGGTGTGCTGAATCAATTGAACAAATTTGTTGATCTTTTTAAACTGTCACTACAGGCTTTGTTGTAAATTAACACTTCCAACGATCAGATACGTAGGCCTGCAAACTGCTGAAACTATGTATTTGTATAATAAACAGATCCCTAGGGTGAAATAACTATACTAGATTTTTTTTAAAAGAAGGTGTTAGAATTAATGGAATAGATCCAGAGTTACATACAGTAATAGCTCGGATAACGCTAAGACTTGGTTCCACAAGTCTTGGTGTTACCCGATGCATGTTAAAATCCTATGGGATGGATCGGATAACGTTAAAACTCCATAGAGATACATTGTAACCGCACAGGCTTTAGCGGTTGTTATCCGATCCATCCCATAGGACCTTAACGTTATTCAATTAAATTCTCCTCCCCAGATTACTTAACGTTATGCAATTTTAGCGTTATCCGAGGTAAACGTTATCCGAGGTATTAGTGTATGCACAACAGGGCAAATGGATGCGAACTTTCCTATCCACTCCACACCATGGCAGCCCTAGCCCAAATGCTATAGCAAGTTGGGGTTTCTTGGTGTAGCTGTAGGAAAGGGAAGTTAAAAGGGAGGTCTGGAGACATCTGCAGAAGGTGGAACTGACAGAAGCCCTTCTTGCTCCATTCATCTGTTTACAATCATCACACAGATCCCTGTACAGCACTGTGGGATGTATGTGTTTTTAAGAATATTTCTAGTAACATAGTTCAGCATGAATAACTTTGAATTCAGTCCAATATTACTTTCTAAATCCAGTGATATCTAGAGTAGTTTTTACTACTAGTTTAAGCCCTTTATGGTTTTATATCTCTACCTGCCTCTCTTTAGAAAATCTTCCCTGACTAACAAGAAAATTAATGAAGCTCAGAGAAAGTAGATCAAAGCAGTATGCTACAGAGCACTCACCAAAAAGAAACTGAAGAACATTCAAATCCTACTGACTTCAATAAAACATGAAGGGCAAATGTAAGCAGTTACCATGAAGAAACTGTACTTGTGAGCACCACCTTTAGTACATAAGCAGGAATTTTAATTCCATTGATATCAATGGGATAATGATGCCTGACTATCTGTGCCTATTAATTATATATTGAAGTTAAAAAAATAACGGAACTTTCAACAGGTGCAGGAATTCCCCAGCATCTGCAATGTACAATCTGTTAAAAGATACATCACTCTCTAGCTTCTAGTATTCCAGAACAAACCTTTCATAATGATCTGACATTTACAATATTTGTTTGGAATGTAATTGCTATAGGAGTTTCCACTAAATCAAACTTGTAATGGTACCCCCAGCATAGGAGCAAGTGTCTATTTCATTGTAGCATCAATAGCCCTTTGTACAGCCACGAAAATAACACTAGCCACATGTGAACCAGTTTCCATGTTTCTACAGAACAATCAAATTCTAAATACAAATGAAAAGGTGTTCTTTTAAACAAACCATTCTTTAATACTGAGATTGAAGAGGTGAGGTTAAGAGAAGAAATCATGGTACTGAACTGATTACTTTGAAGCAAGTGTCCCATCTGTAGGGAAAAGTGCATTTAGTTCAGCAGCAAAACAGCACAGCGTGAAGATATTGTGCTTGGACACAGATGGCCCATAATAATGGAAGGATGTACAAGGCAAGGCAAGATATAAAACCAGAGTAACATTGTCAATCAACCGTAATTCTTATATATACTGCAGTGTTTAAAAAGAAGACACATTCATTAATTGTACAAAGACCAGAAGAGACCCTCACAATTGCCTGTTGTGTATTTCTAATAACTGTATTATCAGTTTCCTCATCTAGAAAACTTTAATCAGAACACGAAGCTTTCCAACAGATCATTTCAGAAACCAGAAAATATTGTTTGTGCTAGATGAAGCCAACCATAAAAAAGGAAGTTCCAATATGATATGGTTATATATCAAGGGACCAAGATTTAAAATTAATTCAAGCTTTTCTTGGACTCTTTATCTTCTTGCTTACCAGGAAGTGTGTTTTTGTTTTAAAATGACATAGTCAATAAAAACCTCAGCAGAAGCATTAAGATCCTAGATATGATTAAAACAAAGTAAAGACCATTCCCCCAACACCAAATCCAGTGATAGATTGTAAACAACATATAAAACCATTTTTGAATCTTAAAATAAGTTAAAAGATCTCCCTGACTAGAGGACAAATTATCCCAAATAATTTTTGATACAAGTAACATATATTAATGGGAATGATAAATCAAAATTCATGTGTCCAATTTGTCTGCTTTGGCCAATGGGAAGAAAGCTCCATCTTAAAACTTCTTGTTTCTTCAATCAATCAACGTTGAGTTGGCAATTGTCTTCAACGAACTGGTATCCCCATATTATGAAGATATTAATCAAATTCAGCAAAGAAAAGTTAAACAAGCATTTTACAGAGAAGAAAAACCCAACCTTAAATGGCTATGTTTCCTCTGTTAGCAGAAACACATAAATGTGGTCTTAAATTTGCCCATTTTATATTATTTATGTTTTTATATATAATATAATATACAGTTTATATATTATATTATATATACACATACACGATACCAATAATGCTCTTTGCATTCTGTACAGTGTATGGGACAACCCAACTTTTATCCAATCCCAGCAATAGGTGGCCTAGATTATGTTATATACACAATGACACTCCCAGTGCCATTTTAATTTTGTATACCATTAGAGCAGATAGCCATCAGACCATGGCACGATATGGTCCTTGCATTTTGAGGAACTGTATGATAAAGGAAGGTCCTCCTGCAACAATCTGAGCTGGAAGAGTGCTCAGTGGACAGTTCTCAATGCTCATTATAGACAGCTTACTGCAGAGAGCCAGTTCAAAAGGTAGACTGTTCAGATGAGGGTTGTCATTTAGATACAATTCTTCCAGATTCTCCAGTGTACCTATTAAATGCAAATATATATATATATATAATCAGCAATATGTTTTTGGTTGAGGGCAATTTATGTTATTCAGAAAGACAATAGCTTTTTGAGAGCTTCTACAAAATCTGCAGACACAACATTTCCAATGGCAGACAGTGAAGAAATGTTAAGGTAGAAAAAAATCAAATTAAAGTTAGATCCTAACTCAAAAATCATAATCTACAAGACTACATTATGCCAAAAGTCTTTTCACAAGGGAAACTGGAAAAAGCTCACTAATTAACAGTGCAAACAATGTTTGTTCCCCAGATGTTACAAGCAACAAAGCTACTGCCACATTTTAACACTCTTGAAAACATGTATGCTGCCCTGACTACTTAGTGCTGACAGCAACAAACCAATGTGAACTCTCATTTGACAAATGTTTTCAGTGTGCGTGTGTATTCACAAGCATACGTGTATGCATGCATGCTCTTCTGTATCTTTATATGTACAGTCAAACCTTGCATAAAGAGCGCCTCGCTTAATGAGTAACTCGCTTAAAGAGCAGAATTTTCTCTGAATGTTTGCTTAGCTTAACAAATAAAACCAACCAAAAACTCACTTAGCAAATAAATTGGGGTTCACAATCTCCCCCACCAGAGGTCACAATTGGTCACTTACAATGGTGTTTCGCTTAAAGAGCAATCTGTGGAACACATTATGCTCTTTAAGTGAAGTAAAACTATAAATACCGTATTTGCCTGTGTATAAGACGATTGGGCATCTAAGACGACCACCCAACATTTCCACTCAAAATATAATGTTTGTTATATATTTGCTGTATAAGACCACCCCCTCTTCCGCACACCTTCCACACACCAAATAAAACGTAAAAGAACATCAGATTTGATTTCAACATGTTAATTTATATTCAAATGCTTATGACATGCAGAAAAAGATCACAAGGCTGTATGTTATGAAACATGTACAGTAAACATAAAACAGTGCAAGTGCAAAGTGGTACTTATTTATCTACCGTATATACATGAATATAAGCCGACCCGAATATAACCTGAGGTACCTAATTTTGACCTTGAAACCCAGGAAAATAGATTGACCCAAGTATAAGCCAAGAGTGGGAAATGTAGCAACTGCTAGTGAGTTTCAGTAATTAAAATACAGTAATATTAATTATTTTATTGATTTTTTAGAACTGTACTTGCACTACCCACAAGTGGTGGTGCTGCAGGTAAAGTGGGTGGGCAGGTCTATTGCACTGAGGCAGGAAGTGTTGCTCTAGCCTAGCCTCTTGCTTCCCCTGCAAAGAAGAAAGCATGGCTTTTTCCTCCATCTTGGGCAGACGGTACCAGAAAGTGAAACCCTTTCTTTTTCCCCACCAGTTTGAAAGGGAGACACAATTGTAATGTAGAGCTTCTTTCTTCATCTGGATGGTATGTAGAATGAGGTGGGTGAGCATCAGGAGGCCACTATGGGCAGCCATGTCTATCCCAACTGAAGTGCACCCTGCGTATAAGATGACCCCTCCACTTGGAGGCATGTTTTTCAGGGGGGGGGGGGGAGTCGTCTTATACGCCAGCAAATACAGTATGTGTACCATTCTACATTTTCGCCTGGGAAAATACTGTAGAATAAAACTAAACAACAGCAGATAACAGAACACTAGTGTATTTATAATATGTTTTCACTATCTTAGTAGAAGCTTTAAAGCAGATGTGCCCAAACTATGACCCGTGGGCCCGATCTGGGGGACCCAATGCTACGGCAGCCAACCGTCCCGCATTCTGCGCGGCAATCCCATTTAGGGAGGGGGAATTTCGACTTACCCTTGTTTTGAAAATGGTACCGGACCTCCCCCGTTGCGTCACGGAAGCACCGGTTTCCACTCCGACCGGCAGGCAGTTAAAGAGAAACGGAGCCGAAAAGGCTCCAATAAACTGCGCCTGCGCAGAAACCCAGTTTGGCGCCAGATTGGGTTTCTGCGCATGCGCAGTTTATTGGAGCCATTTTGGCTCCGTTTCTCTTTAACTGTCTGCCGGTCGGAGAGGAAACCGGTGCTTCCGTGACGCAACAGGGGAGGTCCGGTACCATTTTCGAAACAAGGGTAAGTCGAAATTCCCCCTCCCTAAATGAGATTGCCGCGCAGAATGCGGGATAGTTGGCCGCCCTACCCAATGCCAATTCATCTGGCCTGCAGGGCCCCCAGAAGCAAAATGCACCTGGGCATGCATGGAACGCTGCCATAAATGGACCCACTATTGTAAACGTGTTTACAACAGCCACGGGTGCATTTACGGCATGTGCACGAGTGAGTTTTACTTCTGTTTCCAGTGAGAGCAACCACGTGACCAGCCCGCTGAACCAAATGACCAGCCTGTGGCCTGAAAAGTTTGGACACACCTGCTTTAAAGAATACTACAGTATTATAGTTCAGAACAATCACATCTTACCAATTTCCTCAGGAAGCTGTGTAAGAAAATTCTCTCCCAGTCCAAGATGTGTAAGATTTATAAGGTGGCCAATTCCTCTAGGGAGGGTGTTCAACTGATTATTTGTTAGGATCAATCTCTGGTGGAAGAAAACATATATACATGTGTCACATTAACACTAACTTCAGTCATAAAAATCAACTGCTACAAAGGTGTATGATTTCATCCTTTCCTTAGAATCAGAGCGCATTGCCCTTTTCACCTCCAGACAAAAGTTCAAAGCCCACAATGTGGACTTCATCACTCCATAATATTATTTAAAATACACAAAAGCCACAGACCCAATATAGCCAATAATATATTTTCCCCTAATGGTTCCACAAACATTCCTTCATGCTTTTTTCACCACCACCACTCCACTACTTTTCTGAGACAATCAGCCTTACATGGCACAAGAATGAAACAACATCTAGCTCGTAATTTAGCATCTAATGAAATGAATCTGGTTTTCTTAACAGGAAACCCATTAGTATCGATGCTCACAGACCATGAAGGAGAACATAACGTAACGTAAAATAACTTGTAGGAAGCAAAAATATTTTATAACCAATGAAACATGAATTTTATAGTTGTCTCTAAAAATGAATATTTCACCTGTAGTTCTCGAAGATATGCTATTTCATTTGGCAATGATTCTAGTTTGTTTTCCTCCAAATCCAGTTCTCTTAGTTTCCTCAGGTTTCCAATACCATGTGGAAGGCTTCTTAGAAGGTTGTTTGACAAGACAAGAACCTAAAAGAAATCACACAGAACTACTTATGAAGTGATAACTATCCATTAACAGATCATGCAACTACCTAAGGCATTTTCTGATGAAAAAAGCAAGAAATTGCTACTATCCATTATCAAACCTTAATGTCATATTCATTTCAGCAAATTGGAATTGCACACTCCACAAAGAATTTTTTTTTACTAGCCAGAGTAGGGAAAATACTTGGGGAATGATTTTGACTTGGAGCAATTTTTTTTCCAGTACAGTACAGTAATACCTCGGATAACACTAAGACTTGGTTCCACAAGTCTTGGTGTTATCCGATTTTTAGTGTTATCCGATGCATGTTAAAATCCTATGGGATGTATCGGATAACGTTAAAGCTCCATAGAGATACATTGTAACCACACAGGTTTTAGCGGTTGTTATCCGATACATCCCATAGCACCTTAACGTTATTCGATCCAATTCTCCTCCCCAGATTACTTAACGTTATGCGATTTTAGCGTTATCCGAGGTAAACGTTATCCGAGGTATTACCGTGTCTATAAAGGGTATCTGGGAAGTTTATACTTTAAAATTTCTGCCAGTAGATATTTCTGGAGGCTGGCTCATCAAGGTTTGCAAAGACACAAGAACAGTTTAATTTTCAGTGTATTTGTATGCCGCTCTATTCGCCAAAGTGACTCAATTTTACAGAGCAGCTAACAACACAGATCACAAAAATATCACATATTAAATATTAGAACATATCAAAATATCACATACATTTCAAGAAATCCCCCATCACAATTACAAAATTAAAACATCATAAAAGATATCTCAGAAACACTTTCAGAAGGAATATGGACAAGATTAATTAATTCTAGTAATAGTTTAAATCAAATAAACATTACTGAGAATAAAAACAACAATTTGTAGAACACATTAACAAAAACAATTTTACAAGATTGTTGTATCTATGTAAGGTGGTGGTGGTGGGAAAATGTGCAATTTTCAGAGCTGGTATATTTTTCCTTTCTCATTTGAAGGAAATGAAAGGATTAATTTTTTAATCCTTTTAACTTTTTTAACCTTTTAATGTAATCAATGTGTTTTAATTGTGATTTTAGTCTTGTAAGCCACCCTGAGTCTTGTGATGAGGGCAGGATATAAATGTAATAAATAAATAAATAAATAAATAAATAAGCTAGCTAGCTAGCTAGCTCTGGCACACAAAAAATCTAGTACACAAATACATAGAAAGCTGAAGCACCACTATAGACTTCTGCCATCACAATGAAGAAGCCTTCTTTAAGTGGTTCTTCTTCTGTACCTTGACTAGGACTCCTTGGATTTCTCCCCAAGAACTATATAAAGGTAAAGATACACATTTATCCTTAACATCTAGGGAAGGGATGGCCAACCTTTTTACACTGCCTGACCACGCCCCTGGTCAGCTGAGTAGGCCGGACCATGCCCCCTGGAAGTGGGCACATTTACGGCTGATGTAAATGCGCTCAATTCCATGTTTATGACAGCCGCAAGATCATTTGCACATGCGCAGGCACATTTTATGGCTGACAGAAATGTGCCTGCTTCCACTTCCTGGGGAGGCGGAGATGGGCCAGATGGAATGGCATCATGAGCCAGGGATGGCCCACGGGCTGTAGGTTGGGAAGCCTTGAACTAGGGTATCAACATTAACTGTAGCTCTACAAGAAGCACAAATTCTCTAAATGGCTATAAAACTTTATCTGTTGTATCACTGTTTTATTATGCAAATATATTCAAAAGAGTCAAGTTTGTAATGTAATGGATTACAAAAAGAAGATAAATCAGTCACATAAGTGCCATAGACTATTACCATAGAGAGTTGGATCAGCAACTGAAGGCTATGCAATGGTCTGATAGATGCATTTGGGTTAACATTCAGTCCAAATGTTATTTTAATGTACACTTTACATTTCAATTAATTCCCTGAAACATTATGTTAAGAGTCAGACTCTGACTGGTTTTGCTTAGTTGGCCCTTCTAATGTACAGTACTTCACCCACCTCAAGGGAAACAAGTCCAGACACATCTTCAGGAATCTTGTTGAGTTGATTTGTAGCTAAGTTGAGCTCTACCATACTTGTCCATGTCCCAAAGTCTAGCGGAAGTGACGTCAGCTGATTGTCCTGCAGTGTAACATAACATACAGTACTTAGGAAAGCAGTTGAAAAAGGAATGACAGGTTGAAGATGACAGTAATTTAGGCATATAAAATACATCACTTGGAGTCCCAAGTGGATTTTTATGGGTGGCCTAACAATTTGCTTGTTTGTAACTTTAAAATCTATTGGCAGTTGTTTAATCTTGCATTGTATTCATTTTTATTTTAGATGCTGTTTTGGATCAATAGTTCAAATGTTTCTGCAGAAGGTTCAAGCACATGAACAGGAAATGATCTGTTTTCTGTATTTTTTAAGTTTAAAATTTAATTTTAATTTCTTATTTTTACTGTAACATTTTCTTCAAATATTAAAACTTTTCTGTAAGAAGAATCTAATTTCTTGTATCATAGGACTTCATGGTGCCATAACATAGGACCAGTTATCCTTAGGTTGAGTATATACAAATTAGTTTTTTGCAGATCAGGTCACAAGAACTTCAGGAAATTAAAATCGTCCAACTACAATTCTTTTGAGGTATAAACACATTTAGTAAGCACATAAACTGTAAACAGTTGTTGCTGGCTAGTCCCCATTTCCTTCAATCAACATTAGCAGCATTCACATTTTCTTACTAGATCAGAGGTCGCCAACCTTTTTAAGTCGGGGGCCGGGTTATGCTCCCTCAGACAGTTGAGGCTGGAGTACGTTGTGGGCTGGATGAGTTGGTGCCATGGGCTGGATCCAACCACAGGCTGTAGATTGAGACCCCCTGTGCTAAATAGTTCCTTTGACAGTGTGGCTGAAGCCAGACACAATTCTCCCATACCTATGGTTACTGGTTGTATGGGGTGGCCCAGCAAAATAAGTGTTTGGAATATGTTGCCTCCAATGGTGACTATCGGCAGCCAAGTGTTTCTGGAATTAGCAGAGATTACCTTCCTCCTGCACTAGAGTGAACACACACACACACACACACACACACACACACACACACACACACACACACACACACACACACACACACACACACACACACACACACACACACACACACACACACACACACACACACAGTTTATCTTTTAATTTTAACAAAAAGCAGGGAATCATAGAAGCCTTTCCGAACACACACACACCATGTCCTAGCTAGGCAAGGGCATAGAGTCAGCCAATCCTTCCAATCAAGAAGCACTGAGCTGTACTGTGCAACACTGATGCAAAGAATGGAAGAACAAACATATTACACTGTAAAAGTCTTCTCTACTGTGGAGTTGCCAGACATTGCTTTAAAAAGTACTAGCAATTGGGAAGGGAAGGCACTACCTAGCAAATCAAAATATTTTGTAGGGAAATGTTTCATTAAAAGCAGTGTAACTGGTACGCAATTGACTAGACCAGAGGTTCGCAACCTACATTTATTATCGGAGTCAACATTATTGAGTCAACATTTATTATTGGAGTGGCAGGTAAGAGGCCCCCATAGGCTGTTGGATTGCAATTCCCACCAGTCTTGAGCTCTGATAAGGTTGACTGGGGCAAAGAGCATTTGACTAAATAAAAGTGTCCACAGGTTTCCGTACCCCTGATCTGTATCAAGGTCTACATTTTCATCAAAACACAACCTGTCGCAATATTAGTAACAAAACATCAATAATCAAATAAAACTCATTAGTTGATATAATCTGACTTGATCCACAAAAGCTAACACAACAAATTCTTTCTTTTTAACAAGTAGATTGTAATTATAGTCTTGTTTACTGAAAGTTGACTGTGGTGGCTTAGTGGTTAAGACATTGAACTTGACAACTAGAAGGTCGGCAGGTCAGCAGTTTGAGACCCAAGTCTCTGTCCCAGCTCCTGCCAACTTAAAAGTTCAAAAGCAAGAAATTGCAAGTAGATAAATAGGGACCACTTCAGTGGGAAGGAAAACAACGTTTTGGTTTCTGGTTTCTAGTCATGCATGCTACGTGTCCATCAAAACATTTGCAGATTCAAACAGTGCTGGCTCTTTGGCTGTAAACTGAGATGAGCACCGAACGCTAGAGTCGGATTATGATCGGGTTTTGAGCAAAAGCAATTTCTTGCAATGCATGAGATCTAAATGCTTCATCTTTATAAAGATGGAAGGCAAATGCTTACACCTTTGTTTCTATTTCAAAAAATGAAAGCAAAATGTTGTGATATACAAGGATTAGAGTTGCTCAACAACTTTTATTGCCTAATGTAGCAGAGTGAAGTCCTTCTACTTTTTCAACTGGCCAATATTTGAATTAACTTCAGAATTAAAATAATTTCAGCATATTAAGAGGCCTCTTATTTATTTAATTATTTCTTTACATTTGCTTTTCACAAGGAAAAGACAAATTTGCTGCCTTTTAGGATTATACAATTAAAATACTAATGTTACAAAACTTGATTACTCTGCCATTCATAAAAGCCTGTAGCAGGAATGGAAAATGGGAAAGTATCTGACATGATCTACTTTTTCTGTCAAACATGCACAACAGATCTAAGGCACACACAAAAGGTCTGCAATCAGAATGCAGTATGTGGAACTGAGACCAGAGAGATCTGGGTTCAGATTCCTGCTCAACCATAAAAACTCAATGGAGAATGGAGAATGGACTGAAAAATCTCTCTCTCTCTCTCTCTCTCTCTCTCTCTCTCTCTCTCTCTCACACACACACACACACACACACACACACACACACACACACACACACACTCTAACATACTTTGGGAATACTACTAGGGTTGCTATACAGTAATACCTCAGATAACATTAGTATCGAATAACACTAAAATCGCATAACATTAAGCAATCTGGGGGGAAGAATTGCATCGGATAACATTAAGATCCTATGGGATGCATCGGATAACAACCGCTAAAGCCTGTGTGGTTACAATGTATCTCTATGGATCCCATAGGATTTTAACATGCATCGGATAACACTAAAAATCGTATAACACCAAGACTTGTGGAACCAGGTTTTAGTGTTATCTGAGGTTTTACTGTATATTGTTATCAACTTGGTAGCACAAAACACACACTCCAACCTACAATATTAGATTATTCATGTTTCATCTAAAAGCAAAGGGGATATGAAAAATGCTACATCGTTCTTTGAACCCGATGTTTTTAAGCTTTATTAGTACTGAAAAATTCCTAATTGTACATGCACAGTACAGTATTTTTCACATTGCGGGCCCACAAGTAAATCAGTTCCTGACAGACAATAATATCTTACCTTCATATTCAGCTTACTCAATACTTTTGCTCTGGAAAAAATTCCAAAAGGGATTTTATTAATACGGTTATGCTCCATATTGAGAGCATAGATTGTAGAGAACTGTGAAGGGCCACCCACTGGATATGACTGGAAACAGTTCCTTGCCAGAGTTAAACTGGTCAGATTCACAAGACTGGATAAAAGACCCTGGAGAATAAAATAAAACAAACATCTCTTTACAGATTCACAGAAGTCTAAACTTCCAAATATTGGATAGCTACCCTTTTTTCTCTTTAACAGAACTCTCACAAACTATCAAAAACTTTAGTAGTAGGTAATATTAAATGCATGAATTAACCTTCATCTCAAAGCAGGTGCAAAGCAATTAGTGTTGTGTAAATAAAGTTACATTTTTTATTTATATCCTGTCCAATTGGTGCAAGCACCACCCTGTTACTATGTTGGAGAAACAGTTAAGAACTTTATATTGTGCAGCATCTGCAAAGGTTTCGTTTATTTTCCAAATCTTCACATTAACTTCACATCTCTTAATAACACCTTATTGGCTTGCTCTCAACTCCACAGAACTCCAAAAGTCATATGAAACTCTCATGCAAGAAAGCTCTTCTATACTTAGTTCAATATTAAGGTATAGCCTGGCTATGTTAATCCAAACACTAACAAAAAGTTGGAGTACTGTAATGTGTCTCAAGAGAGGCTGCCCTTGAAAATGGTCCAGAAATTTAAACTAGCATAGACTTCAGCAGCTAGAATAACGTCTTTGTCCAGGTGCAGCCATATTAGATCAGTCTGAAACACGTAAATTGGTTGCCTCTTTATTACTGAGTCCACTGTGTTGATGTCTAACTTCAAATGTTGTGGCAGCTGGAACTTGTATATTTGAAGAATACTCCATCTGTATCAAAATCTGTATACTAATACAATCACATCAAGCTATTCTTTGTATTCTGTTTATCAAAGAACATTTATCCTCTTTAAAAACGTTGCACTGTTTGGTAGTGTCATTTTAGAATGCTTTCTTGTAGGAGGTACTCCTAGTGTCACTGTTGTATTGATTCTGGTGCCAAGTTAAAACCTCCTTTTTTTTTAACCAAGGCATTTTATATTCAGGTTTTTTACTTGAACCTTTCTCAAAGCTGGCTCAAGGAGTTTATATTCCTCTGTATTTAAATTATATTGATTTTCGTTTCCTAATCCTGAATGCTTCCATTTTACATATGCCACCCTAAAATCTTTTTGGCAGTGAAGGGTATTTTGTTTCACTTTAAAATATATGTATACCTTGGGCAAGAGGTTAACCTAAGGCATGATCTAACAAAAGACATTCTGAGAAGAAGGCAAACAGCATGGGCAGCTTTTAACAACATAAAGGATGTGCTTAGTGAAGCAAAAACAAGAAAATTACGGGCTGAACTCGTCAACACCACCATTCTGCCTGCGTTATTATATGGCAGTGAAACATGGGCCTACAAAAGCTGACATTAAAAAAGCGATGTAACACAAAGAGCAATCAAGTGAAGGATGCTACGCATATGATGGGTTGACTGAATATCAAATAAAGAACTGTGTATAAGATCAGGTGCAAAACAAGCCTCAACGGTGATTAAATTTGCAAGAAATCAGTGGGCTGGGCACATGTGCCGCTTCAAAGATGGCAGGTGGATGAAAGCTATCACAGAATGGATACCACTTGGCATAAAGCAACCACTAGGAAGGCCAGCAACCAGATGGGAAGACCAGTTCAGGGCAAAGTTCCCAAGCCCCTGGATGAGACTGACATGGGATTGGAAACAGTGGAAGATGATGCTTTGATCCATCATGTCAACCTGACATGTGAAACAAGGATCAACCAAGTAACCAAGTAAAATTAAAATATATAAATATGTGAAGTAGGAATCTACATACTGAATTTTCACCAAAAGTGATGTGAAGAAGCATGTAGTTGAATTTTACATGCACTACTGTAATTGCAGATTCAAATGTTTTAAAAAGACAGGACTATCATCTAAAAACAACATGCCACCCATTACACTGGTAAATTATTTCTCCAAAATCGTAGCTGAAAAGAAACTCTGGTCAACAGAAATCCTAGCAGTAGTTTGGCACAGTGAGGTAATGTCTAAACATCTCAGCCAATTATAGTACAGTAACAAACTCAATAAGTAGGAAGGTGAGAAATGTAATTCATTGTAAAAATGGTTTTTCAGTGTATATATTACTTCCCATTTATCAAAATGTAATTATATTGTATGAGTTACTTTCATCATTTATCTAATTTTCAGTGAAAACCAACACCTTCATAACAACTACACTATGATCTTATCTGAACAGCAAGTAATTTTACCATTCAAACAACTACAACTGTAGCCACTGAAATCTAAAACTGACATACTTGAAAGTACTTAAACTTCAGTTAAATGTAAATTGGATTATTTGATTAAATGCCCTTTTATCATCCTAGGCCTAGCCCTAGACCGTCCACGTCACCACCATTAAGTGGATATAAGCATCTAACACCAATATCTTCATCCCAACTGTTTCTGAAAAGGATCTGGGAAGTGTAGAGGAACAGAAATGTGTCAAAACCATTTCCTTGTCCTTTACTAACCAGATCATCTTGGATGGCATTCTACTCAGAAAGTTTCAGAAGAAATATTTAATCTTTCCATGTTCTCCCTGAAGTCATCTTTGGGAGCCAGCTATACAATTGGGCTTAATTTATTTTTGGGTCCAATACATTATGAATTCAGGAAAGTCAAATCTCCTCTACTATCACTTACTCATTTAATTATACCCTCAGTCCACTTCTGACAAATACTGTACATATTGCAAAACAATCATAAAAATATGCATACAGATTGTGCCATTCATCATTTCAACTATGGCCAATGTAGAAAGAAGCTGCAAAGCCTTTAAAGGGTGTTCGTCTTTCCTTGTTGATAATGTACAAGAATGTACCTTCACAAAACAGTAAAGAAAATGAAGGCAAAATATAAAGACAACATATTGTTCTTTGGATCACTATGCCAGATTTAAACCATGCTTCTACACTAAATGCACAACATCCTCATACCATACAAGTTATCTTTCTCATTAAAGAAAAGATAAGGAGGTACTCAACTCTGCTGAGCACCAGTGCCTTTTTTTAAACATACTAATCATATTTCAAACCTTAAACATTAAACCTATGAGGATTTCATGTTAATCTACATATAAAACCTATCTTTTGCCCATTACCAGATGCCCTAATTGAAGTTTATGTGTTTATCCAAGCAACGGTGTCCTTTGTTGTCTTCCTAAACAATTGTTTTTTAAACAATGTAACTTTAAAAGGTATCATGATATAGTTAACTTATAATTGTTCTATATCTATACCGTACTTCAGAGAGTTGCATTTTGAAAAGAGCACTGTTTTGCAACAGCTGTATTTCCACAAGAACACTGGCATTTAAGAGTGTTCTCAAAGTACACTCAGCCACACAGAATTACATGTCTTAGCAATTTTGAAACATAGTTAGTATTTTAAAAGGAGTCACTAGAGAGGTACTTATTACTAATGAATAATGTTAGACAACTACTTCTCCTAAAATATTCCTCTAAGATCAAATGTTTATTAGGCATTGCCTCACCATAAACTTGCTACGTTCTGCAATTCTGCACTTTCCTTACAAATGCATTTTCCTCCTGCTGCTGCCAAGAAATTTACTTTAATGGATTATACTACTACACTATTATACATGTAGTCCTTTTCAACAAGACATTATAGCTTACACACAGACTAGCACTTATGAATAAAGCATTTTATTTATTAAGGGGGGTTAGATTAGGAGCAATTTCATGGCAAAGCAAACTGGGTTTTTCCTCAGCCTCCTTTGGATATGTATTTACATCTTAATAGCTTTCATGTTTTCAGGAAGGATGATTTTAGTTTTATTCTTAAAAGCAGCCAAACATTTTCTTAAATGAATTCTAATTTCAGTGTATTGGACCAACATGTTAACTAAAAGAAAGATCCAAAAAACAATTCAGGAAATCTCAAAGAAAAACATCATTCTTCTTCAGGGAAATGGGACACATATTGGAAAATGGATGTACTTTTGTATCATTTGTGAATTATTTTTTGCTATCAAGTCTTCATTTGCAGGCAGACTACCCACATACTAAATTATCTAGAGCATAAGCAAAAACATATTGACTATCGATCTGCACTTATTGTATCATGGTCTTAAAGAACTAAGCCTCTAAAGCAGGGGTTCCCAACCTTCTCCTCAGAAGAAGAACCATGTGACCATGCCCCCTCAGTCACATGGTTCTTCCTGGCAGCGCCACATGCATTTGTGCCACGTTTCCAGGCATTTTTCCAACCTCTGCCACTTCCCTTGGAGGAGGGGGCGAGGAACATTTTTGTGACATTTTTAAATTTTTCTCCACGTTTTTGCAGTGTTTTGGTGCAAAAACATGGCAATTTCAGCACTTCCAATGATGTCAAGGTAATCCTGCATCAGCATCAATTTGGCCCAGGGGCCGTATGAATTTAGCCCGGGGGCCAGATCCAGCCCACAGGCCATAGGTTGGGAATTCCTGCTCTAAAGCAGTGTTTCCCAACCTTTGGTTTTGGGACTTCAATTCCCAGAAGCCTAAGTCAATTCCCCAAAGAACTGATCAATGTTTTATCCAAATAGGATGTCTAACTTTCTTCAGCTCTTTAAACTGTAATGTTTACGGTTATACTTAAACTGTAAAGTGTATTATTACCTCTGGTAAAGTAGAAATAATGTTGTTCTCCAAATTCAACTCATCAAGTTTACTGCACTGTGCTAGAGATCTGGGTATTGCTGAGAGTCGATTATACCTCAGACCGAGACTTTTCAGACTAGATAGATTTCCTAAAAAAGCAAAGCAAAACAAATGTTTAAAAAACCAAGAATAGATAAACAAGGAAAAAAAACACAAAGATTGTTGAGACCTGCTTCACAAACTTGACATAATGGGATTGTACCATATTTAGAAACTCTTACTGGCTTTACTGACCAGTGCCTGATTAACAGACTGTGGAAGCCACCACGTCACAACAACTGGATAATACAAAAGGCCACATCATTATGCACGATCACGATGACAGGTTTTGCAGATAGAGTTCTGCATGCATAAATATTGAACTGGCAGTTAATTTTTGGAAAGAATGAATCTGAATATTCTTTTAATTACTATCACAAAATACTCTTTACACATGGCCATATATTCACAGTTCTAGCAATAGCATATCTGCAAACAAAGCACTGAAATAATAATTTTTATTTTGCTTTTTTTAATTTTTATTTTAAATTCTAACATAAGCATCAATCAGTATTGACAAAATACTCATAAAAACAAATTACAATACAAACTACATGACCCATCACCACCTTTGGGACATTAAAAGTTATCTATTCATGTCAGGAAATAGCCCTATTTCCTAATGTCTCCCAAGGCTTGAAATTGCTATTTTTCAGCTAGGCCTCATAGAAATCCATTTTTCTCTCTGTGTGCCTTACAAGACTGCCACGATGACTTGTTGACATTACAGTGTTCCTGTGCTGTTATCTTTCTAGCTGGCCTAGCCAGCAGAGCTTGGCGTGTTGTGTCTTTACATAAATGTAAACAACTATTGTTTTGAGAAAGTTATTCTCTGTTGCTCCTTGTTACGTGATTGGCTAAAGCTATCCCACCGCTGCCACCATATCATGCACCCGGTCGTCCCAATTCACAAGGGCACCTCCTTAACCCTTGCCTCACCACTTCTGGGAGAACCGAGGAGATTAAAAGGAACACTTACTATGCTCAGGCAGTAAGGCCTTTTGAATATAGAGCAAAACATGTGCATGCCCAAGGCAAAGGTTGGGCTGAGGCCCTGCCATCTCATACTTCAGCAGAAAACTGCTTCCCCGAGAGCGTAATTACTCCATAGTGGAAAAGGAGTACTTGGCCACAATATGGGCAGTAACCAAGCTCAGGCCATTTTTGTGGGCAAGAGAGTTCCAGTTACTCACTGACCATAATGCATTGAAGTTCCTGAACAAGATGAAAAGTTCAAACCAAAGACTCTTGAGATGGGCTTTGTTGTTACAGGATTACCAATTTTCCATACAACACATCAAAGGGACTCAGAATGTACATGCAGATTCCCTTAGTAGAATGTTTCCTGAAACTGATGATGGGAAAAACGAAACTGATGTACCTGTTACATGATTTGTTTTAGCCAGAGTGTAAAGGTGTGTGCGTAAACACCTGAGTTAGTATGCTTGCAATGCAGAATGTAACTTGTTTAACGTGTACCTCCAGTAACTAAAACTGGAAGAAGCTCTAACGCTTGATATCCTATATATACAAAGGATTGCTTATTTGCTCAACCACTTGCTCAACATTAGAAAATAGTGCCTTTTGGTAAAGCCAAACTATGGTTTGCCTTTCCAAAAGGGGGGGCGTGTCAGGAAATAGCCCTATTTCCTAATGTCTCCCAAGGCTTGAAATTGCTATTTTTCAGCTAGGCCTCATAGAAATCCATTTTTCTCTCTATGTGCCTTACAAGACTGCCACGATGACTTGTTGACATTACAGTGTTCCTGTGCTGTTATCTTTCTAGCCGGCCTAGCCAGCAGAGCTTGGCGTGCTGTGTCTTTACATAAATGTAAACAACTATTGTTTTGAGAAAGTTATTCTCTGTTGCTCCTTGTTACGTGATTGGCTAAAGCTATCCCACCTGATGGCAGATTCTCCATTTTTCAGAGAAGTGAGAGTTAGTACGTGTCTGGATTTCAATGGCGTAAGACCCTGGACTGTAACTCTGTTTGCTGGTATGGGATTACTCTGCTTCTCGATGAGTTAAGACCCCGGACTGTCTGCTGGCATGATTTTACTATGATTACCTAAAAGACCTTGGACTGTTTACTGGACTGATCTTATGGATATAACCTTTTGATTTCTGCTTTTCCATGAACTTTCTTACATGAACCTGGTGGAATAAAACAGCTGTTTCTCTTTGACGATTGTTGTTTTTCTTATCACACACACACAAGGCAATTTGGCTGCATGCTACCAGAAGAAGAAGCCTCCTTTGTTTTGCTCTATGTTCAAAAGGCCTTACTGCCTGAGCATAGTAAGTGTTCCTTTTAATCTCCTCGGTTCTCCCAGAAGTGGTGAGGCAAGGGTTAAGGAGGTGCCCTTGTGAATTGGGACGACCGGGTGCATGATAATTCATTTTGATTTACTTTGTTTCCTTTAGTGATTGCACCCATTTCTCTCCCAAAAGACATTACTTCCTCTGACCTTTCCCCTTCAATTGGACAAATTCTATAAAATCTTAAAATATATTCACTTTCAACAGTTCTTTTTTAATCCAGAAACTTCCAGCTTATCTGTTGTATTCATTATTTTCAGTATTTAAACATCGGAGGCAGCTTACAGTTAAAATTGCATTTTACCAAAATATGTTTAGAAGCCATGAATTGGAGCTCTACCATGGAGGGCGACAGGGAGCCTACTGCTAATTTTCAAAGAAATGTTATTGTCTTCAATTCCATCTCTTAAACAGTATGTTATGAACCTTAATCAAGAGTATCTTAACTGCAATTACACAAATGAATATCAATAGCATTTGGAACACACACAATGCCTATTTTTATTAAGAATTGTGCTATCCACAATAAAAACATACCTGACTAGCAATTTCAATGTTTGATTTCTTCTATAAACAGTGATCTAAATCTATTAAAAGTCTTGTCTACAAAAGGTAATGCCATGCTGCAGTTTTTAAAAAGCTTTATGGAATCAAGCACAATTATTTCAGAGGTTATGACCTCATTACATATGTTGATGATGCAGAACTTTAGCTAGTCTATAATTAAATTTACAATTCTTCAATGGGAATTTACAATTCTCCCAAAGCATACTTTTAAGCCATTTTTTTAGGGGAAATTAAAATTATTCCAAACATAATCAGAAATGTGACCCTATTCAAGTCCTTTCTTTATACAGTTGTGGCCCACAGGCAAAGCATTGTTTTGTTTGTTCAAATCCAGGAAATTACAATATTTTAAACCATATTTTTACCTACCTATAGTATCTGGAAGGTCCAAAAGTTCATTGTGCTGTAGGTCAAGTTTGGTGATCTGTGTACAATTTCCAATCTCCTTTGGAAGATGTTCAAGCTGATTGTGTGCCACATCCAGAGTTATGAGGTTACACAATTCACCTGAAAATGCAGCCATATTTGCAATAAATGTCTCATTTTTCTGGCACTAAACAGTGATCACGAAAAATCAGCTTTACAACACATATGCATTTTCAGTTGTTAGCTCAACATTACAGATGCAGCATTCCAATGTCAGAATAGTCAGTTGCAGTGATGGCTATAAGTCTCTGCCTAGCAACACATTCTCCAAACATATCAATCTACTTTAGACTTGTTAGTGCTAAAGGAAGTCCACAAGTCCTCTGAACCAAATAACCAAGCAGTTGCTTGAAAGGTTTACCTGTAGAGTTGCTTTAAGAATCTTTCTTGGACATTTTTTTAAAATTATAAACAAAACTATGTAGAGAGTTGTATACCAATATACAGTAATATATCGGATAACGTTTGCACCAGATAACGCTAAAACCGCATAACGTTAAGCAATCTGGGGGGGAAATTTGCATCGCCTAACATTGAAATCCTATGGGATACATCGCATATCGTTCACTGAAGCCAGTGCCAGTTACAATTTGTTTCTATGGAGTTTTAATGTTATGCAATTCGTCCCAGAGGATTTTAACGTTATGTGATACAGTATCGCATAACATTAAAAATAGGATAACACTAAGACTTGTGGAACCAAGTTTTAGCATTATTCGAAGTATTACTGTATCTCCCTTTAATGAGTGATTTTGTCGAGATGTTCTTTTCTTTGGGTTTTGTTTTGGATCCAAAAATCTATGGTCTAGATTTTGACTAAATGATACGTTGCTGTCAGTTGGGAGGGTGTGTTTGTGTTTATTTGTATGTATGTCTTTGTCTATGTAAATCACCCAGCGGAGTGAACCTCTCACTAGATGTGTTGTATACGAATCTATTTAATAAATATATATATATAAAAGATTGCAAAAGGCTTCTCAAAATAATAGAGCAAATTACAGAGAAAGGATCATGATCATTAAAGAGAAGCACACCAGAAAACAACAAAGCTAGGTAACCTATTTAGTATTTACACTTTGGAGGAGAGTCAAGTTAGTTCTGGGATATGCAAAGAATATGACTCTTCCCGACATAGCATAAAAAGCAGCAAATTGACAGCAGTTGAGACAGCATTTCTCCTTCGAGGAAAGTTCAGCTTGTGGACAATACAAACTCCTGAGTTAGTCAGAGACAACTAATTAATTTTTCAACTCCATTATATACTTAAAAGGCCCATTCAATTAACATGTTGAATACACTTGATCTAATTACTCAGCTAAAGCCTGTTTTGCTTCTTCCTTTTACACAGCTGCAATCTCTTTCCCTATTCATATGTCTCGAGGAAGGTAGCAAGCAGGTTTTTGAAAATAATAGTTATGTCTAAAGTGTTAATCTCCATTCAGTCCATCTTTGAAGTTCTCTTTACCAGGAGGGCAATTGAAGGTGTAACTTGTCCTTTTCTTCTGGGCACCCAGCTTACATCTTTCCAGCCAGTTTTCCTAGTCATACACACAGAAGCCTTTGAAGACTATTAAAATATAGTAATTTCATGGTCCATTTCCAGAAATCTCCAGTAGCATGTTTATGTTTCTTATAAAGTAAATATTCAATACAGTTGTACCTTACTTAAAGAGGATAATGTATTCCATAGGGTTGCTCTTTAAGCGAAACACCATTGTAAGTGACCAACTGACTTCTGGTGGGGCGATTGTGAACCCAGATTTATTTGTTAAGTGAGTTTTTGGTTGGTTTTTGTTCTTAAGCAAAGCGACCATTCAGAGAAAATTCTGCTCTTTAAGCGAGTTACTCTCTAAGCAAGGCGCTCTTTATGCAAAGTTTTACTGTATTTACTATTTCTCCCTGCCATCATTTATGTGGGGAAAATTATCATGACCATAAATCTTATATACAACATAGCTTTTTTCCTCACTGGCATAATTGTTCTGACTGGCTATGTATTCTCTCTCACCTGAAACAGACTGAACATTTTAAAATCCTTTACATCATGGCAAATCCTGCAGCAAATGATAGAACATTTTCAGGCTATACAAGGGGAAGGACATCATAAATATGAGTAATTTTTATAAATTTATTTAATTTGTATTTATAAAACTCTTCCTTTATTATACTTTTCCCACCTTCTCCCTTACTATATTTTTGTAATTTATTCTTATAGGCTGAATAGCCCTGGTGTATCTCATTCTCTGAGGTAAAAATCCAATGATAACAAGAAGCTGTAGCCAAATTCAGCACCTCTAGTTCCAGCAATGATCTATATTTACAGTTGTGCCTCACTTGAAGAGCATAATTGCTCTTCAAGTGAGTTTGCTTTTTAAGCAAAACACCATTGTAAAAGTGACCAATTGTGACATCTGGCGGGGGGGGGGTGATTGTGAACCCCAATTTATTTGTTAAGCGAGTTTTTGGTTGGTTTTATTTGTTAAATGAACCGGACATTCAGAGAAAATTCTGCTCTTTAAGCAAGGCACTCTTTATGCAAGGTTTGACTGTATTTCTGACCATTAGGGTATTCATCCATCCAATTCTAGGATAAAGAGAAGCAGTAAACTCAGAGAAACCCATACTTTCATATCATTGTTTGAAGCCTCCTTCTCTCCTCTGCTGCAAATAATAATAATAATAATAATAATAATAATAATTATTATTATTATTATTATTATTATTATTATTATTATTATTATTATTATTATTATTATTATTATTATTATTATTATTATTATTATAAATTTATATGCCGCCCCACTCGCAAGGTGCGACTCTGGGCGGCTTACAAACATATCCTCAAAATAATACAAAACCATTGAATCAACACAATATACATCAACACAATAAAAATATCATAAAACACTCTAAAATAGCACATGGCACATAGCAATACAGTATCAGATAGCAATTAAATAACAATAATTAAGTAACAAAAGTCCTTGCCGCTCAATGCAAATGCCAAAGAATGTAGCTCTCTGTGTCATGGTGGTGTCTGGAGTATTGGATTTCTCATATTTTTGTCTGCTGTGCCACAGGCTAGTAGCATGACTGTTTTTCTTTCCCTTTCCCATGTAAGAGAAGAGAGATGGCTATCCCATAGAAAGTGGACACTGAGTGCATAAACAGAAGCACTTAGGCTCCTAAACTCAATACACAGCCAGAGAAACAACTATTTATTTCTTCAATCTTAAGCCTACATCAGCAGCCTTGCATATTGTCTCACCATTTCTGCTTACATAGTACACCAAGCTGCAATCTTGTATTATGACTACAGTTGTACAGCCATTTGCTAGATGTCTAAAAAGATGGTTCAAATCACTTTAACAGATGGCACTATATAATTTTAAATTCAATTGTGTGTGTGTATGTGCGTGCGCGCGCGCACACACACGTACATGCAGTGGAACCTCATACAACAATCGCCCTGTATAGTAACAAAATCATATAACAATTAGGTTTGGGGAGAGGGGAAATGGCGTCCCACATATCAATTTTCCCTATGGAAAAAAATTGTACAACAATTTTTCAATGGGGAAAAACCACTTAGCGGTGGGGAAACCTTGTACGATGCATCCCATAGGGAATATTGCTATATGATGCATGCATCGTATAGCACTTGTTTCATACAACAAGCCCCGTGGAACGGATTAAAATCGTTGTATGAGGTACTTTAATAGTTGTTAAATAAAGCATCAAACGTTTGTCTCTTTTGTAATTTATATCTGTATAAACATTTTATTGAAATAGGCAGACTTATTATTAGCCTCTTTAAAAACACAAAAAGTAAGAACAGCTGGAAATGAAAATATTAACTATATGTGTAAAATGTCTCCAATGATGGTGTGGTTAGCACTACATTCCCAAATAAACTCCTCAACAGTTATTTGATAAAGAAAAACTAATAATAATTACACTAGTACCCCGGATAATGATGAGACTTGGTTCCACAAGTCTCGTCATTATCCGGTTTTTAACGTTGTGCGATACATTGATCACACAACGTTTAAAAAAGCCCTGATTCCCTGGAGGCTGCAGCAAGCCAGAATGTCGGGATTTGAATCCTGACGTTTTGGCTTGCTGCACTTGCTGAGGACGTCGGGGAAGCCCAGAAACAGCTTGGATCGGGTCCTCCCACCTCCCTGGACCCGGCAGGGGGGGTCAGGGACCTCAAAATTGGTAAAAAAAAAAAAAAACATTTTTTTAAACCAATTTTTTTAAACCAATCTGGGCTTCCCCGACGTCCTCAGCAAGTGCAGCAAGCCAAAACGCCAGGATTCGAATCCTGACATTTTGGTTTGTTGCAGCCTCAAGGAGGGTGGGGGAACTTCAAAATTAGCACGCATCGGCTCTAGGGAAGTCGGGAGACCCGATGAACGCTAATTTTGAAGTGCCCCCACCCTCCTTGAGGCTGCAACAAACCAAAACATCAAGATTTGAATCCTGACGTTTTGGCTTGTTACAGCTTCAAGGAGGGTGGGGGAACTTTGGATCTAAGCTGTTTCTGGGCTTCCCCGACGTCCTCAGCAAGTGCAGCAAGCCAAAACGTCAGGGTTCGAACTCTGACGTTTTGGCTTGCTCCACTGGCTGGGGACGTCGGGGAAGCCCAGTAACAGCTGTAGATTGGGTCCCCTGCCTGCTCCAGAGAGATCAGAGGACCCGATCTACAGCTGCAGGGTGGCTGAGGAAGCTGACGGGGACTCCCTGTCGGCTTCCCTAGCCACCCACTCTTGCCTGCAGCTGTGGGGTGGCTGGGGAAGCCAACAGAGGAGGGGGCCCCCCCTCAGCTTTCCAGCCACCCCACCCCTGCCTCCGTAGCTGCAGGGTGGCTGGGAAGCTGAACGGAGAACCCCGTTCAGTTTTCCAGCCACCCTGCTGCTAAGAACGACTGTATCGGATAATGCTAAAAAGAACGTTATCTGGTGCAAATATTCCCCCCAAATTTGTTGTCGTTATGCGGTTTTAGTGTTATCCAATACAATCGTTATCCGGGATATTACTGTATGTGCAATCAAATCAATTCTGACTTAAGTGACTCTTTTAAGGATTTTTATGTAGCATGTTCAGAAGTGGTTTACCATTCCCTTCTTCTGGTGGCAACCTGGGACTGACTAACTTTCTCAAAGGTACACAGGTTGGGTCTATCTGCAGAAGGTACAGTATAAACTAAATCGCTGGCTCGGCAGCCAGATACCTAAGCCAGCCAAGCTATGCAGTCATTTATGAGGAAAAATCAAGATTTTAAAACGTTATTTAAAAGTACAAGAGTGAGCTGAGTTTACTCAGAGACACTCCCAAATGATGTTTCATGTTTCTCAGGCTTTGTCTATGACTCACTATCATTTGGCATATTTTCATCCAACTCTTCCTTTTGCTGCTTCAACTGAATGGGGCTTTCCTAAGAAGATAAAAAAAGTGGTACACTAGTACCTCAAATAACGTTATGACTTGGTTCCACAAGTCATAACGTTATCTGGTTTTCAACGTTGTGCGATGCATTGATCACACAACATTAAAAAAAAAGCCCTGTTCCCTTTCTGAAGAGGAAAGGAAACCGGGCGATCTGGTTTGCTTAGCAAGCCAGGGGTGTGTGTGTTTCTGAAAAGAAGCTAGGAAAACTAAAAAGAAGCTAAGAAAACCTCCCTTTGGCTTGCTAAGGGACTTAGAGATCCAGCCCGGGGGGGGGGGGGACTTCTTAAGAGAGGCTTGGGACTCTTTTCCCAGCCTCTCTTAAGAAGCCCCCCCCCCCCGGATAGCTAAGCCCCTTAGCAAGCCGGGGTGGCTGTTCCTGAACAGAAGCTAGGAAAACTTTTTCCTAGCTTCTATTCAGAAAATCTCAGTCTGGCTTGCTAAAGGACTTAGTGATCCAGGCCGGTGGGGGGGGGAGTTTCTTAAGAGAGGCTTGGGACCCTTTTCCCAGCCACTCTTAAGAAGCCCCCCCCCCCGATAGCTAAGCCCTTTAGCAAGCAGGGGGGGCTGATTCTGAACAGAATCTAGGAAAACTTTTTCCTAGCTTTTCAAAAACCTCCACCTGGATCGCTAAAGGGCTTAGCGATCCAGGTGGGAGGGGGGATGTGCACGGGCCCAATCTCTCCCCCACCACCTCAGCTGTCCCAGGCAATACCCTGGGACTGCCGGGGTGTTGGGGGGAGAAGCTGATCTTTCCCACAACACCCTGGCAGTCCCAGCAATTGCCTAGGACAGCTAGGATGTTGGGGGAGAGATCGTGCACATGCACAGTTTTCACGCCCAACACTCCGGCAGTCCCAGCGATTGCCTAGGACATCTGGGGTGGTGGGGGAGAGATTGTGAATTTGCATGGTTTCTCCCTCAACACCTCGGAAATCCCAGTGTGCGATCAGTTTGCCGGTTTGGTTGGGGGGGAGAACAGGTGTGCATGCCCTCTCCCCCTACCAAACTGCCA
Source organism: Furcifer pardalis (assembly GCA_030440675.1). Taxonomy (NCBI): domain Eukaryota; kingdom Metazoa; phylum Chordata; class Lepidosauria; order Squamata; family Chamaeleonidae; genus Furcifer; species Furcifer pardalis. The sequence goes on from CP126890.1 coordinate 234,549,063, forward strand.
ATCTGAGAGGAGATCTCTGCCCCAAATCCTGCAGAGCTGGACTTCAGCCCTGTGGGCTTTGGGACAGAGATCAACATTGGAGAATTTGAGGCAAACATTTCCATCGCACAATGTTATGTTAACGTTGTTCGATGAAAATGTTTGCTTCAAATTCCCCGACGTTATCCGATTTTAGCATTATGCGATGCAAACGTTAACCAAGATACAGGTATTACTGTATCTCCCTTAGTAGGAGAGTTCTATCTTCTGCCTTTTTCAGAGAATGCATAGCTTTCAGAATTATTTGCTATCAAGGTTTTCCATTTTAACTGGAAAACAAAACAAAACAAACAGCCAAAGAAGAAAAGTTTTTTGGTGGCATCCTCTGGGATTATAGTGGCTAACAACATCTACTAGCCTTAGAACAGTTGCACAATATAAGCCATACCCTGAAAATAAGACACTGTGATAGGCGTGTCTATGCAGCATCCCGGGGCAGAGCCAGTGGTGTAATAAAAATTAGACACCCCCTGAAAATAAGCCATAGTGTGTCTTCTTGGAAAAAAATAAAGTGTCTTACTTTTGGGGTGAGTTTATTGATTATATATTGGTTAAGAGAAAGGGTATGAAACTGGGTAAAAGAACATATAGTTTTTGGAAATAGGAGACAAGTTGAATTATGTGGATTGTATGAACGACATGGAATGCTCCTGGGTAATGGGTGCACAATTATAATTGTATTTTATTTGACTTTGTGTATTGTTTTCTTTTGTTTTGGTAATAAAAGACTTAAAAAGGATAAGAAACTACAGTGGTAACTAATTACTGGTGGGACACTGAAATATAACTGTAGCTAGTTATTTTTCAAAACAATCTTCTGAATTCTATGCCTTACTAGTACAGGGCTTTATCTGTACTGAAAGCTAAGAAACAAGTTACTACATACACAAAAACCTTCTATGGCCAAAATCCGGTTGCTTAGTGTAAAAAAATCAAACCAGAGTAGGCCCGCTGAGTCAACTCCTCTGTACTGATTCAAATGGCCATACTCTAGTACAACTTACTATGTTAAGCAAAAAGATTCTGGCCACAGTTTGAACCAGTAGGAAACAATTTGAGTGTGTTAAAATTTCGTTTGACAGTGTCTGAAAATGAGTGAAATTTACAATTAATTCACTATAAATTGTGTTTAAATTCCAAGTATAGTACAGTGCTCCAGGAAAGTGCACTGAAATTGAAAACATTTCTTCATGCTGATGCTACAGTCACTGTTAAAGTCAGACATACAATCATGCTAGCCCTGAAGGACAGGTGTCTGAAGATTATGTGTTTTCCAAAAACCCCAATCACTCTCTCTCTCTCTCTCTCTCTCACACACACACACACACACACACAAATATAGTACAGTCAAATGCATAATGAGCATTTCGCTTAGTGAAAAACTCGCATAACGAGCAAGTTTTTTGCTAAGCAGTTTGACTCGCATAGTGAAAAATTTGTTATGTGAGTCAGACTCGCATAGCAATTTTTTCGCATAGCGAACCTCGCAGAATGAATTAAATTCATTCTGCGAGGTATGACTGTACATGATCTAAAAATTAGTTTCTTACCAATTTCTGCAGGTAGTTGTTTGATTTTGTTCTCTCGTATGCTCAGCATGGTAAGCATTGACAAGTTTTTGATATCCTTTTCCACAGCTGTGATACGATTAAAGCGTAGATAAAGCGTAGTAAGGGAAGTTAACCGGTATATCACTGGAGGAATTTCTCTCAATTTGTTATGCCGTAAATCAACCATGCGAAGTTGCTTCAAGTTATCAAGAGAGTCAGGAAGGCTGGTGAGAGAGTTCTCATTCAGGGCCAGTGTCACCAGATTCACAAGGCAGCCCACCTCTGGCGGTAAGGACTGCAGTTTGTTTCCATATAAATAAAGTTCTGTCAATTGTGTTAACTCTTTGACAGAGGATGGGAGCAAATGTATAGACCTCTTGGCTAAGTCCAAGCGCACTGAATTTTCTTCCCGACATTTGTTTAGCTCTTTGATCACTTCGGCGTTGCTGGATTTTTTACGAGTACCTTGAGTTGGATTAGGCCTTTTTATTGTATTGTCCACGGAAAAAGCCACACCCGGCTGTGCACTACTGGAGTCCTTCTTCCCATCTTTGGCTTCTTTCCCTTTGGTCTTCGGCTCTCTCTCTTTGCTTTCTTTCCCAAATCCACCAGAGGCCTTGGCCTCTTTCTCCCTTTCTTTTGCTGAAGAGACTTTGGGCTCCTTCTCTTTACAATCTTTTTCTTTTCCTAGATTACTACTCATGGTTCCTCAGTATCTAACCAACACCATGTAAAATCCAATTTAAATTTTATCTAATAAAATTCATTCACTGCCCAAGAAACAGGAATCATTCAAATGATCCATTCATTTTTGAATGCGTAGAGATGTAAAAAAAAAAAACCTTGGCTAAAAACAGCTAGTTGGATGGCACATCAGCTACATTATGGTTTCAGAGGTACTATGTCTCAGCTCTGACATCAGAAGAGGCAGCAGCTGAAGCTCAGATAATCAGAGGATCTTCACAATATGCTGTAATAAAGATAAAAAGACAGATATGAATATGTGAATACTCTTTCAGATTACACACTGAAGATTAATATTGTGAGAAAAGATTAAAAATAACACTACATCATCAACTTTTTATCACATTACTAAAAGGAAGATAAAAATATGGCATGTTCTCCCAATAAAACTGCAAATGAATTTTAGACAAGACTGATATAATTCAGGGGCTTCACATCTACAAAGCTATATTTCTCACATCAATCCACCTCCTGAAAAAAAGATGTCAAAGAAACTTTCCTTTCTTTCCTAGCTGCCCTTTTCTCACTTGCCAACACAGTTGAACATACATTTATTTATTTATTTATTTATTTACATCATATTTCTATGCCGCCCTCCTCATGAATGACTCGGGGTGGTTCTGTAGGCTTTTATGTAAATTGGTTTTTTACTTAACTCGAAGCAAACACATAGGAAAAATGGATTGTTTACGAAAGTCGAATCAAACCCATAGGAAATTGTGTTATGTAAATCAGGACATTTATGTAAATCGGGACATGGTTTTAGTGCAAAAATCATTATGTAAGTCAAATTTTGTGTAACTCGAGGGATTTATAAGATGGGGTTTTACTGTACTTTGCCTGTAAGTGAGGGGTCATAGAAGAAACTCCGCTTAGCCCCAATTCCAAACAGAGGCAAACAAGATTTGAGGACATTCACAGCAAACAACCTTAGCTAGCATGCCCACTTTAGACTTTAATAAACAGTTTTTGAAGATAGCAATTCTGCTTTATCCCACCTCTGACAAATAGAAACAATTTCTTCACCAGCCCATATGGTTCCTTGGCGCATACATTTTTAGTTCTCTATCACTGTTGTCATAGCAATGTGTTGTACTGAAATTCTGTATGATATATTAAATCTTGAAAGCCAAAAATTGCTATGAGTGATGGTCTTAACTCCCATCAGATTAACACCCATATCACAAAAACTTTAGCAATACATGTACCAAGATATTTGTTGTCAGATGAGTACAGAGAAGAGGTTACCAGTTTTGGAAGCCAAATCACATCAAGTAAGCTAAAGACATTCTTGGGGTAAAGTTGTATAAATTCTCAAGACCATTATGAGCAAAACCAAGAACCAGTTTTTCTCTCCCTACATAGTCATAGCCCTAAGTACAGGGTTATAGAATGGATTTTTCTGCAATATCCTCTCTAAAAGTCAATGTTGCACAATGCCATGGTTTTCAAACCCACGCTAAAGTACCATCACAGGATTTTCTGTAAGAAGAACACATGTTTCACCAAAGTATAAAATGTATTTCATATAATAGTGAATAATTTTATGTAGAGAAAGAAACCGCTGCAAGAATTCATGAACCATACCTATGGATAAGACCAATACTGTATCAGTTTTATCTACAGTAGCCCAGTGAAATCTATAACTCTCAAATTAGCTATTATTTAAAAGCCCTATTAGTTTCAAAGGCTGTAACGCTGGACTTATATTGGACTGTTTTTTCTTCTTGGAACACTGCAAAGAAATTTAAACTGAATGTAGAATTATCAGAACAAAGGTACCTTAAAGGAAATTTGCCCCCATTTTGTCTGCGGTCTTATCACTCATTAGGAACTACAATTACCGTATATGCCAGTGTACAAGATGACTGGATGTATAAGACGACCCCCCAACATTTCCACTCAAAATATAGTTTGGTATATACTCGCTGTATAAGACTACCCCCTCTTCCGCACACCTTCCACACACCAAATAAAACATAAAAGAACATCAGATTTGATTTCAACATGTTAATTTATATTCAAATGCTTATGACATGCAGAAAAACTGTCACAAGGCTGTATGTTATCAAACATGTACAGTAAATATAAAACAGTGCAAGTGCAAAGTGGTACTTATTTATCTACCATGTATACATGAATATAAGCTGACCCGAATATAACCCAAGGTACCTAATTTTGACCTTGAAATCCAGGAAAATAGATTGACCTGAGTATAAGCCAAGAGTGGGAAATGTAGCAACTGCTAGTGAGCTTCAGTAATTAGAATACAGCAATATTAATTATTTTATTGATTTTTTAGAACTGTACCTGCACCACCCACCAGTGGTGGCGCTGCAGGTAAAGTGGGTGGGTAGGTCAATTGCACTGAGGCAGGAAGTGTTGCTCTAGCCTAGCCTCTTGCTTCCCCTGCAAGCATGGCTTTTTCCTCCATTTTGGGCAGAGCAGAGATAAAGGCATGAGGCACCAGTAAATGAAACCCTTTCTTTTTCCCCACCAGTTTGAAAGGGAGACACAATTGTAATGTAGAGCTTCTTTCTTCATCTGGATGGTATGTAGAATGAGGTGGGCAAGCATTAGGAGGCCACTACGGGCAGCTATGTCTATCCCAACTGAAGTGCACCCGGTGTATAAGACGACCCCCCCCCCTTGGAGGCATGTTTTTCAGGGTGAAAAAGTCATCTTATACACCAGCAAATACGGTAAAACAAAGATCATCCTTTCCCTATCCAACTATGATTTCACTGACTAATTTTGCTTCTTGAAAATCACGGCTTAGTTCCCAAGTACATGGATTCTGAAATTATTTGCCAATTTCCAAACTCTGGTATAAAATGCCTTGAGTAATGTTATTCCCAATAATTCTACTTGTCCCATCAGAATAAACATGATGTAAGGTTCATAAATGTTCACTTGGCTAATCCTATTATAAATACAGATCAAATACAGACCAAGTGCTCCACACACACACAAACGTTCACAATAGTACTTCTACCTCATCAGATGCCAAATGTTATCCAAGTACAGTTGTACCTCGCTTAAAGAGCATAATGTGCTCCACAGGATTGCTCTTTAAGCAAGTTTGCTCTTTAAGCAAAACACCATTCTAAGTGACCAATTGTGGGGGGAACTGCGAACCCTGATTTATTTGTTAAGCGAGTTTTTTGTTGGTTTTATATGTTAAGCGAAGCAAACATTCAGATAAAATTCTGCTCTTTAAGCGAGTTACTCTTTAAGTGAGGTGCTCTTTATGCGATGTTTGACTGTATCCTAAACCTTAAGAACAGCTGTGAAGGCAGTGTACAGTCAGCATGAAGGGAAGTACTATGGCATTTCTTGAATCCAGAAATATTTCAAACATAGTTCCTGAAACTATTATGGTGAAATGCCTAATGATTGACTGAAAAGTATTATGAAACATTGTATTTAGTCTTAATTGTGCCCAAAGTTTATCACAAAAGAGCTGACTGAATACAGTGGTAGCAATCCACATGGCTTCTCCAGAACAGAAACAAATTAAATACAATTACTTCTGAGTAGTCACACCTGTAATTCTGCTATTGCTAGGCTATATTACCATGCCTTCCTCTTTATCTTATTTACCATTAATTGTCTCTGTCAGCCCTTTACACATATAAATTCTGAACTGTAGAATAGTGTAAGATTCAATAATTTTGAGCACTTTGCATATTATTCCCTTAATTATAGCTCAAAATCACATATTTACACTTCGTGGCATTCAAAGATTAATTTTTTTCAAGATGAAGCAAGGAAATGCTTTCAGCTCAAGTCTGAACAAGAAAAGAATCTTTTTATTTAACATAAAGGGAAGAACCTACACTAATACAAATGCAGCCACTCTCCTTTGCATTATTGTATTATTACGTTTTGTGGGTAAAATCAAGCATGTTGCTGAGCAGGAATCATATTAATAAAAGATAAAATCTCAAAAAAGATGGGCATGTTATTATTGCCTGTTTTTTTTTCAGGGGTTAGACTAAGAAAAATCTTGCACTGTTTTAGGCAATGGATTTCTTGCAGCCTAACCTTTTGTGAATCTCGAGAAAAAAATCTTGGTTTTGTTACAGCATCCTAATTTGATTTAATTTTCTGAAAACAATTCTATGGATAAATTCAGCTTAAATGCATACAACAACTATGGTTCTTTATGCATATTTTTGTTTTCCAGTTTGAATTTTGAGGAGCAAATGCAGATAAATAGATCACCTATGCAAAATTGCTAATATTCTTTCTTTGTTGTTCCTAGAAATCTTTTTAAAAAGTTTAAAGTAGAATTTCTTATTCAGAATCATTTGTATCTATGAAGAAATCGTTTTTAAAGAGCTAGAATGGATTTTCTTACTTTGAAACCTTTTTTTAATATCAAGGCAAATTGTTTTCCTAAGCCATGATAGTGACTTGAAAGCTAAACAGCTTTTCTGTTTGACTGGCAATACATCAGCAAGCAATTTTGTGTCAGGATGACACCACAAATGCCAATACTTTTCTAACATTCATGGTCATAGGCATTCATGACTTCATAAAAGATGAAAAAGAGCAGGAAAGCGATTGTCCAAAAATGAGTAGAAAATGCATTTTTCTCTACACAATTGATAAGCAACAAGCCATAGTAAATAGAAACAATGGCTTTTAGGGTTTCTCTATGAGCAGCATTAATTTACATTTGAGCAATGATAACACATTTTCTAATGCGGATTAGCAACTGATGTTATAAACTTTCAATTTATGTCCAATTCCTCTTTGCCTTCCTGACACTGTATCTCCAGTCCTTCTCTTCACACTTTAATAAACATGAGATTATCTACAATGAAAATAAAATAAAATGATAACACATCTTTCCAGTTAGTAGATCAGCTCCTCAGCTATGTCACTTTCTTTCTGCATAAAATATCTTGAGGGATAAGGGAACTAAGAAGCAAATGAGTTCTGACACCACTAGCCAGGTCATTCTCCACTCCAGCGTCCTGGCACTATAGGCAGCATGAGACTGGTGCTAAAAACAGACATGATCTCAGTAGCAATTCCTAACTTTGGGAGACTTGGGGCTGAGTGGAAGAGGAGGAATTTCCAAACCGTGGCACTTAGCACATCTTTTGCAATTTCACCCCTTTTTCTTCCAATATAGACTGGGGGTGGGCTGTCTGCTCTGATCAAGTATTCATTTTAATGCTGATCTAGCAAAGTGTGAGTGTGTGTGTGTGGGGGGGGGGGATCCAGCAGAAAAGATTGCTTTAAAGGGCTTCTTTAGGCTTCTTGAAATATTTCTGATCCCATTTTAAAAGAAATGTTAATTTCTTAAACAATAAGTGGCGTTTTCAGCATACATGTCAACAAAAATCCAGGCATGTTCTGTATTTAGAAGCATTTAGCTAAAGACTATCCTTGCCAGTCATATTCAACACTAGGGTACAGTGCCCATCTCAGTTTATAGGCAAAAAGTCAATGCTGCAGGCATTTCCGTGGACATGTGGCAGACATAACTAGACACCAAAGTGCACAGAATGCTCCTTTACCTTCCCACTGAAGTGGTACTTTATTTATCTACTGTACTTGCAATTTCTTTCTTTCAAACTGCCACCAGGTAGAATTAGGCAATAAAAAAAGCCAATACTCTTCATCTGGAGGAGCTGTAAATGCAAGTGTAAACAGACCCAATGGAAAATAATCCAAGAGGAAATATGGAATGGAGTGCTGCACTTCTGTTTAAACAGGATCAAAAAGTTCTATGTTACGGTATATTTCAAGCAGGGGCCAGATTCTTCAATCAGCACCGCAGGTCTGGGGCCCACACCTTCAAGTATATTAGGAGACCCTTGAATATACTAGCGATCCACTCAGAGTCCTTTCCAGATGCCTGGAGGCTGTTGGGGCCTGGATGGGTGACAACGGGCTACAACTGAATCCCGGCAAGACTGGGGGCCCACGTTATCTCGGGAGCTACCATCTTTGGTTTTGGATGAGACTATGCCCCAAACAGATCCAGTGCATAATCTGAAGATCCTCCTGGACTCACGACTACTGCTCGAAGAACAGGTGGCAGCCGTGGCCAGGAGGGCTTCTGCACAACTTCGTGTCATACGCCAGTTATGCCCGCTCCTAGATCAGGACTCCATACTTATGGTTATGCATGCTCTAGTCACCTCCAGACTTTACTACCGCAATGCGCTCTACATGGGGCTGTCACCATTGATGACCATTTGGAGGCTGCAACTGGTCCAGAATGCGGCTGCTAGGGTGGTGATGGGGTACGGGCGGTATGCTTCGGGAGCTGCACTGCTTCGGGAGCTGCACTGGTTGCCAGTATGCCTCTGAGTGAAATTCAAGGTGCTGGTTATTACCTTTAAAGCCCTATGTGGTAGTGGGCCAGGATACTTAAGAGACCGCATCACCCCAAGAATGTCTGTCTGTCCGTCCCACCAGAGTGGATCAGAGTACCTCGGATAACGATTGCATCGGATAACACTAGAATCAGATAACAATCATTGGATAATGATTCTGGATAACGATTCTTTAGCGTTATCCGAGGCAATCGTGTGTGTGTGTGTGTGGATTAGGTAGAACATCTACCCAATCCACCACCCCCAGCGATCCATCGAGAAGAATGCAGTAGGGTCAGGGGAAGAGGCGCTCGCTCGCTCACACGTGAAAAGGCGTGCTCATGAGCGCCTCTTCCCCCGGCCCTACTGGACTCTTAGAGATTGGTAAGAGAGCAGTAGGGTCGGGGGAAGAAGCGCTCGCACGCACGCGAAAAGGCACGCTCACAAGTGATCGGTAAGAGTGCAGTAGGGTCGGGGGAAGAGGCACTCACAAGCGCACCTTTTCGCATGCGAGCGAGCACCTTCCCCCCCTGACCCTACTGCACTCTTAGCGATTGCTATGGTTGGGGGTTGGATTGGGCTACCGCTACCCAATCCATCCCCCAAACGCAGCAATGACTTCAGGGACAAACTGCAAGGTTTGTCCCTGAAGTCAAACTGATCCTAGGGTAGCGATTGGGTCAGCTTGGCTAGCGATTGGGTCAGCCTAGGGTCAGCTTGACTTCGGGGACAAACCATGTGGTTTGTCCCTGAAGTCAGGGCTTTTTTTTTAGCATTGTTCGATGCATGCATCGGACAACGCTAAAAATCGGATAACATAATGACTTGTGGAACCAAGTCATAACGTTATCCGAGGTTTCACTGTACATCACATAAATAGTGTCTCGTTTAAAGAGCAGAATTTTCTCTGAAAGTTCGCTTCACTTAACAAATCAAACCAACCAAAAACTAACTTAACAAATAAATCAGGGTTTGCAATCCCCTCCACCAGAAGTCACAATTGGTCACTTACAATGGTGTTTCGCTTAAAGAGCAATCCCATGGAATGCATTAGGCTCTTTAAGTGAGGTACAACTGTAGATAAATAGGGATCACTTCAGTGGGAAAAGATCTTGGGGACTTGAAAGGAGCCTCATTTGGGCATCCCCTGAGTTCCTCCAGCAAAAAAACCTTTCAACCAAGAAAGCACCTCTGTATGCTTCTGACATGATAAAAAAAAGTAGGTCTTCCCTGCACTTATTTATTTTTTAAAATAAAATGTGCACACTATTAAAAAAATTCACACACCATCTAAGCAAGTGAACAATTCTACGTCTGGTTTGGCCCTTTGCATGTGTCCTGCGTGCAGAGCTCAGTGCAAAAAAAACCCATGTCACTATCCAGAGTTGCAATTAGAGCACCTTTTTATTAATATTATGCTATGTCCTGTCAAGTCACATCCAATTCACAGCAACCCTAATAGGGTTTTCCAGGTTTATTTAAGGAGTGATTTTGCCAATATTAAACGATGAGTCTCTACATCCAGTGAAAAGATAAACTCAGACTCTTCTGAGTCCTAGGGTGAGTTGTTGTTCTTACTATATGACTCTGGCCGTCAAATAAATCAAAAGCATCACATAATGAACTCAGTTACAAACATAAAAAACAAGGTGTTCTTAACAATAAATTAGGCAGCCATACTATTTCAGACGTAACATGTCACAGAGTGTTGAAACAAGCACACACCTAAGACTATTTCTAGCCTAGACATGTCCAAATACATTTAATTTGTCTTTCACCCTGAAATGGTGCCCAAGTTTCTATATGCATACAAGCAGACTCCCAGAACAAATAAAGTTAAATTAAGACTTTGAGTACAGCCTGCTTGGCTGGCACTATCCTTTGCTTTTCTCCCACCCCCCTCTTTTTTTTTGAACCCAGTTAAGAAAATAAAGCAAATCTTTTTAACCTGGCTCTGCCTCTCCATGGGGGAAGCCAGAATATTAACCTAAATCATACTGTATCTTAATCCCTTTTTCTACAATGTTATCCAGAAATAGTTTCCCAAGCACCTACCAAATCCAGTGTACGCTATTACAATTCCCATTATCCCCAGCCACCATGTCCAAGGGTCACAACAACGGCCTGAGGAGGAAGATTCCATGGCCTAGCAGGTGGCTGAGGACCTTGCCCCCTCCTCTGGGCCCACAAAAATGGCCAGAGAGAGAAGATTCCATGGCCTGGCAGTCAGCTGAGAACATTGCCCCTCCTCTGGGACCACAACACCGGCCAGAGGGTAGTTAGTCTGTATTCTGCTTTTGTTGTTTTGTGAGGTTGTATTTTATGATTTTTACTGTACTGTTGCTATTTTGACTGTAAGCCAACCTGAGTCGCCTCGGCGAGTGGGCAGCAATATAAATCTGAATAAATAAATAAATAAATAATTGATGTACTTCAAGTTACAGTACAATTCTTCCGATGTGTGTGTTTCATGTCCGACATTATTCTGGGTTGAAAGGATTTTTGCTGGAGAAACTCCACTCAGGGGACACCTGAATGAGGTTCCTTTCATGTCCCCAGGATGTACAGTTATCAGGTATCAAACCCCAACCTTCCAGATGACTTTATTAAACCACTAATAACAGAACAGCTGGCTTGCTATGATAGTTCATCTTCTGCAGACTGAGCACAAGTATGCAATTTTTCTGAACTATGCACAAACTCTGGTGTTCAGAAGATGATTTGTCATATCAAAAACTAGCTATTTGTTCAAATTTTTATTGGTCTAATAAAAATATCACCTGTATAGTCAAACCTCGCATAACGAGCGTTTCGCTTAGTGAAAAACTCACATAACGAGCAAGTTTTCCACTAAACGGTCCGACTCGCATAATGAAATTTTTGCTATGCGAGTCAGACTTTTCCCTATGGAAAAACTCGTATAACGAGCGTTTCTATGGGAAAAACTCACATAGCGAAAATTTTTCGCTATGCAAGTTTTCCCCCTTGAAAAACTCATTATGTGAGTTTTTCCATAGGGAAAAGTCCGACTCGCATAGCGAAAAATTTGTTATGCGAGTCTGACTCGCATAGCGAAAACCTCGCATAGTGAGCAGCCTTGCGGAACGAATTAAATTCATTATGCGAAGTATGACTGTACAGTTGTACCTCGCTTAAAGAGCACAATGCGTTCCACAGGATTGCTCTTTAAGCGAGTTTGCTCTTTAAGCAAAACACCATTGTAAATGACCAATTGTGTGGGGGGGGGGGATTGTGAACCCCGACTTATTTGTTAAGTGAGTTTTTGGTTGGTTTGATTAGTTAAGCAAAACGAATATTTATAGAAAATTCTGCTCTTTAAGCAAGTTACTCTTTAAGCGAGGCGCTCTTTATGCAAGGTTTGACTGTACAGTAAAACACCGGATAACGTTTGCACCGGATAACGCTAGAATCGGATAACGATGCAAGATTTTTGGAAAAACTTTGCATCAGATAACGATCTTTTTAGCGTTATCCAAGCCAATCGTGGGGGGGGGGGATTTGGATTGGGTAGAACATCTACCCATTCCACACACACACACCCCAGCGATGGATCGCTGCTACTGAACTAGGGTCGGAGGAAAGGCACATGGGTGCCTGCCTTTCCCCCGGCCCTAGTTCAGCCTGAGCGATCGCTGGACGAAGCCTAGCGGCGCCTGGTGTAGCTAGATCGAGCGGCTAGGCTTTGTCAACAGCCTGTTCGGACACGAGCTAGCTAAGAGGCCATTAGGGTGGGGGGAACAGGCACCCGCTCGTGCGCTACAAAGCGCATGGGCGGGTACCTCTTGTCTTGCCACCCGACACAATCCTTAGTGCTTGTTAAGGATCGTGTCGGGTGGCAAGAGAGGGGCACCCGCTGGCGCACCTTGTAGCGCACGAGCGGGTGCCTGTTCCCCCCCCACCCTAATGGCTAGCTAAGGGGCCATTAGGGTGGGAGGAACAGGCACCCGCTCGTGCCCTACAAGGCGCACCAGTGGATGCCTCTCTCTTGCCTCCCGACATGATCCTTAACCAGCACTAAGGATCATGTTGGGTGGCAAGAGAAGGCGCGCAAACGAACGCCTTCTTCCCCCCCCCCCCACGCTAATGGCCCCTTAGTGCTTGTTAAGGATCATGTCGGGTGGCAAGAGAGGGGCATCCGCTGAAGCGCCTTGTAGCGCACGAGCGGGTGCCTGTTCCCCCCACCCTAATGGCTAGCTAAGGGGCCATTAGGGTGGGGGGAACAGGCACCCGCTCGTGCCCTACAAGGCGCACCAGTGGATGCCTCTCTCTTGCCTCCCGACATGATCCTTAACAAGTGTTAAGGGTCGTGTCGGGTGACAAGGCAAGATGTTTGCCCCCGAAGTCAAGCTGACCCTAGGCTAGCAATCGCTAGCCTAGGGTCAGTTTGACTTCAGGTACAAGCTGATCCTTGCAGACGCGTGATCGCACGCCAAGGCAAGGATTGGCTTGTCCGAACCCCCCCCCCCCCGGGGAGGTCATTTCAGACAAGCCGATCCTTGCAGATGCACAATCGCGTGCCTAGCCAAGGATCGGCTTGTCCGAAATCCCCTCCCCTCGGTGCATGGTTTGTCCCTGACGTCAGGGCTTTTTTTTTAGCGTTGTTCAATGTATGCATTGGATAACACTAAAAATCGGATAACATCATGACTTGTGGAACCAAGTCATAACGTTATCCGGTGTTAGTGTACTTGCATTCAAATTCTTAAGGGCTACATGGCTTTTTCTTAATGTTTTGAACTACAAAAAATACCATCATTGGCCATCTATGACACCACTCATAGGACAACATGGATTCTTGACAACTACCAAAAAGGTCAGCAAGCTGAAGAAAGCATCTGCTTATGCCCAACAGGTAACATTATTAATTTGATTTTAATTAGCTTCACTTACTTGGTGGGTAGATTAAATTTTGATCCAAGCTATATAAAGGAGGCTGTTGGGTTTCTATATTGCCTTTCTTCAGTTCTCCAGACAAATAGAAACCTTACCTTGCAAAAGCAGGCAATGAAGGGAAGGGAGGGGAGAACGTAAATTATTAGACAGGTCTTTGCTTGAAAAAATGGGCAGAAAATTCCAGCCAAACGCTACCAAGGGAGAAGCTTGAAACTATACATCAGCTGTTGCTTTTGTATATAAGGAAAGTTACTCCTACCTTTCTGTCACCTTTATGTCATCTAAGTCATTTTTAAACAAGTTGAACAGGACGGGGGGCCCTGAGGCATTCCATAAACTCTCCCTTGCTCAAAGCTCCCTCACTGCCTCAGGATTTTGTCTCAAAAGTCTTTTTAAAAAGATTGCAAGGCACGTGTTATTATTTTCTTTTTGATACTGCAAGCTTAAATGTTACTGCACAGTTTGGCACAATAACTTTAAGTAGATATGCTCTTACTGTGCTGTATGTTGTCATGTCATTGAGCTTCCAAAGATATTATAGCAAGGGTTTAAACAAAATTGTGACACAATAAATTGCATAATGATAAACCGAGAAAGTTCAGAAGATTTTGTCCCTGAGAATAAGGTGAGGCAGGGGGAAGGAATAAGCTGTTTTCAAAACAGATTCTTCCAAGGCTGTTAGAATGATGTATCACATTTTAACACAGAATAAATGTGTTCAGTGACATTTCTAATGTGGGAAGGGAATCAAGCTCTCATGCCATATGCCAATTAAGCAGTACATTCTTCAGAACATTTAACTGCTGCAAAAATGTGTTACTGTCATATATTTCTGAATTATCCAGATTTTCCATAGTGTTATCAAGCAAAAATCTAAAAAGATAAATCTCCAATCAGTTTACTTTCATATGTCATGTATAAGAAAGTTTCAGATCTCCTTCAATTTCCCAATTAAATAGAACAGAATTATTATAGATTTAAACTTGCAAGCAGAGCATGTTTATAAAATCACAAATATACACAATGACTATTTGTACTTATTACTAAATATCTTCCAAAAATATCAATCTATAATTTGTATAGGCTCACATTTAAACTAAATAACACCCTGACAAAAATCTTAAAATGCAACCATTCCATTGCCTCAACATATTTTTCCATTGGAAATAGAATTAGATGAGGTAAGACTTGTTATCTAGTCAGAAATGTCCTGGTCAATGAATTTCATGGCGACCACAAAATGCTTTTATACCATAGATTCTTCCCTCTATTGGAAAGCACTTGTGCCACTCTTCCTCAAACAGACAGTGCTTGATTACAATATCAGTTATTATTCCTCGTCCTGGGAATTAAAAGCTGCCTCCATGGCACCTCCCTATAGGGCAGAAGTTCCCAATGTTTTCCCGCCAGGGCCAGAGGCATTGCTGCACCCATTAGTTACATTTTTGTTGTCATTGGCGGTGGCAGGAATTGTGCTGTTTTTTCAGGGTTTTGAACAGTCTCTGCTGCTTCCCAGGGCAACGGGAGCCTTTTTGGAGCATAACTGCTCTGGTTTGGGATTTTTTCCAAGCCTTCTCCACTGTGCTTCACGCTGCATTCGGTGCTTGGGTTGGGGGGGGGGATGAACGGGCACACGTGTCTCCCTCCCCAACCTAAGCGCCAATCGCACGCCACAACCCAAGTGCCAGTTTGCTTGGGGAGGGAAGGTGCTTTGTCTCCCCAAGGAAACTGGATCGACCCCATTCCCTTTTCTCTTCGGAAAGGGAACAGGGCTTTTTTTTTAAACGTTGTGCGATCAATCCATCGCACAACGTTAAAAACTGGAGAGAAAGATGGAGGGAGAGGGAGGGAAGGAGAGACATACACTTACACAAACCAATTCTAAAAATCAAAGGCCATATAAAATCACATGATTTTGGTTGTCCACCAGAAGGTCAACAGGGATGGAACCAACCTACCTTTTATAAAAAGATTCTGCTAAAGAAAACTCTGTCTTGTGTGTTCACCAACCCAGTGTCCCATACAACAGGGCCTCTATTGAAGACCTTGAAATCTAGACAGCTTCATAAATGAGGAAGTGAGCTTTCAATTATTCTGGCGGAAACAGCTTAGGACTTTGTAGCTCCTAATCAGCACTACAAATTGAGTGCGGAAACATACTGTAAACCAGTACACATAATTCAAGACCAATACATTATCTTGAAACTGCACAGCAAACAATTACTTATAACAACTGCATTTTGCAATATCTGTAACTTCCAAGCATTAAAAAAAAACACAGCATCACACAATGTCTTAGAGTAGTCTCATTCCTACATCACATATAGGGGGATAAGACCTGTAGTTAGCAGATTTCTTAAAACCATCTACATCCATTCACAGCAGAGGTGGAATTTGAACCAGATACAGTAGAACCCTGCATAACGAAAAAAACTCCGTTCCATGAAGCTCTTCGCTATGCGGTTTTTTTCATTATGCGGTTCCATATGGGAGACATCCCACATAACAAAAAAAGTTCATTAACCATTAAGCGGGTATACCCTCGTTACCGAAAACCCTGCATAACAAAAAAAAAAGGTTATGCAGGGTATCACCTTTGCATAATGAACACTTCTTTATGCAAATTATTTGCTAGCGATGCATTCGTTATGCAAGGTACCACTGTACCTCCGGTGTACTCACATTTTAGCAATTATACTACTCTAGCCAGTGGTGGGCAGCTAAAAATTTTCACCACCACACCATGGGCGGAGCCTATGTCATGGGCAGAGCCTACGTCATTGGCGGTCTAGTCATGCCTGCCATATGGCCATGTATACATCTGCACACGCGGGCAGCACTGGCTCTTTGGGTGTAAATGGAGATGAGCACTGCACCCTAGAGTTGGATATGACTGACTTTTGAGCAAGGGAGACCTTGAACCACTTGTAGGGACAAAACTTGCCGTCAAATTTGAATACCAATCAGGGATCTTCTGTTATTAGGTAAAGGTTGCCCTTGCTCGAAAGCTAGTTGTTACCAAGGGTTCAGTGTTCATTTCTGTTTATAGCCAAAGTGCCAAAGACTTGATCC
The DNA here is from genome assembly GCA_030440675.1 of Furcifer pardalis. Classification (NCBI taxonomy): domain Eukaryota; kingdom Metazoa; phylum Chordata; class Lepidosauria; order Squamata; family Chamaeleonidae; genus Furcifer; species Furcifer pardalis. The sequence goes on from CP126890.1 coordinate 234,565,720, forward strand.
ACAAAAGCTCAGATTAAAATACAGTAGTCTTTAAGGTGCCACAACATTTTTGTCTTTTTGTTTTGTTTACTCTGATATGCTTGCACAGAATAAAACTTTTAAAATGGTAGCTGTGTTAGCCTGGGCAGGGAGGTGGGCGTGGCCACCCAATTTCAACCCCTCCCCCAAAGGCCACCCAATTTCACCACCACCCTGCCCAAAGGCCACCCAATTTTGTTCTCTCCCCCCCCCCGGCCGGGGGGTGCGAACCTGTTGCTGCCCACCACTGACTCTAGCTCTCTCCTGATGGAAAAACTGATGGTTTTATATGCCCAATGAAAACTGCAGCATTTTCAGCTTCTGCATCAAAAACCACCTCAATACCGTACTTCATCTTTTCTACTTATTTTACATCTCTGTCGATGCCATTGGTTATCCAGAATCGTTATCCAATGAAAGTTTTTTCCAAAAAACTTGCATCGTTATCCGATTCTAGCATTATACGATGCAATCGTTATCCGAGGTATTACTGTAGTAGCATGGAAAACAGAGGGGAGGACATCACTTGAATCCACAAATGACCAAGTGAAGAACTACAATTACGTGAGCGCCTTCCCCCCCTCGACCCCACTGCACTCTTAGCGATCGCTAAGAGTGCAGTAGGGTTGGGGGGAAAGGCGCTTGCTCGCATGTGAAAAGGAGAATTGATAGAGAATTGAATTGCTCATGTGATCACTAAGAGTGCAGTAGGGTCAAGGGGAAAAGGCGCTCACTCGCTCACCTTTTCGCACACGCGCGAGCGCCTTTCGCCCTGACCCTACTGCTCTCTTAGTGATCGCTACGTTGGGGGGTTGGATTGGGCTACCCAATCCACCACCCAACCGTAGCGATGGATCGCTGGGTGTGTGTGGATTGGGTAGATGTTCTACCCAATCCACATACATCCCAGACAATTCCCTCGGATAACGCTAAAAAAGGTTATCCAGAATCGTTATCCGTTAAAAGTTTTTTCCAAAAACTTGCATCGTTATCCGATTCTAGCGTTATCTGATCCAATTGTTATCCGAGGTATTACTGTAGTAGCATGGAAAACAGAGGGGAGGACGTCATTTGAATCCACAAATGACCAAGTGAAGAACTACAATTATCTGTCCTCCTTCGTGAATCACACAAGTGGGTAATAATACTTTTGTGTCAGAGATTACTCTAGGTTGAAAGGATTTTAGGGGATACCTAAATGAAGCTCCTTTCATGTCCCCAAGTGCATATCTCAGGTATAGAAACCCAACCTTCCAGTCTCCAGCTCAGCATCTTAACTACTAAGACACCAGGGAGCTACACAAGTGGGTGACTGACAAGCTCACTTACCAGGTGATCTGCTTTCCCAAATTCAGCATCACATTTTGCTCCAATATCCAATCTGTAATATTTGATGGGTGTCAATACTTGAGACCACATTGTAGCCTTATAAATGTCTTTTAAGTGGGTTGTTTTAAGAAATGCTTTTAAGGCAGCAACAGCTCTGGTTAGATGTTCCTTCAGAGATTCAGGAAGCGATCTCTTTGTCAATGGTAGGATGCTGGGATTGTATTAAAGAGCCACTTGGAACAGCATTTGGGGTTATTTGAGTATCAATTTTTGAGTGCTTATACTTAACAAACAGACTTAGTTTTCAGAAGATGAATAGTCCTTGAAGTATAGAATGCTTGGGCTCGATAACTGTGAATTTCCATCTCTGTGTAGGGAGACAGAAAGAAGCTTTGAAACATGAGGAGCTGGTTAAGATAAAAATCAGAAGCATTTTGGGTAGAAAAGTCAAATCTGGAAAAATTATAACTATCTCTACTGAACTGTAAGAAAGATTGGTCAAGTCACAGAGGACACAACTGACTTGCTCATCATGCAGCTGTAACGACCAATTAAACTACAGTTTTATATTTAAGTAATCTCAGGCCTGCTGTAGCCACTGGTTCAAATTGTGATTTCATTCCTTAGAAGTCTTTGAAGCCTTTAGCTGTTTTTTCAGTGTTTTCGTTTCATGCTGCTGCTTTGATCTTTTAACACGAGTTGGGTCAAAGTCAGAAGATGTTTTTAAAAATTGATGACGAAGATGCTCAAGCTACAGATGCTGACATCACCATCGAAGATGTAGTTTTCAGAGATGACAGTGACTTTGAAGTAGACATTTGCATGTTCTCAGGTTCTCTTGGTACCTGATTCTCAAGTAGCTGCAACAAATTTTGAATGGAGAGCTTCCAGGTTGATTTACTTGGACACTGTCTTTATGATTTCCTTGGACGCTGTTGAAACTAAAGAGACCTGATGAGATGGCAATGCAACTACATGAAGGGATTTTTGCCATAGCTGAAATGTTAAACTTGATTGCAGGAAGACTTCAGAATGACAAAACAGTAACCAAAACCATGTTTTCAAAGAACTCATGGAGATAAGGAAGAAAACTTCAGGAAAAAAGACAAATAACAACAACAGGCAAGGTTTTTAAAAGGATAAATGAAAAAAAATAGTTTTAAACCATCATTCCTAGGAGTTTTCTCAGTAGCAGTTAAAAGGAACAGAGGGATAGCCATTAGGTACAGAGATATGAACAGACAAGGGGCTATTCTAACAGTTCTTTCTTTAACATTTAGGACAATGTTTTCCAACCTTTGGTTTTTGGGCTTCAATTCCCAGAAGTCTAAATCATTACATTGGCTGATCAGTGCTTTGGGGAATTGACTTAGGTTTGCTAACTGTTCTAGGAGGTTCCAATAAGCTTTGCACAGGCATAGAAACACAAACATCTGTGATTCACAAAGAATAACTGGAAAATTTCTGTACCTCCCACAGGTTTGAATGCATTAGTTTGAAAAAGAGTTCCGGGGGGGGGGGGGGGATCAAGCAAAACTGCAAGATTAAGGCTGTAATTCTATGTCTCAGGAAGGATATTATAATAAGCTTAGGAACCTGTGGATCTTTTCGGGGAGGGGGGGATATCTGCAAGGTCTGATCAAGATGCCTTTCTCATACCCCTGAAACCTCTACATCCCTTATCACTCATGAATACTGAGGTATATTATTTATTGCAAAACAATGGATTTCCAGAATCCAAGCCCTCTAGGCCTCAAACAGGCACAAAATACATGAAGGGTTTATTCTAGCTCTGAAGCTGATGTAAATAATTTCTCTCCCACTGTTTGTGGCAGAAAGGAAACAGTTCAACATAAAAACAATCAAAATAAAAAGGAAGTATAAAAGGGCTTTGAATGTAGCAGTTTATTTGGTTTAGGAACTGCTGTACATGCTTTGTTGAGTTACTGTGCCCAAAACTAAAGGTAGTATCAAAAGAAACAACATAATAGAATGTTGTCTACTAATTTGGACTCATTTTGTGCAACTGATCATACAACCAAACTCACAATCTGTGTAAGACTGGGCCCACAACAGAGATCATGAAAGAGTAAGGGGACCACTTGCCCAATGTTTCTTATGTAGCTGGGTAACACAACAGGATACTGGGTGCTGTGCATTAAGAAGCACCTGCAAATTACTAAATGCACAAAGAAAACTATATAACTAATAAATGTGAACAGACATTTTACTCAGCAGATCTGAATAAGAGAGAAAATGTTTGTCAAAAAATCAAAATGCAAACAAAAATCTGCAAACATTTCAAAAAGGAGGAATCTCTCCAAAACAGGAATAAAGCAAGCATCAAAGCAGAAAGCTGAGAATTTGATAAATAAAAGCTTTAACATGAGCTTATCTCTAACTTTGAAGCTTCTTCAAAGTATTATAAAAAGACTCCTTTCAGTAAAGAAATTTTTCTTTTTATACAATAGAAGTGAGTTCTCCCAATGATCTAAAAATGTAGAAATGCTGATAAGAGAATAGGACTCCTAGAGATATTAAGTCTTCAACTACATGTGTTGTACTTACACCTTTGCTTAACTATTTCATTAAGTCCAAAACAGCCCTTCAAAATATTCTGGCACAGAGGGATTATAGCCACATCCCAGCTGTCCTTGCTTCTGTACTTTCCCAGCAAGCTATAGTACAGATCATGTGCTCATTTTCTGGGATCCTCAAGCACTGGGTTATGCTACATGAGGAAAACTTCTTTTGGTATTTGTTCGTAGTTTAAATATACTTGAACTTCCATTTTAAAAAGCCAATAAACTCAATTCTTCAGAAAACCTCCAGGTTATGAATATGGGATACCCGGCTTCTATATTCCACAATTCAAAATGTAATGAAGCTGATCTTTAGGGAGAGTACAGGATGGAGTGAGCTCAAAAGTAAGGAATTGCATGTAGATAAATAGGGACCACTTCAATGGGAAGGTAAACAGCGTGCCACATGACTACAGAAATGTCTGCAAAGCAGACAGCACTGGCTCATCTTTCCGAGCCCAAAATTATCTATTCTCAGAAGTTCAGTGAGTTGGAGTACAGTATCTGGTTATGGAACTAGAGTCAGGAGTTTGATTCCATAATGTGGCTCCCAGGGAAGAGCCAGTCTGTGAGGCCTTGAGAATGCTTATGCTTGGTGTTCAACATTACCAACTTCAGAGGCTACTTCAGTATTTGTCTAGCCTAGTGATGGCGAATTTTGGCACTCCAGATGTTCTTGAACTTTAATTCCCAGAAACCTTGATCAGCAAGAGTGTTGATTTGGACTTCTGGTAATTGAACTCCAAGAATACCTGGAGTGTCAAGGTTTGCCAGCACTGGCCTAGGCTTTTCTGCCTTCAGTGAAAATATGGAATATTAGAGTATTATAGAAGCACAGAGTTGGAAAGGGGCATTTTAGATCAGGGGTGGACAAACTATGGCCTGTGGCACCAAATAATCTGGCCCACACTGCCCTCATCACTCCAAGAAGCAAAAGTAAAATGCACCTGTGCACACATATAACACCCACGTGCATGCGCATAAAGCTGCAGTAAATGCACTCGGGGCTATCATAAACACGTTTACAACAGCCACGGGCAGGTTTTATGGCGGGAGGAAACACATGACCGGCTCGAAAAGTTTGGTCACCCTTGTTTTAGACCATCAAGTCCAGCCCCCTGCTCAATGCAAAAATCCAAATCAAAGCAGATATGACAGATGGTTGTCCAATTCTCCCTTGAATCATCTGACAATTGCAATCATCCCTTGAATTCTTCTAATCATAATGAATTGTGAGGGACTAAAAATCCAAAGCAATCTGTATCCCATAGAATCAGCCAAAGGGCAACAAAAATAAATTCAAAAGCAGATTTGCATAGAAAGAAGTGGCAAGGACAGCATATGATGCAATACAAATGGCCAGATGTCGTCAGTTCCAATATCACTATCCCATTATAATCCAACCAATTTAGTTTGGTGCTGTGAATCTGAAGGTCATTACAAATGAGGTTGTCATAGAAGCACTGTTTCCAAGGCTCTGGAATTTATAGTGCTTCTGTACCAACACTGGTAAAATCTTATCAGTAATATTATAGTTCATTCTGGACTCTGCTATTCAACATGGTTTTAAGGAGAGCAATAAAGATAATAAAACCCACTATAGAAATCCTGGAAGGACAAGTTGTAAGAACAGTGCATGTTTAGTTTAAAAAAAAACAGTATGGAAAGCTTTATGAGATTCCATCAGCTTTATGATACTTACAAGATCTGAAACAAGAGTTAAACCACCATTCTTTAGTGGAATTGTGAGAGATTTAAAAGAGATAACAGGAAATACAATTTCGAACAAAGCACAGTTAAATGGTGGCATTCATTGGCACAAAAGATAATGACTACTATCTTAAGTAAAGGTTGCCCTTGCTCGAAAGTACTCATATCTGTCTCTAGGGTTCAGTGCTCATCTCTATTTATAGCCAAAGAGCCAATGCAGTCTGCCTCTGCAGACGTTTCCGTGGACATATGGCAAGCATGCTTCAACACCGGAGTGCACAAAACGCTGTTTACCTTCCCACCAAAGTGATCCCTATTTATCTACTTACAATTTCCTGCTTTCGAACTGTTAGGTTGGCAAGAGGACTACTATGTCACATGATTTTAGAGAGAGATGAGATAAATTCATATACTGTATCAGAATTCTATTGGACATTTTCTGACAAGAAAGTCTTGTTGGATTCCAATGCAAATTAAATCTACTTCTGCAACTGTTTCTGTTGTAAAGGTATGGAGCTAATTTTCTTAATGGAAATCACAATTTGTGCAACATTGATGCTTGCACTAGGAGAACAATCCCCATTACTGACTAGTGGACTTTTCATACATAGAAGCATCACAGAATATTAGACACTGTTACTAGGGCTACTAATATGAAGTCTAACATCAGACTGAATCTTGAGTTGTTCAACACTGAAAATTAGCCCCTGCAGAAAACTGTAAGATCCCCTTTCTCCAAGACTGTCAAAAGATGATCACACTTTTTTGGTCTGGTGTTCTCCCTCAATACCACAAATTAGGTTATAATAGGGATTATGTCACTCACAATCAGTCTCGCCAAATGAGCAAATGGGGAAGTAGGATGGGACTGTAATCTAATTGCATCTGGAGGCTTACCTTACATATTTCCTATTTCTAGACTAGTTTGTTACTCTAAGAAGTCAACTTCTCAGAAAAATCACAGAGCTCTAACTACTACACCAGTTTCTATTACTGCATGTACAACTCTGTTTTTATAGTATTTTTACCCTACTGTTCACTTCAAAAGTATCCCAAAGTATCTTACACATAAGACCTTTCCAACATGAATCTTCATAGGCTTCTAATCTTTATAAACACAAAATGAAAAAGGGTGGCAACAAATTAGGGAAAAAGCAAATTCAGGCACCAGACCAGAGGTGCACAAGTACAGGATTAAGCTTTCATCCAAGACATTCCTGTGGCCATAAACTCTAAATGATTATAGGTACATTTCCAGTTCTAAGAAATGGGTTTTAGGGACTATTAAAAGATGTGCAGTAGGGGCCTCTATGATCTCATTCAAATGTGAAGTGACAATTCTAGAGGCTTCCAAGAACCATAATTCACCTTAGGTGAGGGATGGGGGACAGGAAAAATGTATTTGTTAGTAGTGAGAATAAAATCCAAAATTTTAAAAATTAATGTGAAATATCTGGTTTTTTCCATTTCACTTTTTTATTATTAAAATGCTTTTTCATCTTATGTGATGGGAGTTTAAATTTAAAATATATTATGGCTCAAACCACCTTCCTTATGAGATACATACCACAATTTTTCATTTATTCTTGGTCTTTTATCTCCATGCAGAAATTATTTATAATAATTTATCATTGTTTTAATTCCCCTTCTGTTAATTTTATTGGTATAATCCAAAATAAAATGTATTTTAGATAACATTTTCATAACGGATCCTCCAAAATAATGATAATTTAAAATTTTATACATTTCAAAAGTTTCCTTTAATTCATCTTTCACCTTTATCAAAATTCCTTATTTTTAGAACCTGCAAGTTCCTAGTTATCTGTATTCCCAGATATTTATAGCTTGATTTTACTTTAATCATAAATTTTGCTTTGATCACCTCCATTTCCTGTCTATCATTATTATGATTTTTATTCCAATTTACTTTTAGCCCTGTTATTTTTTCAAACTTTCCAAGTGACCCTAAATTATATTTAAAGCTTTCATTGTTTCTTTTATACTTAATAGGGTATCATCAGCAAACAAGATAATTGTGAAGTAGCTTAATAAGTACAAAAGCTTGAGGGAGAAGACTCCATGGCCTAGCAGGTGGCTGAGGACCTTGCCTCCTCCTCTGGGACCACAACAACAGCCTGAGGGAGAAGACTCCATGGCCTGGCAGGCGGCTGAGGACCTTGCCCCCTCCTCTGGGACCACAACAATGACCTGAGGGGGAAGACTCCATGTCCTGGCAGGTGGCTGAGGACCTTGCCCCCTCTTCTGGGCCCACAACAACGGCCCGAGGTGAGTTAGTCTGTGTTCTGCTTTGGTTGTTTTGTAAGGTTTTATTTTATGATTTTTACTGTATTGTTGCTGTTTTGACTGTAAGCCGCCTGAGTCTTCTCGGTGAGTGAGCGGCAGTATAAATCTGGACAAATAAATAAATAAATCTTTCCTTATCCTTTTCTACTTTGTTTAAAGAGCATAATGTGTCCCACAGGATTGCTCTTTAAGCAAGTTTGCTCTTTAGGCGAAACACCATTGTAAGTCACCAATTAGGACTTCCGGTGGGGGGATTACGAACCCTGATTTATTTGTTAAGTGAGTTTTTGGTTGGTTTTATTTGTTAAGTGAAGTGAACATTCAGAGAAAATTCTGCTCTTTAAGCATGTTACTCTTTAAGCGAAGCACTCTTTATGAGAGGTTTGACTGTATCTAAAATGAGTGTCTCTGAGGAATGATTTAAAATATTATTTAAATCATTTTGAATTAAATTAATCCCACCTGTTTAGGAAGGCCACATTGTTAAGAAGGCATTTTCCAACCCATGTGTTGGACTGTTGATTACTAAGTTCACTTAGACATAAATTCAGGAGGAATGTATTTTTCAGTCACTGCACTGAAGCTCAATGAATGGTGGAATGGTAGCAGTGGCAATGGTAACTGGGAGGAAGGGGCACAACAGAAACAGCAGAAAGCCTCGTTGTTTTTCTTCATTTTCTTTCTGTGAGATACGAAATCAGTGCATTGTATGATTTCACCTTCCTGCTTCTAGTGAAGGGATAATCATACCATGAGGATGCCACACCATTAATTCCATTATGCCCTAAGATTTTTTTTAATTGTGTCAGAAGCACAGACAGGTGCTTTCTGGGTTGAAATGATTTTTTGCTGGAGAAATTCCACTCAGGGGGTGCCCGAATGAGGCTTCTTTCATGTCCCCAAGACCTTTTCCACCGAAGTGGTCCCTATTTATCTACTTGCAATTTCTTGCTTTCAAGCTGCTAGGTTGGCAGAAGCTGGGACATAGATGGGTGCTCATTCCATTATGCAGTACAGTACTTGGGTCTTTAACTGCCAACCTGCTGGCCTTCCAGCCAGAAAGGCAAGCTTCTTAACCACTGAGCCACCGCAGTCCCATGCCCTATGATACCAGCCAATGGAAAGAAAGAAGTAACGTTATAGGCTTAGATACATCACAGCGGTATATAGCATAAGTAGCAGTAACACAGATTCTAAATATGAATAATGAATGTTCAGCAGTTTAGAAAAAAAAAACTTTTCCCAAGAAAACTAGGCTAGCAAAAGTTTAGATACATTATCAAATGGTCCATGAGACAATACAAAAAAAATTGTTTAATGTTGAATTTCCTGAATAGGGATAAAAATAAAATTCACCTCTTGGCTAGAAGTTAAACAAACTTACCAAAGCAGTTGGACCACAAATAAACAAACATTTGCAAACAGGTTTTTTGTAAAGCATAGACCCATTAAGATTTTCCACTCCTTTAAATCAATAGACCTTCTGTTCTTCACTGAGAACGTATCCCTATCATGACTTTGTTATTATTTGTTCTAGATATTAAGAAAGCCAGAAGTAAAGATTCACTTTTTAAAATGAGACAAAACATAGTCTGTATAACAAGCAGCTGCTTCACTTTTTTGTTTAAATTGGTACAGTCAAATCTTGAGAAAAGAATGGCTCAATTTAAGAAAAACTTGAGATACATCCAGAAATCTCAGAAAAAATCAGGTTTGAGATATGAATTTTCAATAGGATTTTTTTTTTGAGATACCTGTACAGTAGAACCCCATATAATGGAGAGAAAAAACTCCAATCTGCTGAGCTCTTTGCTATATGATTTGTTCGTTATGCGAAGCACATTGGGAATACCCTGCATAACGGGGGGGGGGGGGGGGGATGTTCGCCATCTCAAAAAAAAGTTTTGTTATGCAGGGTATTGCAAATAGCACACTAACACTTCACAAATTTTTCGTTATACTAAGTGTTTGTTATACAGGGTTCCAGGTACAAAATTCAATGCATTCCTATGGGAAATTGCATTCAATGTATTCCTATAGGAAATTCAAGATAAGAATTTTTTGAGATACAACCAACCTTGAGGAATGAATTAAATTCGTATGTAGGTTTGACTGTATTGCAAAGAGAAAAAGGGAAATTGATAGCAATAAATCCATGTCAGTAACAGGAGTTGAAAAATCCATGTTAATAAATATAGTGTGGCCTTTTCAAGACACGTTTTTAATATTCTAATGCTCTAAGAACTGGAAACAGCTAAAATACTACTATTGTATTTTACCACTATTCTGGTACTTTTACAGTACACTGTTTGGAAAGTCACTTCTTTTGTGCACAGCTTGTTTTTACAAACACCATTTTAGATTGGTGTGGTTATCTGTTTACACATAGAACCTCTGATATTCCCCCCCCCCCGCGTGTGCTTTTCTGGAAGTCCTATTTTGTACAATTAATGCTGTTCTCCATTACAGCATCTCCCATTAGAAAAAGCCCCACCCAAATCGAAATCCATTGTTATAGAATTCAACTTATACACAGAGCACATAATACGCAATGCAGGGATGGAGGAATCACAAATTGGGATCAAAATTGCTGGGAAAAACATTAACAATTTGAGATATGCAGATGATACCACCCTAATGGCAGAAAGTGAGGAGGGCCTCAAGAAGCTCCTGATTAGGTTGAAAGAAGAGAGTGAAAAAGCTGGCTTGAGACTCAATATAAAGAAAACCAAGATACACTAGTACCCCGTATAACGTTATGACTTGGTTCCACAAGTCTCGTCGTTATCCGGTTTTTAACGTTGTGCGATACATTGATCACACAATGTTAAAAAAAAGTCCTGTTTCCCTGGAGGCTGCAGCAAGCCAGAACGTCGGGAAATCAACCCTGACTGCTCCTTAGAAGGTCAAATAATAAAGATGAAGCTAAAGTACTTTGGACATCAAATGAGAAGAGAAGATTCACTTGAGAAGGCCTTGATGCTGGGAAGGGTGGAGGGCAAAAGAAGAAGGGGGTGGCCAAAAATGAGATGGCTAGATGGTATTGTGGACACAATGGGCACAATGCTGAGCAAGTTGAGGAGAATGGTGAAGGACAGAAGTGCCTGGCGGACACTAGTCTATGGGGTCGCAGAGGGTTGGAATCGACTGTGCGACTGAACAACAAAAGAATTAAAAAAGGATCTGCCTTGTTAATTTGCAAATTTTAAAGGAATGTTAAAAATGAGTAATTTAAAGTTAATGACTTTTTTCTGTCACATGTTGCTGAGTATGTGTATATATATGTATTCTCTTGAAAAATGAAATGTCACAATGCTGTATAAATGCCACAATAAGTGTTTTGGCCCATGCATATTAAGATAGATTAAAAGATTATCAAGATGCATAACTGAAACTTTAAAAAAAGCTAGAATTACAGATATGCGTGCCACCTGACGCATGATTGGCAAGACATTTCACTGTTTAGTAATTTAGAAATTAGAACTCTTATTGTGTTCTAGAGGTCATATAAGTACAAGTCTTGAACAGACAGGCTTTCAGAAACTAATACTGTACAGTACATACAATTTTATTTACAGACCTGAATCCACAGATCAGTGAACAAATTCATTTAAAAAAAAAACCTGGTATGTGTCGCTTGTAGTGCTATGTGACTATATAAATATTATTACCCAAGTCAAAGGATATGCAAACATAGTTAAAGGACTCTGAAGATAGATTGTATAAACTAAGGCCTGAGAAGAAGCCTGCACAAGCAAAGCATCTCCAGAATGGGGTGGTGGTGGAACTCATTCAATGATTGGAAAAATCAATACTTCTATAAAAAGAAAATGCTTCAAAATACTATATTGAAACCGGACCTTTGGATTTGAGCCCTAATCTTGTTTACATTCTTAAAAACCTGTAGCATTTGTGGAGTTCAGCAGTAGACAGTTGTGGCAATTAGGATTTTGTTGTGATAATTGAGTCAGTTTCACAGCAATAAAAGACATGTCATGACTTTACACAAATAATGTTCAATTTATGCACAGCAGACTCTAGTTTTTCCGGTAAATGTAATCCCGGTGTAATACCATTTAAGGGGAAATATATGCCACCTAGTTCTGCTTGTAAAATCTGGATCTAAAAATTCCATATCTTCCTTAAATGTATGGACAGCCGGGGATCGTTCAATATGCCAATACCTTGAAAATTACTTCAATAGGTGTAAAGTGTTGCAGCCAGATTGTTAATTGACACTGGCTACCATGATCGTCTGATCTCCCTGTTACAAAAGCCTCACTGGTTGTTAGTTTATTTCCAGGCATTATTCAATGTGCTGGTCATGATTTTCAAAGCCCTTTGCAACTTAGGTCCAGGCTATTTCAAGAACTGTATCTCTCTGGATAAGCCCTTGTGTGTACTAAGATCCTCAGAGGAGTTCCTTCCCTTGGTTCCATCACTCTGACAAGCCTTTCCTGAGACTACTTCTAAATTAAAGAACTCCCTCCCCTCAGGAAAGGGGGGGGGGTGTCTCCTTCCCTCCTTTCCTTTCTCGAGTAGCTAAAACTGTACCTCTTTTGGGGAGGAAAGAGGCAACTGAGATGGGGAAGTATTTTCAAATTTTAAATTTATACCTTTTAAATAAGGTTTTAAATATGTTTATATTATAACTCTATTTTTTTAATCAGTAGGGTTTTTTTTTAAAAAAAATTGTATGTCACCTTGGGTCCCCACTAAGATAGAAATTACATTCAGAAAACTGGAAATGTGTCTGAATGCCATCTTCAAATATCCCTACTCTCTCTCAAATACAAAGTTGTTTTTCTCTGCTCAGCAAGTATTCATTGTAAAGGGCACAGAGCCACAATGATATTCTGAACAGCAAGCTGGTACAAGTCCAACCAATATTAATGTTGCATTCTTTAACTCAGTTCAGCAGCTGGACCAAGTTTAAACAGTCATGTAAACAGAAGAAAGAACTTAATGACGTGCAAATCAATGGCAAATTCCCTGCTTGTAAAACCATCTGTTCCTTCATAAATGCAACTCTGCAGAAATTCAAACATTCTTTCATTATATTAACCATAAGTACTGAAGAAAAACGGGAAAAAGAGCCTACAGTTTTAGATACAAGATGCTCAATAGTAAATGACAAGCACTACTTTTAGATCTCAAAATAATTCTGAAATTACCTTGAGTTTTCCTGAGTCCCAATGAAAGATTTAGAAAGCCACAAGACTACACTATGGTCTATTGTTGAAATGGCACCAGTGATCTTAATTTAAGCTTTGAAACCTGTCCCAGAATCTCTTCCACTAACATAATGCATTCTGCAACGATGAGGATTTGACTGTCCAGAAAACACAGAATCCAGGAAAGCGGCCAACTAACATTCTGTGCAATTTGCTCCTGCCACTGCATATGAAAATTAATACTAGAAGAGGGAGCTTTATAATACAGAATAAATGAGGAGCATAACTGGTGAAGGAATACTTTTTTTTTCTTTTAAGGAAAAATAGGTAGAAGTACAGAACTATCAAGGTTAGTAGGAGGACCCATTTCAGAGTTCTTAAGAACTGGTAACCCATTATCAGTCTCCTGAAGAAGGCCAAGGACATGCTTGATAAATCTGCACATCTGTTTATTACCCATCAGGGCCTTTAATACTTTATTTCAAATACAACAAAATCACAATAGATAAAATTATGTAAACAAATACCTCTTACTAAGAAACAGTAAACTTGAAAATACATGTACAGTATGAAAATCAGAGAGTAAACAAAACAAAAAGACAAAAATGTTGTGGCACTTTAAAGACTGCTGTATTTTAACATTAGCTTTCATGGATCAAGTTCACTTTTGTCTTTTTCTCTCTGATATTCTTGAAACACAGAATAACGTGGCTACTATTTCAAAAATTTCATGTATGAAAATGTATCTCACAGTTATCAACAATACATAGCAGCACAGAAGTAACTTCCCATAGAATCCTCTTTAAATAAAACACACTTCCAACTCCAAGCAAGTCTCCACATATTTTGGTATCAGCCATTAGATAGCTAGCATGAACTTCATGTGCAACAAACAGTATTTCATAAGCCATGATAGTACAAATGCAGAACATATTTCAAAATATCTTTGCATCATGTAGTGAGCATGGTTCCTTTAAAATATGTGACTTACTATGATATTGAGTTGACAAATAACTACAGTATTCCCTAAATACTAAGCCAATTCAGATGCCTACACACCCTGGAAGCTTCAATATTCTTTAGCAGACTATCCTACACTTTTCCCTCCATCTCAAACTACACCAGCTTCCTAGTTATAAAGCATTTCCATGTATGAAAGTCTGTAAGTTATACATATTACTGTACTTACTTTACTGAATGTGTACATGTTGAGAAGCTACAATTGCTAATTGCAAAAACAAAAAGGAAATGAATATGCATTATCACACAAGTATTTACAGGCAGCTGATTACACATTAGGTATTATGTATACCAAAGTACTTTCTATTGAAAAATTCCTTTAATTCAAACAGCACTTAAAATTAAGACTGATCTGAGAACAGAATGGCCAACGCTAACAATAATGAAAGCAACAGTACTAACGGCAGCTTTCATAATATTACAAGTATTACGTTTGGTGTACTAAAATACATTGTTGTACACTTCATGGTGTAAGGAAGCCCTTCCTATAGTCAAAGCTTCTATGTCTCACAAAAAATAAACACAATGCTAGACTACAGTGTGGAATAAACCACCATGTATCCACCCTCTAACTAGTAACAAATTTATGAGCTAATTTTGTGCCATTTCTGTTTCCTTCTGATACATGAAGAAAAACACATATCCACCTCCTTAGTCTATGTACTTTCTTACCTCTCCAGTTACTCCATGGATTTAAAATTCAGGGTGTTTGGGAAAAGAAATGGCTCTGACACTCCATATTTTCTTTTTGTATTTTATCATACAGTTAGCTGCATTAAGTATTTGGCATAGGAGATAATTATCACAAAACTATATAAAGGGAATGCCACCAAACATTTTAAAGAGTTCAACTGACAAACGCAAGCATAGGGTATGATCTTGCAGAGAAGCAATGGAAGAATCAAATGACAAACTAGAAGAAAGCGCTGTTAAACAATGCAAAGAACATTATTACATAAAAAGCAAGATACAGTACAGTAAAACATTCTTTTTTTAAAAAATGATAGGAGAAACTGATTAATTCTGTTTTTTAAAAAAACCTCTGGTTTATGAATTTGGGCTATTGTTCTTCTATATCCACAATTCAAAACACCAGGAAATGCCCAATAATTATGTACAATATCATATCTCCATTGCCAAAAGGAAAAAGGATGCTAAACTCTACAGAACAGGGAGCAGGCTGAATGTTGACAACACCAATGGCAATACAATAGTTAAAATAGCTTACACTACAGGTTACCCTCTTGTGCTTACTGCCACAGACACACAAAGCAACAGAATCAGTTAACAACCCCTCAGCTAAACACAAAGCACTTGTTGGGGCTATTTCTTAAAATGTGTGAATGGTAGTGAGCTTAAGAGGGTATCCTATAAACTTTCATGACAGCTGACATTGGTGTTGTCAAACTATGTAAAGTTTAACTTTCTTTTTCCTACATGTATGATATTGTGCAGCTGTATCAGGCTATTTCCTGGCATTCTGAACCATAGATATAGACACATTCATAAGCTGGAGTTTTCTGAAGAACTGAATTTCCTGGCTTTTTAAAATGGAAATATAAGTATACATACATATTACACATAAATTCCAACAGAACTTCCCTCATGTAGTGCTAAAAGATCCCAGAAGATGAGCACATGATCTATATTATGATTGTTGGCAAAGGACAGACACAAGAACCACAGAATATGCCTGTAGTCCCTCTGTGGCAAAATATTTTGAAAGACTATACTGTATTAGACTTAATGAAATGTTGAAGTAAAGGTGTAACTGAATACATACAATGAAGTAACTGAACACATACAATGGAGTAATATACACACCCTTTAACCTCTCAAATAAATTAATGCTGCCATGCCTGCTCCACAGTATGCATGCTAGAGACCTACATTCCAGTGTCCAAACCCTTTCTCTCCGTTATAGAACCTTGGGGTGGGGATATCAGACAAAAATTATACAATATACAGGTTATACATATATTGTTAGAACCAGACACAAAATCTCATTCTAATCAGCAATTAAAAAGTTCTCTTAAAAGTAGGCTAATTGGGCCATGATTGACAGGATCAAAAGTTTAGATTGCCCCACACCTGGAGCTGATTTCCCCTTGGAAAACTTTTATTTCAAGCCTGGTCTCAGAAATCTTGAGAAAATGTTTTTGAAAATCACCCAGGGCTGGGACCCACACAACTGCTCTATGTTTTTCCATTATTTTGAATATCCTTTACAAAATTGTATGTGAATCTCTGGAAGATACATAGTAAAGAAAACCATCTTTCTTGAAGACTGTCATTCCAATTACATTTTTAAGCACCCTTTTTTATCTTTAAAGAAACTTTATTTATTATTTATTTGTTCATATTTATCCACCGCCCTTCTCACCAAAGTGACTCAGGGCGGTTTACAAGTAATAAAAGACATCACAATAAAAAGACAAACACTACCTTAAAACCTCAAATATAAAACTGTTAAAATTAAAATTTAAATTTTAAATCTAAAAAGATTAAAAGCACACCAAATTACTACATTTTACTAATCTTACTGATTAAAAAGTAGAGGGAGAGATGGGCTTAAATCATCCAACGAACTGGGGTCATTGTGCATCCCATACCCCATACCTGCCCCGCCAGCCACATTTTTAGATTCTTCCTAAAAGGCAGCAGCTCCGTCTGGAGACGTAGCTCTGTTGTCCTTTAACTCTCTTTCCTTAACTTTTATTGCCCTACAGTTCTGCAGACATCTCCCTTTCCTATTTGTGAATCTGCAACATTGTATCTGCTTTACAAACCACTAGCTCAGGGGTTCTCAACATTTTTATGCTGCAGGCCAGACCACACCCCCTCAGACAGCTGAACAGCCCAGATTGGTGTCCCCCTCCCCACTGCAAACGCTGCAATAAAATGTGTCCATAGCTGTCATAAACAGGTTTACGACAGCTGCAGGCGCATTTACAGCTGTCATAAACGTATCCGCTTCCAGAGGTGGTGCAGGCCACATAAAACGGTGCCGTGGGACATAGCTTGAGAACCCCTGCACTAGCTGGTAAGCGTGTTCCAAGCATGCTAAGTTTGAGAAATCACTGTTTCACGTACAGTAAAAACTCGCACAAAAAGCGCCTCACTTAAGAGACTAACTTATTTATATATTTATATTTATATTTCATACTTGCTAACCCGCCCCAATCGGGCAAGCCCGACTCTGGGCGGCTTACAACCCAAGTTAAAACACATCAATAAAAAATTTAAAAATTCATAGACTAAAACAGTATCTGGGGGTGTCGTCAGAAGGGTAAAATCCTTAGACTAACCACCCCACATGGGATCCCACATCCCTGGAACCCCACACATGTCCTGCCAGCCAGGTCTTTAAGCTCTTCCGGAAGGACAGGAGCTCTGTCTGCATGTGCAGCTCAGTTGGGAGGAGGTTCCAGAGGGCCGGGGCGAACACGGAGAAGGCCCTCTTCCTGGTGCTAGCGAGGTGAGCCTCCCTAGCCAATGGTACAACGAGAGAGCCCCTCCGATCCGCCCTGGTGGGACGGACAGATGTTCTTAGGGTGACGCGGTCTCTTAGGTATCCTGGCCCACTACCATATAGGGCTTTAAATGACCAGCACCTTGAATTGCACCCGGAGACAAACTGGCAACCAATGCAGCTCCCTAAGCAGTGGAGAGGCCCGAGCATAACGCCCGCGCCCCATCACTACCCGGGCTGCCGCATTTTGGACCAGCTGCAGTCTCCGAATGGTCACCAAGGGCAGCCCCATGTAGAGCGCATTACAGTAGTCAAGTCTGGAGGTGACCAAAGCGTGCGTGACCATAAGCAAGGCGTCCCGGTCGAGGAGCGGGCGTAACTGGCGTATTACACGAAGTTGTGCAAAAGCCCTCCTGGCCACGGCTGCCACCTGCTCATTGAACAGTAGCCGTGAGTCCAGGAGGACCCCCAGATTACGCACCGGGTCTGTTTGGGGCAGAACTGCCTCATCCAGAACCAAAGCTTAATACACACAAAGAGCAGAATTTTCTCTGAATGTTCGCTTCGCTTAACAAAGACAACCAACCAAAAACTCACTTAACAAATAAATCAGGGTTCACAATCCCCCCCAGCAGAAGTCACAATTGGTCACTTACAATGGTGTTTCGCTTAAAGAGCAAACTCGCTTAAAGAGCAATCCTGTGGAACGCATTATGCTCTTTAAGTGAGGTACAACTGTTTTTGAAAGGCTTTTTGTGGACTAAAATTGCAGGTCCTGCAGCCTGAATTTCCCCCCAATAAAAAGTAGGTGGGGCCAATCATCCTTTTTCAAGGTAAACAAGACTGGTTTTTTTCAGTTAATTCAATCTGTTTCAAATCTGGGGACATTTGAAATTGCCTATTTACAAATACAGGGGTGATAAGACAGTTTTACTTTCAAAAATCATAACTCAAAAACTTTTGTCTAAGTTTTCCCAAATCTCTTTCAAATCAAGAGCAGGCTACCTACTCCCTGGTACTTAACCAAAGCCCAATTTCAAAATTATTATTTTTAGTTGGGGCTGCCCCCATTTTTAGAATTGCCTTGTAAAATGCTGATTTGCTATGCTGCACGATAACACAGCTGGACTATCATGCAGCTATAATCTAGCAGAAGGCAGGACTTCTTACCTTCTTTGAAATGCATTCTGTTAATTGCAGAGAAACACCAAGATTAAAAGAAATTATGATGCTGGGAAAGGTGGAGGGCAAAAGAAAAAGGGGGCGGCCAAAAATGAGATGGCTAGATGGTATTGTGGATGCAGTGGGAACAGAGCTGGGTGGGCTGAGGAGGATGGTGGAGGACAGAGGTGCCTGGCAGGCGGTAGTCCATGGGGTCGCAGAGGGTCGGAATAGACTGTGCGACTGAACAACAAAAAAAGAGCACCTCACTTAAAGAGCAGAATTTTCTGAATGACTGCCCTTGCTTAACAACTAAAAACAACCAAAAACTCGCTTAACAACTAAATCAGGGTTCACAATCCCCCTCCACCAGAAGTCACAATTGGTCACTTACAATGGCAGTGGTGGCACTTTTCCCAAGTGTTTCACTTAAAGTGCAATCCTGTGGAACGCATTATGCTATTAAGCAAGGTACCACTGTATACTGATTCTGCCACCATAAACCAACATCTGATGCCAAAAAATCATACTAAGAAATAACACAGCAAGCACAAAAATAAAGACTGAGCTGGTATGCAGTGCTTCAGCAAACTTTTCTGTTCCCACCTTAAGCATGAGAAAAAGAAAATGAGGAACAGTCAATTCTGACTTTGAGAAGAAACAAATGAACTGCTCCAATAGACAAAGGCAACAGAACTGTGAATAAATGCAATTTCTGATGTGCCATTCCCTTTCATCAGTATGGAAAAAATCCCTATCCATTATTAATCCAAACAGTATGGGATAACAAGGAGTAATAAATGAGATCCTAATCCTATAATCTGGGATCAAATCTTAAATAGAATATCATAGCATCTCCAGTATTCCAAGAGCTTGCATGATCTCCTTCTGCCACTTTTCCAATACATTTATTCTAAGAAGCATCAAAGATGTTTGCCCCTATTAACCTTCAACCATATTTGTTAGGTACACCATCACATATACTAAAATAATTTCTCATAACATTACTTGTTGTTGTTGTTCAGTCGCACAGTCGATTCCGACCCTCTGCGACCCCATGGACCACTGTCCACCAGGCACTCCTGTCCTCCACCATCCCCCTCAACTCACTCAGCTCTGTGCCCATTGTCTCCACAATACCATCTAGCCATCTCATTTTTGGCCGCCCCTTCTTCTTTTGCCCTCGACCTTTCCAAGCATCAAGGCTTTCTCAAGTGAATCCTCTCTTCTCATTTGATGTCCAAAGTACTTTAGCTTCATCTTTATTATTTGACCTTCTAAGGAGCAGTCAGGGTTGATTTCTTCTAAGATTGACCTATTTGTTCTCCTCGCTGTCCAGGGGACTCTCAAAACTCTCCTGCAACACCACATCTCAAAGGCATCTATTCTTCTGCGCTCAGCTTTCCTAATGGTCCAGCTCTCACAACCATACATTGCCACAGGGAATACCATTGCTTTGACTATGCAAATCTTTGTTTGCAATGTGATGTCTCTACTTTTCACTATGCTCCCCAGGTTTCTCATAGCTTGCCTCCCAGTCGCCTTTTTTATTTCATGGCTGCAATCTACATGACCAAAATTAAACTTTTTCCAATACAAGATTCTTGAAATGAAAATGCACATATGAAAACATGAAGGCACACAAAAACCTTAACAGAAGAAAATATACAATTGCAGGTAGATCTGACCATGCAGTATACTTTCAGGAAGAACCAACTTGTTAAATGACACAGTGTCTTGAGGTAACATATATAAATGCCTTGTTCACTGGACCTCCTCCTTGTAAACTAAAGTAAAACTGTAACTTACTGCAGTAACGTACAAAATTAGTACTGTTCACAAACACTACTTCTATCACTGTCCATAGCACTAATAAGGAAATAACTGCCCACACTTATAAACTCTCAAGAGCATTCTGATGAGATGCCTGCATTTTTTTATTTTACAGAGCTCCAAAACCAAAGTAGCCGCCCTCCTCCTCATGAACTAATGGTTTTCCAAAACATATGCAAATGACTACAGCCAGTTCACTTATTATATTTAGAGAAACTTAACAGCGCAACAAAAGTCAATTCACAAGTGATGACTATCACAAACAAAAGTGAATCCAGCTGCCATTAGGTAATCTCTTCTGT
The DNA here is from genome assembly GCA_030440675.1 of Furcifer pardalis. NCBI lineage: Eukaryota > Metazoa > Chordata > Lepidosauria > Squamata > Chamaeleonidae > Furcifer > Furcifer pardalis. The sequence goes on from CP126890.1 coordinate 234,586,625, forward strand.
TAGTTGCTAGGAGGGTGGGGCTGCGGTGGCTGAGTGGTTAAGAAGCTTGCCTTGTTAGCTGGAGGGCCAGCAAGTCTACAGTTAGAAAAACTGCATGATGGTTTGAGTGCCTGTCTCTGTCCCAGCTTTTGGGGACATGAAAGGAGCCTCAATTGGGAATTCCCTGAGCAGAGTTTCTCCCACAAAAATCCTTTCAACCCAGAATAATTTCTGACATGAAATTATTATACCTGTACTGAGAAAATCTAAATAGTTAAACCCATGTCAATAGAAACTGGTTTTTAAACATTCATCTTGTCTACAATACAACCATGAGCTTAACAAATGTCACACAAAAAGCCCATAAAAGCACTCAATAGAACTCAAGTTATTGTTATGTTACTTACATCTTAAATACAACAAAATGCATCACCTCAAATAAACATGATTTAAATTTTCAGTTCTAAATAAAAGACAAATATAAGTAGCATTTTTAAACAAAGCTACAAAGAAGCCTCAAGTTAGGTTTGAGCAATTTTATGGTTCCAAAGGCAGACTGGCGTATACAATTAAAATTCAGACATAATTACCATTTTTGTCTGTGAAAGCATGTTTGTTCACACATATATGCAGTTACCTGTACTAAAAAAAGTTATACTCCATCTCAAACTATGCTGTGTAATATCCATAAAATATATGGTTAAAGGGTTTTTTAAAACATATCTAAATTTTTATAAACAGTAGAACTTTCAAATATACAGTGCTGAAGAGTACACTATATTACATAAAAGTATAGTAGCAAGCCTTATACAGTATATTAAGCCTACTACTACACATAATTAGAATTCAAATTTTTCAGATGTGGTGTCCAATTTAAAACCAGCAATATATTATACATTTCGAACAGAACTGGCAGGATCACTTCAATGAAATAGGAAGAGAACCACACATTCCTTTTGGAAAGAAATTACTCAGATACAATATCTGATGTTAAAAATTGAACTATAACCAGCATACAGTAGTGATCAGAGAAAACATTTAGAAGCCCTCAAATAGTTTTTATTAAACACTATTAAAAAATTAAAAGCTAAAATAAAAATGGAGGAGCAAGGGACAAAATACTATGGAACCTCTAAGATGTGTTTCAATAATGTCATGGACTGAAATTCACAGAAGGTGGAATTCAATCTATGATAGCTGAAACAAATCTGTTATTCCTTAATGTGTGACAACATTTTGTCCATTACTTTCTCTCTCACACACACCCCTTTTTAATTTTGTTTCCTTCTCTTCTCTTTAATTCCGTCAACATGCTGGGACAAACTAACACGGCGACTTTTTAAGGAAAATTTATCTTCCTGCTATTTTTTGCATTAGACTGCAGTCAACCTACCAACACCACCCTTACAGAATACATGTACAAAAACAAATATATTATCAATCAGAATCCCATCCTGCGAAAAGACCCATCCACTTTATGGACTAGCAAAATTAAATGGTTACGCTAAAGGTCTCCCTTGTTCAAAAGCCAGTCATATCAAACTGTAGCATTCAGTGCTCATCTCCGTTTACAGCCAAACAGCCAGCGCGGTCTGCGTTGGCAGACGTTTGTGGTCATGTGGCAGGCATGAGTGGACGCCTGAGCTTACAGAACGCTGTTACTTTTCCCACCAAAGTGGGATCTATTTATCTACTGGCAATTTCTTGCTTTCAAAATGCTAGGCTGGGAAGGGCTGGGAGAGGGTGCTCGCTCCGCTGCTCAACACTCAGGTCTCAAACTGTTGACCGGCTGACCTTAAGCTCAGCGACATAACCACTTAACCATCACTGCCCCATTAATTAATCTTACAAGTGTTCAAAAGAAGGGTTTTTACAAAAGGAGTGTCTTTTATTGCCAAAACGCAAGGAGAAGCCTACACTTCATTTTAACAGTACTGTACAGAGGAAGCACAAAAGCCCATATATACTGTATGTGTGTGAGAGGGGCACCTGAGGTTTTGTTATGATCCTCCTACGCCCAGCCTGCCCCCCCACCACCCCAATTTCAAGATGCGGGCGATACCTGCTGATAAAAGGAGGGCGTCGGTGCTTTGGTGCGCTGGAGGCTTCCTGCTCGGCGACGTCTCCTCCCTCCCTCCCTCCTCTTCTTGCGGTTGCTGCTGCTGCTGCTACCGCGGCTTCTCGCTCTGCCCGGTGGCCTCCCTAATAAGCCCAACCCCAGCCTCCCGTCCGTCGCCCTCGACCAGCCTCGGAGCCGAGGCTTTTCTCCACCTCCTCCCCACCTTGCAGCAGCCGCACCGCCCAGGCTGCCCATTCACCACCCCTGACCTCACCCCCCTTCGCAGAGGGAGATGGCCCGGACCCTTCGGCGCTCAATGCCCCACTGCTCAATGCCCCCCACCCGCCTTCACCAAGGGGTGTGTGGGGGGGCTATTATTGCACAGGTGCGGGTGCTGAGTCAGGGGGAACACACACCCCTTTGACGCCCCTCCTCCTCCCCCCACAAACGCCCTCCCTCCCCTTCTCGGGTCCTCCATCTCACATACACACACACGCCCACCTCTTCTGCAAAAGCCTCCCCCCTAACCTCCACCAGTAACTAAACTGCCGTACTGCAGCCAAAACATTGTGAGTTCTATCCTGACGAGGATGACTCAAAGCCTTCCGAGGTCGGTAAAATGAGTGCAACCCAGCCTGTTGGGGTCCAAAAAATGCTAATTAACATGCGAGAGTGCAGGGGGGGGGACACACACCCCTCCTCCGCCTATCACCCCACAAGCGCCCCCCGCCCCATATTTCATACACGCCCACCTCTTCTGCAAAAGCCCTCTCCCTCCCCAACCTGCACCAGTGGCACAGCGATTAAACTGCTGTGCTGCAGCCAAAACGTTGTGAGTTCGATCCTGGCGAACCCCAGGTTGACTCAAAGCCTTCCATGGTCGGTAAAATGAGTTCCAACTCAGCATGTTAGGGGTTCAAAAAAAAATGCTAATTTGTGAACCGCCCAGAGAGTGCAGGGGGGAGCCTTGATGCCCCTCACCCCACACAAACGCACCCCCTCTCTCACACACACCTTTCTGCAAAATCCTCCCCAGCTCCTCAAGTGGACTCGCCTACCCTGAGCCATGGGTCAACCCTGAGCCACCCTGCGCGTCCCGCTTTCTCTGCCTCCCTCCAAGACCGACCTAAGGGGAGCGACACCCAGGCCACAGACCCACGGCTCGGCTCCCCTAGCTTTGCTCCCCGAGCCCAGCCGCCAAGGATCTACCCGCGCCGGCCCTCCCCGTAATAAGCCTTTATTCCCCGCCATATCCTTCCCTACACCACCGACCTCCTCCTCCTCCGTCGCCGAGATCCTCCCGCTTTCCTTCACGTCCCCCGCTCCAGAATAACACCGACTGCCCTGCTTCGGCGCACGCCCAGACCCGCAGGCCTCGTTCCCAGGAGGTCCCCCCCGCAGCCGCTTACCTTATAGGCTCCGCCATCCTTCGCCGCCGCCGCCGCCATCGTCCGCCTCTCCTGCCGGCCACCGTCACCACCGCGGAACCCGTCACGGGACTCGCCGCCCACAGACCTCCACGCAAACCATAGAGGGCGGAGGAGCGGCTTCTTCAGTGCCCGGGCGGCGCCATCTTGGGTCGCAGGCCCCAACCAAAGGGGCTTTGTTGCTCCTGGCAACGGGCGGCCGCTCCGGGCCAAGGAAAGGCCCGGCAGATCACGGGCCGCGATTATTTAGCTCAGGGGGTGCCCAAACTTTTTGGGCCATGGCCTGGTCACATGATTCATTTATTTATTTATTTATTTATTTATTACACTTGATATCCCGCCCCAATCGGGAGAACCCGACTCTGAGCGGCTTACAAAACACTAAAAGTAAAAGTAAAAGCATAAGAAACAGTTTACTCCAATAAAACATCAGTTAAAAGGTCATCAAAATATTACCACAAAAATTAAAAACAATACACAGTCCCACTTCCAGACCCAGGTTGGCAGTCCTTTAAATAAGCCACCTGGTAAGGGAACTCGTATTCCCAGGTCCCCAAACCTGTCCAGCCAGCCATGGTTGCCCAAACTATGGCCCGGCGGCCAGACCTGGCCCCCGATGCCAATTCATCCGGCCTGTGCCACCCTCGTCGGTCTCAGAACTGGAAGCAAACGTATGGATGCATTTTTACTTATGCTTCTGGAAACAACAAGGAAAGCACAGGCCAGATGAATTTATGTCAGGGGCCGGATCTGGCCCCTGGGCAATAGTTTGGGCACCCCTGATTTAGATAGCGGCTGGGAAGGGTGGCAGTGATGATTATAGAAAAGGACATGTTTGTTTTGCATCCACCAACTGACCATTTGCAAATCAATCAAGAGAGCCAAACTTCATAGCAAATCTGAATACCAACCAGGGATCTTCTGTTATTACCAGCTGTAAACAGCCACACTGATTTGTAAACTTACCTGTTATGCTAGCCAACCAGTGTGCCTCTGTACTTGATTGTGTATAAATTAATATCATGAAGTCTCACTCTAATGCCTGACGAAGTGGACTTGGTCCACAAAAGCTCACATTAAAATACAGGAGTTATTCTTTAAGGTGCCACAATATTTGTCTTTTTGTTTTGTTTACTCTAACATGCTTGCATAGACTAAGTACACTATTTGTTGTTGTTCAGTCGCACAGTCAATTCAGACCCTTCGTGACCCCATGGACCAACGCATATCTACAATTCCTGATTCCAGGATAAAGGAGACTGACATCTTAACCCAGGGGTGCCCAAACTACAGCCCACGGGCCAGATCTGCCCCAAAGCCCTCATTGCTCCTGGAAGCAGAAGTAAAACATGCCCATATGTGTGTGTTCTACTTCCGCTTCCAGGAGCACCGAGGGCTTCACGGGCCGGATGAATTGTGTTGGGGCCCAGATCCGGGCCATAGTGACCGGCCCATGGCCCGCAAAGTTTGGGCACCCCTGTCTTAACCCTTGCCTGCCTCCTTACCCCTATTACTGAAAAAAGGAGGAGCATAAGAAGGGGAGATACCAGGCTAAGAAAGGCAATGCTGGGGAACTGACTGCCATGCAACAGAGATGTTGGCAGAGGAATGAGCAAAGCAGGAGGAGAGTGAATTGAAAAATCATTCCCACTGCCCTCAGTGTGGGTATATCGCCTATCCCTGTGGAATCCCCTTTAAGTAAAGGACTAGAACCACTCTTAACTGGGAGGGGAAAGGACTCGAATTCTGGAAATCTTACCATTTTTACCAGCCTGGGTACTGCTGAGGATTGTTCAGTTGTTAACCGCTACCCTGTTGCAATAAACCCCATTTTGTTTCCACCTGGCATGACAGGTTATTCATAATCTCTGCTAAGAAAACTTTCACCAGATAAGTATTCGTCTGGGAAGCAGTCAAGACAAAAAAGTGACACCTGGACAATTAAAGATTCAAAAGAATAACAGCTATTTAAGTAGTCATAGAACTAACCTCTGTTTTGCATCTGGAGTGGCCATATTTTTTTCCCCAAAAGGACACGTACCTTTAATACTTGTGTGGAAAATAACATTTTAGGAGGGTTATGGTGACCTCATTTGCAGCCCAGAAAACTATCAGCTGTACTGCACATAGTTCCTAAGAAAATATCTAGTTTAGAAGGAATTGTTTATAATCTCATCCTATTTCATTTGGTTTTGCTGTATTCTTTAGCCTCACCCACAGCTGGAATGTAAGCAGCCTTCCTTCTGAAACTGGGATTCGGATCTTGGGCCAAAAGAAAAATAGATTTGCACACATACACACCCTACTAAAGTATTATATAGTCCAGTGGTGCCCAAACCTTTTTTTAGCGGGTGCTCACCGCAGGCTGCATATAGTCCCTCAGCCAGGTGTGTGCTGGTTTATTGGGCAATCGGGCTTTTTCTCACCCTGTCCTTACCTCTGGCAGCCTGGGATGCCAATAGCAAAGTATGGGATTCCCCCCCCCCCCAACGCCCCCATCCACCCTTACAACATCCACCCTGCTACGGAGCACTGGAGGAAATGCTAAGGCAAACAGAGGGGACAAGGATTGAGGCAGTGGTGGCAGCGGAAGCAGTGGCTGGAACAAGGGTGCGGGCAGATGATTTTGTGCTGCAAGCCATGGGCTGTAGGTTGAGGTTCCTTGATCTAAATGATGAACCCTTTTGTAAAATGAAAACTATAAATTTTGTATATGGTTCACCAATCCAGCACCTGGTTTTTTAAGATAAATGAAGAGCACATCCTCTCAACTCAGTTAAGGAAGTGTTTAGTGACAGATAGACATGATGCAGAAGAGAACAATTATGCAATTACTTAGCATGCCGTAGCATACCCAATGAGGCTGTAATTTTCCACAATTTAAACAAGTTCTTCTGCAATAAATATTTGTTATAATAAACAGCTCCATGGAAGATGTATTAACAGTTGTTATCCAATATGAGGGGACAATGAATCTGCCTCTTTAGAGGCACTTCTGTTATTCTGTGACCAGATTATTTATTATGAAGGGGCAGTCCAAAGAAAATGTTATATAAACTTTTGGCAGATTCTTGAATCAAGATCATATTTGGCCTGGTGGGAGGAGATAATAATAGTTTGGCCTGTGCCAAATTTAGAGAGGTTTGGACAAGGAGTTTTAAAGTTCTATATTTTTATATTTTTTTAAAAAAGTTCTTTCCACATTAATATGGTACCTTTTTTCTGTGTGGCGAGCGGGCAGTGATATAAGTCTAAACAAATAAATAAAATAAATAATAAATACAGCAAGATAACTTGCTATTTTTCAAATGCATGCCACTGCTTCTTTAAAAAAGATGCTTCTCTTATAGTGTCCTGTCTTACAGGAGGTATACCTGTATTTCATAAACTCTGGTCACACATGTTTATTGACATATTCTGCAGCAATTGCCTAAACTATTTGCTGGTAATTGAGTCTCACTGAGGTGAATAAGGTCACAAAAGGCACACAGAAAGCAAGAAAAAGAATCAGAAGACACAGTCAGCAAGGAAGAGGCAACAGAGGAGGGTTCAAGGGAGAAAGCACAGACACATGAGTTCTCCATGGTCTTTGTAAACTGCACTCTTTGTTTTTACCACTGCATGGAGAACACACAAGGCTAAACTTTATGTGTTTGTGTTAGGCTAGACGTACCCTCAAAACATGGCTAAAGTATTATCCTTGCTCCCTAGAGAGCACAAGGGGATTTTCTGAGCATCCCCTCCACTAAAAAGAAAAACTTATAGAAGCAAAAATAGCACAGCTTTCCAAATGGATGGATGCCAAAAAAATGTCTCCCATCAGGACAAAATTCGGGCTGGACCATTAAATCACTTAATAGACTTAATAAACTTTGAAGTGAAGTAGGAAGATCCAAGGACAATCAAGTCAAATAGAGCTACTTGGACACAGGGCAAATTTTCTATGAACATGGAGAAAATCAATCAATGCAGCATTCATTTTCGGGCATTTATGCCTTGCCACATGTACAAAATAAAATCTAGTACATGGCCAAGATAATGCTATTGAAATTGCCCGATTCTGGTCAAAAATTGCCCGTTTTAACATTTTAATTTATTTTGAATGCTACACATAGAGTACTTCATAATTTTAAATTGTGCAGCACTCTGGTAAGAATAAAGAAGTAAAGCTAGAGGACCCTCTTGTTGAGTTTCAACTGTTTTTCTTACTGTTACTTCCTTGTAGAACACAAGATTTGATCATGTCATGCAGTCAGTGATGGGATGTCACCGGTTCCAGACGGATCTCTGGAACCGGTAAGATGAATCCCGGAGGGTTCTCCGTGAGGGGAAGTCCACTTTTGGGGCGTCCGGTTCCGGACGCCTGACCGAAAGGAAAAAAAAAATTAAAATCAGAGATAAAATGGCTCCAATTGACTGCGCATGTCCAGAAACTCAATCTGACGCATTGCGCATGCGTCAAATTGAGTTTCTGGACATGCGCAGTCAATTGGAGCCAAATGGATCCAATTTAAAAAAAAAAAATCTTCCGAAGCTGGAGCCGCCTCTTTTTAGAGTGGCTCCGGCAGCAGCGGCGGCAGCCCTAAGAGAAGGGCACCTCCCCTAGCCGGCCACCGAGCTCCCACGGGGACGTTGGTGCCTGGCCGCGCCGTCCGCCTGCGCCGCGCCGCCCGTGCCGTCCGCCTGCGCCGCGCCGCCCGCCCGCGCCGTCCTAGGGACTTGGGCCCGAGAAACCCCCATGCCCGAGGAAGCTGCCGGCGGCCGGCGGAAGATGATGCGGCGGTGGCGAGCCCCGCCGCGCTTACCCAGGGCATGGGGGTTTGTCCGGCCCAAGTCCCTAGGACGGCGCAGCGTGGGCGGACGGCGCGGGCAGGCACCAACGTGCCCGTGGGAGTTCGGTGGCCAGGCAGGGGCTGCAGGCGGCTGTGGCGGCCGTGGCAGTCAGGGGCAGCGTGCCTTGCCGGGTGGCCCCGGGCCACATGAAGGTTCGTCAGTGCCAAGGAAGGTAAGTGAGGCTTTTATATTTAGGGTGGGTGGGTGATTTATTTGTGTTTTCGGTGGGTGGTTGTACTTTAATTTAAATTTTATTTTATTTATTTCTTTATTTTATTTCTTTAAGTTATATACGGGTCTGTGTGCATGTTTATTTATTTATTTTTTATTTTTGGCCTTGCCCACAACGTCATGACGTCATGACGTTGGCTCCGCCCATGACGTCATGACGTCATGACATTGGCCACGCCCATGACGTCCGTGACGTCATGGCGTGGTATTAGAATTTTTGACATCCCATCACTGCATGCAGTGCAATGAAGGGATATGATTCTTCACTTGATTTTTAAAACTATTAGAGCTGGGTGGGTTGAGAAGGAAGGAGGAGGATAGAGGTGCTTGGCGAGCAATGGTCCATGGGGTTGCATAGCGTCGAAGTCATCTGTAACTGAACAACAAGAACAAAATCCCATTTCCATCCTTTCTACATACTTGGTTGATCTGTGCTTCACACATCAATATACATAGTTTGATGTGGCGGATTGAAGTATTGTCGCCCACCGTTTCCAATCCCTGGGAGCTTTGCCCTGAACTGGTCTTCCCATCTGGTTACTGGCCTTCCTCGTGGTCACTTTATATCAAGCGATATCCACTCTGTGATAGCTTTCATCCACCTACCATTGTTGAAGCAGCACACATGCCCGGCCCACCAATGTCTTGCAAACTCAATCAACATTGAGGCTTGTTTTGCACCTGATCTTCTGTGCAGTTCTCCATCGTTTCAAAAAGCAACAAAAATAAAATAAAACCCCCAAACCCTTTTTAAGAAAACAAAAAGCTAGGGATGGGATTAAAATTATTAATTAGATCTGCAACATTTCAAAAAATAAAATAAAATAATTGTTTACAAACCTTCAGTGAGAAGGCTGAAGTGAGTAAAGGTAAAGGTTTTCCTTGCTCGAAAACCAGTTGTATCCGACTCTAGGGTTCAGTGCTCATCTCTGTTTCAAAGACGAAGAGCCAGCATTGTCTGCTTTTGCAGACATTTCTGTGGTCATGTGGAGGCATGAGTATTTGCTAACAAATATGAATTCTGTGCTTGAGCAAACTCTTCAGTGAATTGTGCAACCATAATTTACGTTTAAAAATGAGTAAACAGAAATCAGCATGGGTTTTCAAAATGTGTAGGCTAGGGGTGCCCAAACTATGGCCAGTGGGCCAGATCCAGTGCCTGACACCAATTCATCTATCCTGCACCACCCTTATCACTCTCGAAAGCGGAAGTAAAATGCACCCATACAGGTGCATTTTACTTCTGCTTCCGGGAGTGACGAGGATGGTGTGGGCCAGATGAATTGGTGTCAGGGGCCATATCTGGCCCACAAGCCATAGTTTGGACACCCCAGTGAAGGCTTTGTACTCGTTAAAAGCCGAGGGCCTTAATAGAACTTTAATCTGTCCTAAGGATTAAAACAAATGAAGGATGCAGGCTATTGCAGTTGCAGTGGATCAAGCACTTCTTCTGTGTCTAGGCCAGACGTGAAACTGCCAAAATGAAGGTACCTTTTGGTGAGTTCATTCTTCAGTTCCTTTTGCTTGACCTACTGTGAGAAAGATTAGCCAGAAACACAAAGTGGCTGTTGCCCGAGTTAAAAATACCACAATCTTCAAGGACGTCTTCCTGTGTACCCCAACAATGAGTCTTTTGGCATGAGTAGGTACAATTAGCTGACCCTACTGCAGAAGCGAAGCTCAACTTAGTGGTCTTACTGACAGTGCTCACAAGACAGCTTCTATTCCAGGAATGTTAGAAGGTTTGCTTTGGTGGGAGTGAAGAAAAGAAAACCCTACAGAAAAACCAACATCGCCTAATTCTATTCAATTGAAAGGCCCAGGTCCCACAATCATGTCAATATTTGCCTACATGAAGGCTAATTTATCTACGGCTAAAAAAGAATTCCGAATCTACCATGAAATACAGTAATTTCAGTTGTATCTTTGTTTTTTATTTCTGATGATCATAGTGCAACATTTCTTCAAGAAAACACCATTTGAGAATCTAGGCTATTTTGGCTAATTTAAATTTGGAAGCTGAAGGAACAACTGGTAGTAAACATCCACCCTTCCTCTTCAGAATTGCCAAGAGCATCTGCTGTTTTTAAAGGCTGCCTGTTTGGTTAATGGATAAATGAGAATATTGACTGAGCCAAGGGCCAGGTTAGAAGAGACAGGCAGATTTTTTTAAGTTGTAGTTCTGAACTAACTAGTACTTATGGCACAGTTTTCTCAAAATTACTCTGTACTCCCCTCCAGATGTTTTGAATTACAAGCTCCATCTGCATAAACCAGCCTGACCACTACTGAGTATGGTGGAAGTTGCAGTATAAAGCACCTTGATGGTCTCAAGCTCAGGAAAGTGACCTAATTAATGGTCATTTATTTTGCTCTTGAGTTCAGCTGAACCTGCTGTTCTACATCTTGGTCTAAAATGGTGACATAAATGATGCATGTAAAACAGGGGTGCCCAAACCTTTTGGGCTGTGGGCTGATCACATGGTTCAGAAGGCTGGTCACTATGGCCTGGGGGTTGGATCTGGGCCCTGACACCAATTCATCTGGCCCGCAAAGCCCTAGTCACTCCTGGGCACGTTTTACTTCCGCCTCCAGGAACGACAGGGGCTTTGTGGGCTGGATGAATTGGTGTTGGGGGCTGGATCTGGCCCCCAGGCCATACTGTGGGCACCCCTGATGTAAAGCATGGAGGATTTAAGAATTTGGCTAATCTCTAGATGAAAGCAAGCGGGTGAACAGCCAGTCCATTTGATCTGCATTATAAACACAATTGCCAGGGTTTCTTCACAAGGCATTTTAGCTATGAACATAAGTGCCTGAAATAGTAACTAGACTCATATAGAACAAATAATATAAATTTATCACACAGAGAAATTAGACCGACAAGTGAAACAAAAAATATTTCTTTTTAAATCACTAGGGGCATTTCCCACAAATGAATATTCATAGGTGCCATGAATGGACATATAATAATGGGAAGATAATATCTTCCATTATACAGGTGTAGCATTTTCCTCTTCGCTTTAGTAAATACAGAAAGTAGGCTTTAGAAAGACTGTATTACTCTGTATTTATATTTATTTATTGCTCACATTTGGTATCCCGCCCCAATCGGGTAGACCCGACTCTGGGAGGCTTACAGCGTAAATTACCATCATGGATAAACTATAATCATATCAATATCTAAAACCTTAAAAGTTCATAAAAATTTTAAAACATTAAAATAGCAAAGCAGATAAAAACAGATACAGATACAAGGGGGGTGGCTGCCCTTAAATCAGCCATCCTACGTGGGAACCTGCGTTCCTGGGACCCCACACTTGCCCCACCAGCCAGGTCTTTAAACCCTTCCGAAAGGGCAGGAGCTCTGTCTGCAGGCGTAGCTCTATCGGGAGGAGGCTCCAGAGGGCCGGGGCGAACACAGAGAAAGCCCTCTTCCTAGTGCTAGAGAGATGAGCCTCCCTAGCCGATGGGATAACAAGAGAACCCCTCCGATCCACTCTGGTGGGACAGGCCGACGTTCTTAGGGTGACGCGGTCTCTTAGGTATCCTGGCCCACTACCACCTAGGGCTTTAAAGGTAATGACCAGCACCTTGAATTGCACCCGGAGACATTCTGGCAGCTAGTGCAGCTCCCGGAGCAGTGGTGAGGCTCGAGCATAACGCCCGCACCCCATCACTACCCGAGCTGCCGCATTCTGGACCAGCTGCAGTCTCCGAATGGTCACCAAGGGCAGCCCCATGTAGAGCTCATTACAGTAATCAAGTCTGGAGGTGACCAAAGCATGTGTGACCATGAGCAAGGTGTCCCGCTCTAGGAGGGGGCGTAACTGGCGTATTACACGAAGTTGTGCAAAAGCCCTCCAGGCCACGGCTGCCACCTGCTCTTCGAACAGTAGTCGTGAGTCCAGGAGGACCCCCAGATTACACACCGGGTCCATTTGGGGCAGAACTGCCCCATCTAGAACCAAAGCTGGTAGCTCCCATGATACCACAGGGCCCCTCACCCATAGCCAGTCAGTCTTGCCGGGATTCAGCTGTAGCCCGTTGTCCCCCAGATAATTTCTTCATTCTCCCACTCTGTGAACTGGCATTGCTGAATAAGTTTTCATCTACACCGGGGTGCCTAAATTTTTCAGGCCGTGTGCCAGTCATGTGGTTCCTCCCACCGTTCCTCCCACTTCCTACCGGAAGTGGATGTAAAATGTGCATCTGTAGGTGTGTAAAATGCCCGCACATGTGCAGAACTCTGCCGTAAATAACCAGCAGCTGTTGTTAAACACATTTACAACAGCTGTTGGTGCATTTACGGTAGCATTCTGCACATGCATATCATGCACCTGCACATTTTATTTCTGCTTCCGGGAGTGGTGCAGGCAGCACGGGCCAGATGAATTGGCATCAGGAGCCAGATCTGACCCATGGGCCATAGTTTGGGCACTCTTGATCTACACAAAGACAGGAAGTAAGACTTGGCAGTATCCTTTTCTAAATTGCTTATGTCGCCTTCCTTCATCATCTGCTGGCAGGATTTAAGTAAAATGGAATCATTTCTAACTCAACATCCCATAGGTGTTGGTGGGGGCAATTGCTGGGAAGGTGAGATGGCTTATCCCAGGTAGACAGAAGACATGAGGATATATAATTATGTAGCCTATTATCAGTGATGGGATGTAACAAGTTCCCACCAGTTCGCCAGAATCGGTAGCAACTTTTCCCAGTGTCCCGGAGAACTGGTAGCAGCTTTTGAGGGGAACCACCTTCGGGGCTTACCTTTTCACTGGTTCCCCCACTGCGCATGTGCGCCAAGCACTTGGTGTGCATGCATGCCTACAGTGCTTGGCGTGTATGCACGGCATCCTTGCTGTCCTCCCAAGCACGGAGGAGGAAGAGAAGCTGCTAGCCTGAAGATTCCTATAGCCTGCTCTCCAGGGTAAATGACTCACCTTTGGATGTGGTGTGTGTCTGTGTATATTTTAATGTGTATTTAATACCTTTACCTATATTGACGTACTACCACAGTTCCTAAAAAGGCCTGGTGACCTGGCTTGGGGTTTTTAAGCAAAGTCTTGGAGTTATCTCATCAATAAGCTACACCTGTGCTGTTCCAATTGCTGTTCCAATTGGAGAACCCTTAAGGAGATACAGCTGTTTTACATTTACATTAAGGCATATTATCCTAGAGAACTGGTTAGGCAAAGACTTAATAACTAACTTCTTTAACTGTGGAAAAGTGCCAAAATGAAGCCATCTTGGGGTTAGTTTATTCTGTGGTTCCTTCCATCTGATCTAGTGTGAGAAAGATTAGCCAGAATAAGCTTTAAGCTCTGGTTTAAAAGCTCTGGTTGATTTGTGTTTGGGTGGGTATTTGGGTGGGTGGGTGTATTTTAATGTGTTTTTATTTATTGTTTTATTTTTTATTTTATTTACGGGTTTGTGTTGTGGGTGGGTGGGTTGAGGTGTGTGTGCGTGTGTGTGCTTGTATGTGTGTGTGCGTGCGCACGCGCTTATTTTTATTTCATTTTTAAATTATTTTGTATTATTTTTATTTTTTTCTTTGGCCCCACCCATGACGTCATGACGTCATGACGTTGGCTCTGCCGACGACTTCATGACACCATGATGTTAGCTCCACCCACACTGTGATGACATCACGGTGGGGTAATAAATTTTTTTACATCCCACCACTGCCTATTATATTGGTAACATGAGTCTGAGGCATTCAAATATCATTTTTTCTCAGGCATCAGAATGTTTTAGGCCCGTTATCATGGACTTAGGCAATTTTGGTGATCAAAGATCTTACAAGTCAATTTAGTAAAATGCACAGAACAATTTGTGGTGTTACTTTGCTGAAATGCTATGTAGCTCATTCATCACTGTGAATTTGTTTTAAAATGTTCACTCTCACAGGTGACCAAGTGGGATGGCTGGACAAGATGTCATTTTAGCTGTACCCTGCTGAAACAGCAAGTATCTTAAAACATAAGCAACCCAAAAAAAGATTATTATTTTTTAGTAGAGAGATGTTACTGGTATGGTGATTTACCAGAATGTCCAAGAAAGAAACAGAGAATTCTCCTCAAACAAGTTTATATAAAGGGGAGGTTTAGAGAAGGGAAGAAGGTAAATATAGAACTGAACATTTGAATCAGGTATTAAGACTTCTAGGAGAAAATCTCCCCATACAAATCACCATATTTTGTAAAGTCAAGATTGTACAGAATCTCAAATAGTAACCTGAAGTGGCTTAGTTTTACAAGGACAATGTTTGTTATACATGTGTCCAGGACAGCATATGGAACTGCAGACTTATATTTTATTTGTTACATTTATAAGCTGCCTCTCTGCCAATGGAGGAGTCAAGAAACCTCATAATGTTAAAACAAATACACTTGTAAGCAAATATCAGGCTGTAGCAGTCAGTATTACGTACATATAATTAAGGTTTTTAGGTATTTACTTGCTGTTGCAGACTCAATTTCAAGTGAATGAGTTTAAGAACAGCGTAGGAGATGAATTAACCTTAAGAATTCTTTAAAGAATATCGTTAGAGCATGAGTGGTAGTAACCCTTCTCCTGCAATTTCCAAAGGAAAACCCATGCCAATCTGAGGCAAATGTTGCAAGGGACTGTATGTAACTTAATTTACACTTGTCCTTCCATAGAGAGGAAGATGCATGTCCTTGCATAGGGCAGAAGAGAGAGCGGGACAACCTCCTTCTAGAATGTCCCTATACCTGCTTTGACCTTTGCTGATCTTCCTTCAAACTGAGATTGATATTCCCAGGGTTGCTGCTGTCATTTCCTTCCTTCTCATATCAATCGCTTGTCCCTCCAGGAAGGAGACATCTTGCCTCTATTCTCCAGAGATGGAAAGGGGCAGCCATGCCTCCAAACACTTCTGCCTTTGAAACCATGTGAGACAATGTACAGGAGATCAAAAGCAGCCTGACTCTACTTTGTGTTCAGTTCAAACTTTTTTCATCCGATGGTAGGGCTATTTTCATCCTGTAGTAGGGCTACCCACCCTCTACCTACCCCCAAGCTAGACTGGACTTATTCTTGTAGGCATAGAATGGTTACTGTAAAGGAGATTATTTATTTATATTTATTGAATTTATTACCCCGCCCCACTCGGGAGAACCCGACTCTGGGCGGCTTACATCATAATAAAACAGAGGTGAAAGATAAAAACATATAAAATCATAAAGTTTAAAAGATTATCTGAAGTTATCTAAAGTTAAAAAACAGTACAAACTACACGCCAGTATCCCCATGGTCCAGATCCAAAGTGGCACTCCTTAAATAAGCCACTTAATATGGGAACCCATGTTCCCTGGTCCCCAAATATGCTTCCAGCCAAGTGACCTTATCCAGTATGATCAGGTGTGGTCATTTATTTCTGTCAGATCATTCCTTTAGTTAACAAGAATTAGACTTGTACTTTATAATAAATATAATCTTTCTTATTTTCTTAGAAAGAAAGGGTGTGTGATTCCTTTACAAAAGGGGAAATGTACTCAGGTAATCAATCTGGCCAAATCCCTAAATTATAATTGCTCCAGTACTGCTACATGTGTACTCTCCAACAGCAAAAGCAATAAAAAGTCTCATGGTACATTAAAAATGAACAGATGTTTGTTTCAAGAGCTTTCATGAACAAGGGCCAAGTTCCTCAGATGCTGGAAGTATTATTGTGCCCTGCAAAATTAACCGAACGGAGATTAGCTCACTGAAGCCTCACAGCCAAAGACTGCGTTCTCTGGCCGGATCAAAACAACACTATAATGACAACATAATATGGAGAATCAACAGAAACAGGCTACCAGGGTCAAAAGGACTTCTAAAAACAGAAACAGGGTACGTTAGAATTACCATTTTAGACTACAACTCCCAAAATACTTCAACCAACATAACAGCTGGCCATGCTTCCTACAGCAACATTAGTAATTTCTGACTAAAGGTTTCTAAATGATTAATATATTGATTAGACTGGACTCCCCCCAAAAAACAACAACAACAACAACAACAAAAACAACCTCTAATAGTTAAAACAGCCAGTGAGTGCCTTTTGTGGAAAACAGCTGTCTTCAATCAATCCCAGCCAAGGATGGTGCTACCTAGAGAGGTACAAAGTATTTTAAAAATGAAGGAGATAGCTTTGAGTAGGGAATAGAGGAAGGGCATAGCCAGTTATAGACACAGGAGAACCAAACGAGATATTAAGAGTGGCTGAGGAAGGCGGATTTCCTATATTTTTGAAGATTAACTCAACTAGAACAAATTACCTTAAATTCACAGCAATGCCCTCAACACTTCAAAAAGAAAATCAAACCTGGGTAAGCATTCTGCCCCCTGAATCTTCTCACCAGACTGAGAACTGGGTTGCACACAATTGATTTCACTATAGAATTTATGAAAGTTTTGGCCTGTTATATGCAAGAAAGTACACCCAGCACTATAAAAGCAAAATCAGTGGAAGGAACTCACACCTGCTCTCAGATTATAGAGTTTGTTCAGTTGCACAGTCGATTCCAACCCTTTGCGACCCCGTGGACCACTGTCCGCCAGGCACTTCTGTCCTCCACCATCCTCCTCAACCCGCCCAGCTCTGTGCCATTGTGTCTATATAATACCATCTAGCCATCTCATTTTCTGTTGCTCCCTTCTTATTTTGCCCTCCTCCTTTCCCAGCATCAAGACTTTATCAAGTGAATCCTCTCTTCTCATTTGATGTCCAAAGTACTTTAGCTTCATCTTTACTATTTGACCTTCTAAGGAGCAGTCAGGATTGATTTTTTCTAAGATTGACCTATTTGTTCACCTCGCTGTCCAGGGGACTCTCAAAACTCTCCTCCAACAGCACATTTCAAAGGCATCTATTCTTCTGTGCTCAGCTTTCCTTATGGTCCAGCTCTCAGATCCATATATTACTACTGGGAATACTTTGACTATGTGAATTTTTATTTGCAAGGTGATGTCTTTACTTTTAACGATGTTCCCTAGGTTTCTCATAGCTTGCCTCCAAAGAATTAGCCGTCTTTTTATTTCATGGCTGGAATCACCATCTGCTGTGATCTTTGATCCTAGGAAAGTAAAGTCTGTCATTGCTTCTATTTCTTTCCCATCTATTTTCCAGTGGGGCCTTTTGCCATTACAGTATCTTGGTTTTCTTGATGTTGAGTCTTAAACCAGCTTTTGCACTCTCTTCTTTCAATCTAAGCAGCTTATTTAGGTCTTCCTGGGTGGAGGGCAAAAGAAAAAGGGGGCGGCCAAAGATGAGATGGCTAGATGGTATTGTAGAGACAATGGGCACAGAACTGAGTGAGTTGAGAAGGATGGGGGAGGACAGAAGTGTCCGGCGGACAGTGATCCATGGGGTCGCAAAGGGTTGGAATCAATTGTGTGACTGAACAACAACAACAAAACACTATCTTCCTAAGATAAGATAAAGAAAAACTGGAGGCAATGTACATAGCAAGTACGAGGAGTTCTCAGGTTTGAATCCAGAGTGCAGCTTCTTCTCACCACAGGGCAAGCAGGCATTTCATGAAGTCTGATCATCATCCATTGATGTGAAAAGTAGAGGTTTGTAAGCTTTTAAGCATCCTTTATAAGCAGTCCCATCAGTGTCACCATGATTTTATTGAGCGTTACAAGCCACTAGGTCAATTCTGACTTGTGTTGATCCTAACAGGGGTTCTGCAGGATGCAAGGTATTTAAGGGGTGATTTTACCAGTGCCCCCACCCCGTGAGTTACAATGGTCACTTTGAGATTTTAATCCAGGTCCCCTAAATTCCAATCTAACATTGTATCAATTACTTTGCTTCTCACCCATTAAAAGTTAATTAAATTTAGGAATCTTTAATTTAAGTTTATTTAATTTATAAAAATCAGCCAAATAGTTATTTCATATGAACTCCCTTTTAATGTGTTGTAGAAGAGCTTTATTAGGCCCTCACTAATACTGTATAAGTGGATAAATTACCTTGTTTTCTGGTGGAATTTTATCAGAGTTATAAGAATTTTCAGAGAAATCACCATATTAATCTGCTTTAGCAAGCTTAATTAAAATAAAACAAAAAATAAAAGCAAAGTATTATGGAACCCTAAAGGCGGCTAACATATTTCTTTTAGTTATGAGCTTTTGTATATTAGATTCCTTTCCTTCAGAAAGAGTCCCTTGTATCTGATGAAGTGGTCTGTAATCTAAAGCCCATAAATACAGGAATAATTGTTACAAAATGTATGCTTTTATTTTTGTTACCTTACCATTTTTGTTATGTGTTTTATTACCTGATTGTTGTTTGTTCTACAGTTGTACCTTGCTTAAAGAGCATAATGTGTTCCACAGGATTGCTCTTTAAGCGAGTTTGCTCTTTAAGCGAAACACCATTGTAAGTGACCAATTGTGGGGGGGATTGCGAACCCCAATTTATTTGTTAAGTGAGTTTTTGGTTGGCTTTATTTGTTAAGTGAAGCAAACATTCAGAGAAAATTCTGCTCTTTAAGCGAGTTACTCTTTAAGCGAGGCACTTTTTATGCAAAGTTTGACTGTATATGGTATTATATATAACCAAAGGATTTCAGAAGATCCATCTATGTTTTACAGTACAGCAAAATCTTTGACAGTGTGGGTCATGAGAAGCAATGGGTTGTTCTCAAAGAAATGATTTTGCCTCAGCTATTGATTGCTCTAATTATGCATAACTTGTATTGAGGACAAGAAGCTACCATTAGGACAGACTATGGAGAGAATGTCTTCCTATAAGCCAGGAGTGCCCAAACTACGGCCAGGGGCCGGATTCAGCCATAGTGACCAGCCCCCTGAACCACATGACCGACCCACAGCCTAAAAATGTTGGGCACCCCTGCTATAGGCAAAGATGTCAGAAGATGATGCATTTTATCCCCTTATCTGTTCCATCTATATGCAGAATATTTATGGAAAGCCAGGCTAAGATTCAGATGGAGTAAAAATTGGTGAAATAATTTTCAATAATTTAAGATATGCAGATGACATCTTACTAGCAGAAAGCAGCGATGGCTTGAAATAACTTTTAGTAAATGTGCCAAAACAAACTTCAGTTGAACATTAAAAAGACAGAAATCATGACTACAGAAGAATTACACAACTTTAATGTTGACAATGAAGAAACTGAAATAGTGGAAGATTTGGTTCAATTATCAATATGAACTGGTGACTAGAAATAAAAATAACTGAGGCTCTGGGAAAGGCAGCAATGAAGGAATTAGAAAAGATAATCAAATTATGGATGTGTCACTCGAGTTCAAGGCTGAGATGGAAGCGAGCCCACAAGGAAATCTATTCATTAGTCAATTTAACAATCAAGCTTTCAACTGTGTCTCTGCTGCTGAGGTCCTGCTGTATGGCCAGGTAGCATTGGCATCATCATCAATCATCCAGATTATCTTTTATCGGGATTTTAGGCATTTTAAATCCTTTTAGTTTTTGCTTTGCGCAAAGATGGGCAGTAACATTACATACATAGCCTTTAATTTATCCCTTGAGGTTGTAGCCCTAAGCAAACCTTAGTAATCTTATTTTTCTCCTCCTCCTCTTTGCCCACCCGCTGGCCCTGTTTCCTATCTTATCGCCTGCCTCAAATTCCTGGAATTGTCCCCTTGGCTTCCAACAACAATCAAGAGTTTTCTGGCCAAGAAGGCAGAATCCAACCGGGGCTGGCACAAAGATGTAAGAAAGAGCACAGATCCACACAATCTCCACGTCTGGTTGCCCTGGTGGCGCAGTGGTTAACCAAAACATTGTGAGTTCGATCCTCAAAGTTGACTCAGCCTTCCATCCTTCTGAGGTGGGTAAAATGAGTACCCAGCATGTTTGGGTCAAAGTGCTAATTAACTTGTGACCTGGCAGCACCATGGAGCGCCAAAAGTCGCCCTTGTTCGAAAGCCAGTTGTATCCAACTCTAGGGTGCGGTGCTCATCTCTGTTTACAACCAAAGAACCACTGCTGTCTGCCTCTGTACATTTCCGTGGTCATGTGGCAGGAATAACTAGACACCTTTCCCGCTGAAGCAGAACCCTGTTTATCTATTTGCAATTTCTTGCTTTCGAACTCCTAGGTTAGCAGCAGCTGGAATAGACAGGAGCTCACTCCATTGTGCAGTGCTCAGGTCTCGAACTGCTGGCCTGCCAACCTTCCAGTCATCAAGATCAACATCTTAACCATTAAGCCTGCACAATGGAGCGGTAAAGGTAAAGGTTTCCCTTGCTCGAAAGCTAGTCCTTCGTATCTGACTCTACAGTTCAGTGCTCATCTGTTTCAAACCCGAAGAGCGGTGTGTATAAAAGCGCCATTGCTATTGCAACATGAATACAGTATCACCATATTGAGGGAGGTAGGAATAATACATTTGTTGCACTTTAAAGAATTGTCCTACAGGATCCAATCATTTCATGTCACTTGCAGCGCACATGCCTTTAAACCAGTGGTGCCCAAACTAAGGGCCGGGGGTGGTCCCTGACGCCAATTCATCCGGCCCACAAAGCCCTTGTCGCTCCTGGAAGCGGAAGTAAAATGCGCTCGTATGGGCACGTGTTACTTCCGCTTCCAGGAGCGACAAGGGCTTCATGGGCCGGATGAATTGGCGTCAGGGGCCACATCTGGCCCCAAGGCCTTAGTGACCGGCGTCCTGAACCACATGATCGGCCCACGGACCAAAAAGTTTGGGCACCCCTGCTTTAAAGTGTTACCCGGTTTCGCCCTGCTTTCCGTGCCACAAATGAACACTGAAATATACGGTGGCAGTTGGGAGGAGTCCTACGCAAATGGCATTTTTTTTTGAAGTGGCAGCCGTGTTAGTCTTTGCAAGCAGATCAGAGAGTAAACAAGACAAAAAAAAAACCATGCCTGAAATTTTACTCCTTGTCTGAAGAAGTGGACTTGATTGACCCACAAAAGGTCACAGTAAAAATATAATAAGTTAGTCTTTAAAGTGCTGCAATGTTTTTGTTTTTATTTTATTGGTTTCTGATATGATGCCTGAACCACAGACTAACACGGCTACTATGTCGAAAACAAAACAAAAATGCTGTGGCACTTTAAAGACTAATCTTGCACTTTAATGTGCGACTCCCGAACACATTAAATTACAGGAGTTACTAGGGTGCCACAGCGTTTTCCGTCTGTTTTGTTTTGTCTGCTCAAATGGAAATGACCGCTCTGTCCTCCCTCTCTCTGTGGTGCCCTTTCTTTCCCTCCCTTGTTGCGTCCAGGGCCGAAGCCGGAAATGGGTGAGCCGTATATTCATCCTGTGATGGCTGAAGCTCTTCCGCCTTTTCCTACCTTCTCTATGGTTGCTGCGGCGGCTCCGAGGAGGGGCGGGGGGGGAGTCGTCTCGTCTCGGGATCGTTCGGCGTGAGAAGGACTTATATCAGGCGAGTAGGGCCGTTTGCAGAGAAACATTACTTGGAGGTGTGGGTGGATTTTTCTTGGAGGAACTTCACTCAGGGGGTGCCCAAATTAGGCTCCTTTCATGTCCCCAAGATCTTTTCCCCACCGAAGTGGCCCCTGTTTATCTACTTGCAATTTCTTGCTTTGATTTGCTAGGTTGGCAGGAGCTGGGACAGAGGCAGGCGCTCAATCCGCCAGGCAGTACCCGGGTCCCGAACTGCCGACTTGCCAGCCTTCCAGCTAACAAAGTGAGCTTCTTAACCACTGAGCTGCTGCCATCCTCTGAGCCACTGCAGCAGTGGGGCTAATGCGGTGGGGTCCAGGACCTTTTCCCTCTCCCTGGGTGTGGGGCTCAGGTGTCTGCTCCAGCTGTGGGTTGAGGATAATGGTGTGACCAGATGGGCATTTTAGCCACTGTTTGGTCCACTGCAGGAAGGCTGCTTTCAAAAACAAATTGCGTGAGCTGAACCAGTCTCTCCCTAGATCTGGGATTCTCAACCTATGGCCCCACGGCACACGGAAATTCCCAACAAATATGCTGAACCAAACAACACTGCTTGAAGCCTGGTATCCCGCTTAAATGTGGGGAATGCACCAAATGGCATATGACACATGTATCTGAACCCAAGGGACCCTATTCAGCCTTGTCCAAAAGAGCCCAAGAGACTTTGGTTGTTTTTTTGCATAGCACATCTACAAGATGTCTCAGGCAGCTACTTTAGAACAGGTAAGACAACTAGTTTCCCCCCCACTGGAGTTCTTCCTTTTCTAGGTCAAACTGCCAAAATGAAGTCACCTTTGGGGAATTCATTCCGTACTTTTTCCAGACCTAGTGTGAGAAAGATTAGCTGGCTCAAGGTAGCCATTGCCCAAGATACCCGATTGTGGTTCAAAAATCCACAGTCTTTGAGGAGGCTCTTTCTGTGTACCCCCACTGGAGTTCTGGGACAATTTTAAAGATGGTCCTAAATAATCTGAAGTAATTGCTCCTTGAACTGGGATGGGATGGGGGTGAGGAAAGTAAATCAGAATTTACAATAATACCTAAATTTCTAATCTGAAACAGATTGGCAGCGACAGTGATTTAGATAGTTCTGTCATCTGAAGAATGTCTGAATCAAAATTCCGGGAGGTGTTGCCCAAGCAAGGTGAGTAGCATTTCCCATGATGGATCACCTAAACCAGTGGTGCCCAAACTAAGGCCCGGAGGCCAGATCTGGTCCCCAATGCCAATTCAGCCAACCCACGAAGCCCTCGTCGCTCCTGGAAGCGGAAGTAAAATGCGCCTGTACGGGTTGGATGAATTTGGTGTCAGAAGCCGGGTTCAGCCCCCAGACCCTGAATCACGTGACCAGCCCACGACCTGAAAAGTTTGGGCACCCCTGATTTGGATTAATAAAGTCATTAATCTCAGTAGGGATTTGGGTAAATATGTTTCTCCTACATTCTTTTTCTACTTTTTTCTTTTGGAAACTGATTTTTCTTTCCTTCTCAAATGTGAGGAAATGTGCAAATCTTGGTGGATTTTTTGTAAAAAATAAATTGGATTGTAACCTATTTCTAGGTATTAAATTTCTGGTTCACAATCAGGTATCCTAAATCAGGGATCAGCAAACTTGGCTCTCCAGATGTTCTTGGACTTCAATTCCCAGAAGTCCTGATCAGCAGGCATAGTGACTTGGGCTTCTGGTAATTGAAGTCCAAGAACACCTGGAGAGCCAAGTTTGCAGATCCCTGTTCTAAATCAAAGTCGCAGCTTCTTTCATTAAATTGCCTGTGACACCTTTTGATTGTAGGCTAAATCTAGTTTTAATTTCAACTAAAAAGAACCATTGAAATGAATCAGACTTGTCAAAGCTAAAGTAAATTCTGCTGATTTCTACATTGGGTAGATTTAAAACAATTTTTTGTACCTATTTTAGAGATAGAACACTTCTCTATTTAATATTATTGAGTGAATCATCTCCCTTCATGAGTTTATTTAATGACTCTTATTATTATAATTATCTTCATCATCATCATCATCATCATTATTTCAAATTTATACCCCGCCCTGCTCAGGTGGACCTGACTCTAGGCTTTATTTATTTATTATTAGTGTCTTATTATTATTATTATTATTATTATTATTATTATTATTATTATTATTATTATTATTATTATTATTATTATTATTATTATTATTATTATTTATTACACTTGATACCCCTACCCAATCGGGAGAACCCGACTCTGAGCGGCTTACAAAACACTAAAAATAAAAGTAAAAGCATAAGAAACAGTTTACTCCAATAAAACATCAGTTAAAAGGTCATCAAAATATTACCACAAAAATTAAAAACAGTACACAGTCCCACTTCCAGACCCAGGTTGGCAGTCCTTTAAATAAGCCACCTAGTAAGGGAACTCGTATTCCCAGGTCCCCCAAACCTGTCCAGCCAGCCAGGTTTTCAAATCCTTCCGGAAGGGCAGGAGCTCTGTCTGAAGGCGCAGTTCAGTGGGCAGGAGGTTCCAGAGGGCCGGGGCGGACACGGAGAAGGCTCTTCTCCTGGTACAGGCGAGATGCGCCATTCTCGCCGAAGGAACAACGAGGGAGGCTCTCCGATCCGCCCTGGTGGGACGGGCAGATGTTCTTGGGGTGATGCGGTCTCTTAGGTATCCTGGCCCACTACCATATAGGGCTTTAAAGGTAATAACCAGCACCTTGAATTGCACCCGGAGACATACTGGGAGCCAATGCAGCTCCCGGAGCAGCGGTGAGGCATGAGCATAACGCCCACACCCCACCACTCCCCGGGCTGCCGCATTTTGAACCAGCTGGAGTCTCCGGATGGTCATCAGGGGCAGCCCCATGTAGAGCGCATTGCAGTAATCAAGTCTGGAGGTGACCAACGCATGTGTGACCATAAGCAGAGCATCCCGGTCCAGGAGTGGGCGCAACTGGCGCATTACACGAAGTTGTGCAAAAGCCCTCCTGGCCACGGCTGCCACCTGCTCTTCGAACAGTAGCCGTGAGTCCAGGAGGACCCCCAGATTACGCACCGGGTCTGTTTGGGGCAGGGCTGCCCCATCCAGAACCAAAGGTGGAAGCTCCTTTGTTAACACGGGACCCCTTACCCACAGCCACTCAGTCTTGCGGGATTCAGCTGTAGCCCGTTGTCCCCCATCCAGACCTTAACAGCCCTCAGACACCTGGAAAGGACTTCCACCGCACCGCTTGGGTCCCCACGGGCGGAGATGTATAACTGGGTATCATCTTAATTTTTTTTCAGAAAGCTAGTACAGTACTACCTCGGATAACGTTTACCTTGGATAACGCTAAAATTGCATAACGTTAAGTAATCTGGGGAAGAGAATTGGATCGAATAATGTAAATTCCTATGGGATGGATCGGATAACAACCGCTAAAGCCTGTGCGGTTACAATGTATCTCTATGGAGCTTTAACGTTATCCGATCCATCCCATAGGATTTTAACATGCATCGGATAACACTAAAAATTGGATAACACCAAGACTTGTGGAACCAAGTCTTAGCATTATCCGAGGTATTACTGTACATATTGCAGAAGAACTGTGGTCAGAATGCAGTTTCACACAGGGTACTTGCTTCTGCAAGTAAGTGGAATCCAGTAACTTCTTGTGCAAGTGGAAATCCCTGGCTTGCATAACTCTGAGGTGATCACCAGGACAGACATAGAGATCTTATAATTCACACCTGCCAAAAGGATTTTAGCTAAAGTAGTTCCCTCTCCTCATGAAAAAAATGTAGGCTGTTCTGTGTCTTGAACAAACAATTCCTTCTGAAAATAGATTTTGCTTAGTCACACATAGTTTCAGTAGAGTGCACAGAAAAATGCATATGCTGCAATTCTGAGGGAAAGTGCAAGGTAGGCATCATGGATGTATCAATAACATTTTACATGTCAGTTCAGATATTGGCATTGCCAAGAATATCAAGTACTGAGACTTGCATTTTCTCTCTTTTGTCATGGTGGTAGCTAGTTTCCCACTTATATAATGCACAGAAATGGTTATCTTGGCATCCATATACAAACTGTTGTCATGGTTATTCACAATAAATTATCATTCTTTTAGGAATGTTGGCAGCGGAAGATGTCAGTACTATGGTGCTGTGCAAGCCCAAGCTGCTCCCTTTAAAATCAGTGACTCTGGAGAAGCTTGAGAAAATGCAGCGTGAAGCACAACAAACTATCCGACAGCAGGAACAACTTGCACAAGAAAGTTCAACATCTGTGTCCATTCAATAGTTTTTTTCCTATTGCTACATTAATATATATAGCAATATAATGTTGTGAACAGATGAATGTAAAAATGGTCTATAACGAAAGACATTTCACAAAGTTTAGTTACTGTAGGTCCTATTTGCAGGCTTTGCAGCAGTCTTGTACATTCAGTTAGTTAATAGTCTTTAGAGAGCAAAGGAATATTAAACATAAGTCTTGGCTTAAGGCAGTCAAGGTCAACTCTCACTGTACCGTACCTCTAACTTGCTACAACTTTTTGCTTTGCACAGAAGAGAACGTCATGAGTGGCTTATTTTTTTTGCAAATTAAGTTTCAGACACACAGGTTACAAGGCTCTCAAATCCCACCACATCTTAGGAAAGTCTTTGTGGGTTATGAAGAGGGATGGAGCTTCTAATGCCCAAAAATTGCCACTTGTGGTTCTGCTGCCAGTCTCAGCAGTTTCTATTTTTGGACAATAAAGACTTATCCCATGGTCCTAAAGGCATCCCTTTAACCTGGCCAGGGTGATGGGGAAACTTTTAATTAACAAAGACCACCACTCACAACATCAGCCTTGTGTAGCAAAGTTGCACACTAGATATCAACCAGTGGCTCTTTTGAGTAAACATATAGCCCAATTTTTCCATAAATCAGAATTTATAAAAGCGTGTAGTGTAACTTTCAAAGAGGCCAATGAGTACAAGAGTAATGTTAGTATCTAATGGCATTTTTGTTATATTAATATTTATAATGGACATCTTGTGAGGTGTTTATAAAATGTGCAGCAGAGCATATGGAGCACATTGAATCATTTTTCTTGTATGGAAAATGGATCCACTCAAACCAGTTTGATGATTTTGAACATCTTGTTATGGTAATCCATGCTGCTATAGACAGTTTACAGGAAAGAATGATGGCATAGACTTTTCTGGACTAAAGGCTGGTAAAGACAGTGGTTTAACCCCTATAGCAGTGGTGGCAAATCTATGTCATGTGCCAGCATGAGCACACGCGCCATCGCCCTAGCACAGTTCACCCCACCCTGTTGCCCAGCAGTCCAATGGGTATACTTCCTCCCCTCAGCACAGAGTTCGTCCTGCCCCTCTGCCCAATGGGAGAATTTCCTCCCGCCCGATTGCTGTGTTGACACTTTGTAATAAACAAGTGGGTTTTGGGATGTAGTTTGGGCACTCGGTCTCTAAAAGGTTCACCATTGCTGCCCTATAGCAACAAAATTAACTCCCATCATTTTGACAAATTCCTTCCTATCTTCCTTTTCAGAGCTTACAATGTAAAGTTATGTCTCCATTGGTGTGTATATTTCCAAGTTGGATTTAATTTTTACCATTCCTAATCTACCTCTCATTGACTGGAAAATAAAGCCATCACTTTCAAGGACGCATTGTTTTATTCCAGGATTCATTCACCTTCACAGTGATTGTGCTATGTCATAATTAAAACAAAACTAAAGTATTAAAGCAAACTGCTAGAGTGTTTATGAAGAGGGCAGAGTAGCAACAGATGTGGTTTGAGCCCATTAACAGATACATCCAGAATTTTTCAAGGAAACAGAACAATAGTCTACTTCATAAATTTTATTTTACAATACATTCTATTCAAACTATTTTTCCAGCTTCATAGAAAAAAATATAGATGTTCCAGCCACCATTTGCTGAACTATTCTTTAAGTCAAAATCAATTATGTTCTCCTGGAAGAAAATATATTATGATCAACTATATTTCTCTGTTTCAAAGAATCTGATAACTTTCTTCACAGCAAGCAGCCAAACTATGTTTCAGCAGCCTAAAAACCAATGTTATAAAGCTTTGTATAAACCAGTGATTTTACTACAGCAACACTGTCCTTGAAATAAAGAAGCTACAGGCAGGTATCAATGCAAAACACAAATGATTAGGTCAAGCATATGGCATTTTCAAAAGAACAGCATATGTTATAAAATCACACAAAGGTAGTTTTAGCCAACTTTAAGTCTGGAGAAAAGAAACTTAAAAATCCCTTGCGAACACCGGTTTGTAAACCTTTGGAAGGTATTTGTGCTCCCAAACAATTGCATCTTCTAGAAATAATAGAACTCTGCCAAGCAACTCTTATTATAGAATATATACAGAATATATTCCTTTAAACATCTACAGCTGCAAGAGTTGGTTCATATATTCAGTAGCTCTCAACTTTCAGGCGGCCTCCATCTCCTTCACTTACAAAACGCTTCCTTCCCCTAAAATTAAATACACAAGTTTTCAGCATTGTCTCTATTGTTTCATTTGGCTTTATAAAGAGTGGAGGTCAAAAAGTTCTCCAACAGTAGAAGCAAAATTTTACAACAGGAAAATAGTACAGCTAAATTATGCACGTTGCAGATATTTAGTTTGCGCTTATTATTTTACTACTAGAACTACTGAGATTTTCCACCTTAAAAAGCTCTGCTCTAAAATATCTCAGAAAATGATTCGGTTTAGATACAAACTCACATGTGATGACTGAAGAAGAGAGAACAAGAAGTTACAAAAAGACTTAAACTAATTTGAGATTTTAGAATTATCACTTCTCTCCACAAACGATAGAAAAATTTCCACCAAAACTGGTTTTGATTGAAAATTAGATAGTAATAACAATTACACGTATATACCACCCCATAGTGCAGTGGTGCCCAAACATTTTTTTGCAGGCTGGACCCGCCCCCAACACACATCTGCGGGGGCCGGAGGCAGGTTGATCCCGCTGCTGACAGTTTTGATGGTGGCAGCTGTGATGATCGCGCTTTGCAATGGCTGCTCCGAGCAGCCTCTTGCTCAGTCCCATCCTCTCTGCAGCCTTTGCCAAAGCCGATCGCCACGTCGGGAAAATTTTCGGAGCCTTCTGTGTTTCAAAATTCACGGCGCTGGAAGCGTAAACCTGGCGTGCTGTGGTGATGTCATCCCAGGCATGCCAGGGGTGCTAGCGCATGGATTTTGAAACATAGGAGGCTCTGAAAATTTCCCAGACGTGGTGATTGGCTTTGGCAAAGGCTGCAGATGGGACCAAGCATGAGGCTGCTCGGAGCAGCCCAGACAAAGTGCGATTGCTGCCGCCGCCAGGTAGTGAGGGTGGGCAGTCCGCAGTAAGCACAGGTGCTCACCGTGGGCTACATTAATGATATACAGGGGCCTAATTGGACCTGGGGGCTGTAGTTTGGGTGCCCCTGCCATAGGGCTTAGAGCACTCTCTGCATGGTTCAAAGGGTAATTAGCAATTTTGCCCCAACATGCTGGGTACTTATTTTATCAACCTTGAAAGGCTGAGGCAATCTAGTGCCCCAACAAGACAACTCATAGTGTCACTAATTTTGGCTGCAGTACTTTAGTTTAACCACTGCGCCACAAGGCCTAATGAAGTTATGGTAATTATTTATTTATTTACATTTGTTTATCGCCCTCCTCCCAAAAGGGACCCAGGGCGATTTACAACAATTATAAAATCATTTTAAAAAATTAAAAACTCTAAATGATTAATGAAGTTAACTACCAGCATATCAGAGAGAAAACAAAATACTATACAGTAAAACCTCGCATAAAGAGCACCTAGCTTAGAGATTAACTCACTTAAAGAGCAGAATTTCCTCTGAATGGTCACCTCAGTTAACAACTATCCAAAAACTCGCTTAACAACTAGATCGGGGTTCGCAATCCCCACCACCACCAGAAGTCACAATTGGTCACTTAAAATGGTGTTTCGCTTAAAGAGCAAACTTGCTTAAAGAGCAATCTATGTTTTAGTCTATGAATTTTTAAATTTTTTATTGATGTGTTTTAACTTGGGTTGTAAGCCGCCCAGAGTCGGGCTTGCCCGATTGGGGTGGGTTAGCAAGTGTGAAATATAAATAAATAATAAATAAATAAATAAATAAATAAATCCCGTGGAATGCATTATGCTTTTTAAGCAAGGTATCACTGTACTAACATTAAAATACAGCAGTTAAAGTGTTGCAACATTTTTGTCTTATTTGTTTCTTGTCTGATAGGCTTGGCCAGACCAACATGTCTACCACTGTCATGTCAGTAATTTTTTTCCTCTTGCTTGAATGAAACATAAAACAATGTTTCATAAGGGAAAACACTGTGGAGTCTATACTATGTGTTTTGCCATCAATATAGGCCTAAGCAAACTTTCCTCTTAAGTAAAGGTGCATTCTTCTACTTTGCATGGACTGAAAAACAGACTACACTAAAGTATATTCCTGAAATTAAAATAATTTAGGAACTTTGCTTTCCTTCATCCTTACAGGAACGAAACAAAGCAGATAGAGCTCTGGAGAAGACAACCTGTCAATAGTTGTAGGACTGAGAGTATGGAAAAGCAATATGAAAGCATGAGTTGTATCTCCCAATGGAGATCTTGAAATAATAACTAGAATCCAAAGCACAATTTCATATATATGTTGGTATTTAACATCTTCAAAAACTTGTCTGTCATTTCTAATTAACCATCCACTTTGTGATCCCCACTATTACTTCTAAGGCTACCTACACTGCAGTGCAATGGGGAAAAGGCAGCTGTTAACTTGGAATGGTTGAACTTGCATTAACTAGATAAGCATTCTTTGCAATTAATGTGTACAACAGTGACACGATTTCTTAAATACATACCTGGAAGGACAAAGATCCCTTAACTGCTTAGAGATAATTCCTGCACTAAAACATTCTTCTATAAATTGCTCAAGCACTGAGTATGAATGTGGCACATCAAGATTAATGTCTGGGATTTCACGATAAATTCGTTCATAACCCTACAATGTTAAAATTGGGAGGAAAGATTTAGTCATCTAATTAATATGGATGTGAGTGTAATTCAAATTCACTTAAAATGATTCTATATAAATCTCAATGTTACCTTAAACTAGTGATGGTGAACCTATGGCACACATGCCAGAGGTGGCACTTGGAGCTCTCTCTGTGGCACTTGGAGCTCTCTCAGAGCTCTCACCCCAGCACAGTTTGCTCTGCCCAGCAGCCCAACGGGAGTGCTTCCTCCCTCCCCCAGCAGAGTTAACCCCCCCCCCCTTTGCCCAGCAGCCCAATGGGAGCATTTCCTTCCTCCCCTGTTGTTGTGTTGGCACTTTGCAATAAATAAGTGGGTTTTGGGTTGCAGTTTGGGCACGCGGTCTCTAAAAGGTTTGCTATCACTGCCTTAAACTTTTCCTTACACATTGTCACCAAAAATGAAAGATCCCTGTCTTGCTATCCCCAAAGGCTTCCTCATGATCAAAGAGATCTGAAGGGAGCATTCAGGGAGAGAAACCTGCAATTTCTGAAAATCCATCACATTTGATGATGTCATCAGCCTTATGTAGCATTACGTTAAACTGCTAGATTTCAGCCAATGAGAAAGATTTCTGATATCCTGGCACTGAGTGTGAACAATCCTGGCCTAGATAGGCAAATGGTTTCAACTGGTATAAGGCAGCTTTCTATATTCTTTCTATGTTTTCATTCTAAAAAAACACTGAATGACCCTCAAATGGTATAACAAAGCCTGTTTTCCCCAGTCAGATTAAACAATGTCAATTGGTAACTCCAAATAAATGTCACACATTGGTCCTTAATATAAAATAACTACAGGTGCTCTACATTAAATAAGTAAAATTATATGGAACGCTAGAAAATCTATTAGAGAAGCTTACTCTTTTCATTTGGTCCATAGTAATGACAGCAGATCTGCAGAGGGATTTCAACAAATTGAGCATCATTTTAAAGTTTGTATCTCCAGTTGATTCCAAAACCATCACAATTGCCTGAAATGAAAAATCTATAAGAAATGGTGGGGAAATTCCTATTTTAAGCAAGCAATAAAGCTACAACTAAATTCATTCCTTGTCTGATGAAGTGGACTTGATCCACGAAAGCTAACAGTGAAAATATAGCAGTTAGTCTTTAAAGTGCTACTGTGTTTTTTATTTTTATTTTACTTTATTTTGTTTTGTTTTGTTTTCTGAGATAACTAAATTACAGAGTAAGGTGGAAATTATGCAAAGTAGAGGAACAAGATTAGCCACAACTACATTACAGCCTCTTCCCCCATCAATTGGAAATTACAAAGAGTATCCTAAAGTTATAACAAAATATTCTGTAATTCTATGTACTTTTCCCCAAGCTCTATTTCTATGTTTGGCAATTGCATAAAGGGGAAAGAGCAGAGGTTAGACAAGAGATGAACACATTTGAAGCTAGTAAGGTATGAATTAAAGAGAAGAAAAGATTTTCTCATGAGATGAACAATTAGAAGCAATTATTTTTCCTTCATTTAAATTTAAATAAAGTATTCAGATTAGAGACAGCCGCTAAATTGATGAAGAAGACAACTTCCTTACAGGTAGGCAATGATCAGACTACAACAGTTCATCTATGTAAATAAAGCTATTGTAAGAAGATTCTTAAATGTGTAAGTTCACTTCTTATAATAGATCAGGGATTCGCAAACTGGCCCATGGGCCTAATCAGGCCCAGTGAGGACTCTGGAGCTACCACCACCGGAAGCACTGAAAATGCACCGGAAGCAGTGAAAATGTAGTGAAAACATGGCGAAAAAAGCTGAAAATGCGCTGCCCTCACTCCCGCCGCCATGGGAAGGTGGCAGAAGAGGCAAAAACAGCAAGGATCATGCCACAAATGTACCTGTCACCACAACCGGAAGTGGCAGGAGGAACCATCCCTCCAATCCATTCACCTGTGTTGAGGATGCATGACCAGCCCATGGTGCAGAAAAGTTGGGAACCCCTGTAATAGATGTTAAGGCTGGCTGGCTAGCTCACTGGCTAGTTTGACAGTTCAATTCCCCACTGTGCCTCTTGGAGAAAAGCTAGTCTAGTTTTTCCCAAATGTTGGGGTTGGGACTTCAATTCCCAGAAGCCTAAGTCAATTCCCCAAAGCACTGACCAGCCAATTTACTGACTTAGGCTTCTGGGAATTGAAGTCCCAACCCCAACATTTGGGAAACACTGAGCTAGTCTATGTAATCGTGGGCAACCTCTACAGTCCCAAAGCACCTCCAGAAAAATGGAATAGCAATACAATAATACCTCGGATAACGTTGACCTCGGATAACGCTAAAATCACATAACGTTAAGTAATCTGGGGAGGAGAATTGGATTGAATAACAGTAAGGTCCTATGGGATGGATCGGATAACAACCGCTAAAGCCTGTGCGGTTACAATGTATCTCTATGGAGCTTTAATGTTATCCGATCCATCCCACAGGATTTTAACATGGATCAGATCACACTAAAAATCGGATAACACCAAGACTTGTGAAACCAAGTCTTAGCATTATCCGAGGTACTACTGTACCTGGAAAATTGTGGAAAGGGTTTCCATAAACAAGAATTGACTTGATGGCGCACCATTATATTAATAGATATTAAATAATGTTAAGAGGATCTCCCAGTGTATCTCTTTTAATAGAAATTATCACCATGCTTTGCTGCATTATTTCATACCCCAAGAACTCAATGTCCAGTTTCAGCAGTATAATTCATAATAACCCACATACATGACAAGTATTAATTCTGCCTTACTTCATATACAAGTTCATGGTGAAAATGAGGTACTTCTAACTCCTGAAGACAGTGCTCTGCTTCAGAAACATCTCCTGAAAGAATGTATTCCTTCAACAGCATATCAATCTGGTAGATCAAAAAGACAATACCATATTACATTAGATCTCAAAAAACATACACTTGTTTTACAGCAGCAAAAATACATTTCTATATTTTTGTTTCAGATTTAAAAAGAAAACACCAAACAGAAAAATATCCTAGAATGTAGGTAAAAGCAGCAGTACAAAGCCTCGTGGCTCATGGAGGAACTGTGAGTGATGAAGCAACAAAGGAGAAGGCTACAGAGCAGGCAGTGACCTGCTCCCTAACATTAAAACTTGGCTTTAGTGGGAGAAACATGCAGCAAATATGAAAGGCTAATTCAGAGAACAAGATCTATAATTCTTGACCAATCCAAGGGGGGCAGCCAACCAATAGGCAAAGCAATATCTATAATCTGCAGCCTTTCTGCAGCTGACCAGTCAAATGGGCCTATAATGGATGAGGCAACATATGAAAGGTTTACATTTCACTTTAGATCAAAGGTTGAGGCCATCCAACAAGACGTTGACTCCACATTTAACTCAGAAGTGCAGGCTGAGATGTCCAATGCATGGTCTGTCCTATTATTTGGGATCAGTCCCAATATGTGACACTGGTTGAGGTCGACAAGCTGCTTACATAATATAAAACTACAACTTGGGTGAAAAATGCGGCCAATAATGCCATCTGAGAATGGGCTGGACAGATGATAAATGCATGCTTACAGGAGAAGAGACTGCTGTACACTCATTCTTAAAGAAGTTGAAAGGAGTCATGGATGATGTTAATAACTATAGGCCTGTGGCTATGGGCAAGGTAATCAAAAGTGTGGTGAATAATCAGCTGTATATGTTCCTAGGTGACACCAACAGTTTAGATACATTCCAGTTGGTGTTTGGACCTCAACATGGCACCAAGACTGCACTGGTCACACTGCACAATGAACTTCTTCGGGAAGAGGAGAGGGCTTCCACCCTAGTCCTGGATCTTTCAACAGCTTTCAATACCATCAACCATTGTAGCCTTATAAAAGCTGCTTGAGTTGGGGATTGGAGGCACTGTATTCCAGTGGCTCAGCTCCTTGATGGGTAGACTCAATGAATCCAACCCAGGAGGTTGCTTTGGTCCCATGGGTACTTCAATGTGGGGCGTCCTGGGGTTGATCATCTCCTTTGTGTTATTCAACATCTACGTATGGCCACCGGAGGTGGGGATTTGGAATTCAATGTCATCAATATGCAGATGACATACAAATCTTTCCTTTACACCTTCTGCAAAAGATGCAATATGATGATCTGAAGACTGTCTGGTCTTGACAATGGACAGGACAAGAACAGGTGGAAGCTGAATCCTGACAAGATGGAGATCCTGTTGCTGAAGGGGCCATTTGCCCAGCTGGGGGTCTGCCCCTTCAGATGAGGTAACCCTTCCTTTGAGGGATGAGGATCACACTATAGCAGTCATATTAAATCTGGCTGTTAACTTGGAAAATATGATTGAGACAGTGTCAAAAGTCACATTCTTCCAGTTACACCATATCACTCAACTGCACCCCTACTTCGACAAGCAGTTCCTGACATCTCCGGTAATTTCAAGAATTGACTACTGTAATGCTCTCTATATGGGGCTGCCCTTGAGCCTGATACGAAGATTACAATGAGTCCAGAATGCGGTGGCCAGAAAGATAACTGGAGTGGAGAAATTCAAACATATTACCCCAGATTTGGCCAATCTGCACTGGCTTCCTGTTCCTTTCAGACACAAGGTTTTAACATTAACATACAAAGCCCTATATGGTGTAGGACCTTGTTATCTCTGGGAATGTCTCTTCCAAAGAACATCTGCCCGCATCACCCGATCCTCTCAAACAATGCAGCTCTTGGTGCCAACACAGAGGATGGCTAGGAAGACTCTGACAAGAAACCGGTCCATCTCGGTAGCGGAGCTGTGCCAGGCCCCATCCCTGGATATATTTTTAAAAAAATCTTAAAAGAGTGCTTTCCAAAGAGGCCTTTAAAATGTTTTCCCTCCATCCAATTAAAACAATTGTGTAGTTTCAATTATTAGAATTTAAATTAGTATATTTTGTTATTTCACTTATCTTGTTTTTCTTAATTTCTATGGTATTCTTCATTTATATGGCTGTGTGAGGATATTACTGATGAGATCATGTAATTTTTTACTCTTTGATTGTCCTTGTTTTTTAAGATGTAAGCTTCCCAGAATAGGGTAAAATTCTAGATGGGTGGTATATAAATTTAATATACGTAGTCATATTTAATTGGCAACTACAAAGTATCAGAATTCATGACCACAGTGATTATTTTCTCTGAATTCTTTCTGTTCAACTATATTTAATAATAAAAAGAAAATGTTGGCGGGGTTTCTTTATGTAGGCGTTGCTTTAAAATTCTCTTCCTATTCATGGTATTGTATTATAACTCCTTTACAAAACATATGCTATTCTCTCCACTCAAGTCCTTAGAAAAAAAGAATTATTTCTACACAATAATCAAATATGGTATAAATATATGCACCAGAGAATTATACATATAGCCGTACACAAAAACATATATACTGTGTGTGCGTGCGCGCGCACACACACGTGTGTGTGCAGTTTAAACTGAAATAGACCATTTGTTCTTCCTCAGTAATATCTACCACCCCCACCCCCCTCTAAAAAATATCTCTACATTCTCAGGCCATTCTTAGTCTTTTTCAGTCCGGAGTTCCATGACTATGCTGGGGGTGCCCAAACATTTGGGCTGCGGGCCGGCCATGTGGTTCCTCCTACCGGAAGTGGAAATAAAACATGCATGCACATAATGCTGCTGTAAATGACCCATGACTGTCTTAAGTGCATTTATGACAGCTGAGGGTCATTTATGGCAGTGTTATGCGCATGCACAGGTGCATCATGTGCCTGTGCATGCACGTTTTACTTCCACTTTTGGGAGCAGCAAGGATGACATGGGCTGTAGTTTCGGCACCCCTGCTCTATGCAAATAAGACACAGGGTTCTGTTGGGCCTGTCATACTTTCTTTCTGTCTCTGCTGTATTTACAAGGTCCAACATTAAACAAAGTTACCACTGGAAGTTGCCACAAGTTGCTCTGAGAAGAAGGCATCACACCTCTGGAGGCTGCTGTGGAAAGTTCAGATTTTCCTTACCTCTGCTAGCTTCAGCTTCTTCATCTTCCGTATCTGAATACTGGTGATCCTCATGGCAATCAGTCATGAAGACTATCCTGAGAACATAATGCAGTGGCCTTTCATCTGCCTTCTGCATCACAGTGTGACCCGCGTACCACTGATCCAGTTCTGTGAGTCAGTTTCTTGTCATGAGCCCTTTTGGCACACAAAATCCTCCTCAGCCTCAGGTCAATATTGATGAAGCTGCTGCCCTCCATTAAGATGGATTCAAGAGGGATTTAATCCACTCAGAGATGATAATCTTTCCTAGTGGACTTTGCCACCCAAGCCATTAGTCCTCAGGGCTGTCAGGTTAGTTAACTGCCACCTGACACTCAGCGGTGAGTCACTGGCAGTATGGTCTACTCTTATTACCATAGCAGGATAACCTGGCCAGACTCTGCCAACAACACCACTAATCCAACCCAAAAGTCATTTTATCTTTTTGCACTCTTACCCAGATTCATGGAAAGCAGCTGAGAGCACTACCACTGCCCCCTGCTGCTCATCTGTCCAAGTTAGGAAGCAGAATTGGGTCCAAAAGTGGTGTTTTTAAAGTGTGAAACCAAACAAAGCACCTACTGCAGCTTCTGCCTTCCTATGTAATCTCTCGGGACAAGATGGTATTGAGACTAGATGGTCCTACTGGGGTAAGAAAGAACACAGAAGAGAAAGGAGGCGCCAAAATGCTCCATCCAGTCAAGACACCATTCCTGTATCTTTATTCTACCACTTTCAAAGGATGCTTGGATCCAACAAGACCACCCAGTCCACAGAGGAGGCTGTTCCTTAAAAAAAAACACCACCACTCCCTCTTCCTGTTTACTCTTTCTCTTTGGACGGAGAACGATTGTGAGTCTGAAGATGGCTCATGAGCCAATGAGAAGAGATCACAAATGCAGCTTGCTGGAGCACTGTCCAATCTGTTTGTTTAACTTCTCTGGCTCATAAACCAAGAAAGATTATAGCTGAAGGAGAGCAGAGGATAACCAAGCACCCAAATATATGCTGCCAAGGGAGCCACATAATGTTGGATCAGTTACCTCTTTAACAAGATGTTTTACAGACTGCTGCCCACCTCCTGATCCCCACACATTGTCAACGCGTTTCCCACCTTTGGTCATACTTAGCAGTACAGTCGCTCGATCCAAAGCAGCCCTATGAAGAGAAAGTTGCATACAAAAGTCTCACTTGAATGTGTATACTGGGGCAGACACAGCATCTATACATTCTCTGCCTTGTGGCTAAAAAGATTCAGCTATACAGCTTGTTTAAAGTTAGAAGACAAGTCTCTCTAATCTTACACACCTCCCTGTTCTCCAAAATAGTGAGGGAGTTAAGATGCTTTTGATTTAATTTTCTATTGCCATATCACACCAATCTAGACCATTTAGTGTTTAAACACACCCAACTACAGTTAAGTCTAAAAGAGAAGGAACATCCTTCAATCTCCTTACAACCTTCCCAAACAGAGAAGGAAGTGCACAATGGGAATATCAAATGTGAAACTATGGTTTTGTGTTGTGTCTGAATACAGCCACGGGATAGAAATACTGTACATGTTAAAGCAAGAATTCATGATTTATACATAAAGATAACTTCTGCTGCTATTAACAATGTAATTGTCTGCATAGGTAATCTAAAATAAACCATACTGTGTTCAATTGAGTTTATATTGCCTGATAAAATATTAAGCCCAAGATATACATATAGTATATAAGCAGCATTCAGTGCATTCCGGTGTCTAGCCATGTCTGCCATATGTCCACGGAAATGTCTGCAAATGCAGACAGCGCTGGTTCTTTGGCTGTATACAGAGATGAGCACTGAACCCTAGAGTCGGATACAACTGGCTTTCCAGCATATACATATAGTTGCCTATATTACATCTTTAACAACTCAAGGTTGGTACATGGGTGGGCAATTTCCAAGTGACTTGTACAGGATCACACAGACCACAAAAAGCTCCAAATACAAGATATGAAACCAGAAGTAGCCATAACCCTACTCCAAATTTGAAAAATGGGACATTTGGAAACCTAAATGGTGCAAGCAGCTCTGGAACTTAGTTAAAAGGTGTATCACTAGTCTTGGAGGTGTCCAGGAACTGTAATTTGCCCTCACTTTTTTTTGGCTAGGAAAAGAGGGAGCTAGGGAGGGCTAAATGGGACAAAAAGAACTTTGAGAAGCACATATCTGCTTTAGTAGCACAGCAAACACCAGATACTGATTATTTCTACATTTTCATGAATTTATCTAATGTTTTCTTCTGAATTCTATACTTTCAGCCACCTCAACTTTTGTTGGGAAAACATTATATGCAATGTTATAGGGAGGAAGCACACACCATATTCAGAATTTTACAATAAAGACTTGATATCAAACATAGCCTTTACTCCATTTTTTACAAGCAATCTTTATGTCATGTTAACTTACCAAAGGTTAGGAAATGTTTTTTTTTAAATCTGTAAATAATGACACAGGGTTTAATTATGAAGGGCAAAGCACTCACCGAGCATGTACACAGTCCACAGTGCCTTTGTACCCATCTATGTAGCTTCCGCATAAAATTCCATCTCCAACTGCTCTTGCAATGAATTGGCCCACCAACTGCAATAAAAAGGAACATGTCTAATGGAATAAAGGGGTTCATCATCAGTTACATTACCCACACCACCTACTTTTCCTCAGCTTCTGAAAAACTCAGACAATTTCCATCTATAATACAGTTATGAGTCACCAGGCCAGATATCGCTGATGTAAGGACTGAAAAAAAGGTGGAGTGGCTATAATACTGAGGTAAGATGTAGCACAGGCAGTTAAAGACTATAATGCAAGTCTAACTGAATAATATAAATCAGACTCCATATTAAACTGATCAAAATAACCATCACTTAAACATGCTCTAACTACAGATGCTAAAGATGAAATTGAAAGCTTTTATACATGTATCCAGGAGGAAATTAATCACACATCAAAATAAGATGTGGTTATAATCAAAGGTGACAGGAATACAAAAGTAGGGAACAAAGCAGAACTGAATGTTGCTGGAAAATTGGGCCTAGGGGACATGAATGAATGACTCAGGGTTTCAAGCAACTGTTTCAGTCAACAGTACATTTGAACATCACCAGATTCTCAATAAAGAAATGGAGATGGAGATGGAGAAGCTTGTCAAACCAAGACCAGCAGCAGATTATGGTACTTGCAACAAATTGTCAATATCAATAATGAGAGTAAAACTGGAAAAAAAAAGAACACTAAAAGAATGCTAGTGTCAAACTAAATTTAAATAACATTTCTGGTGAATTTAAAGTCCATGTTAGGAAAAGATTTGCATTACTAAACTCAATTGACCATAAATCAGAAGAATTGTCAACTGAAATGATTTATATTATTAGGGAAGAATGCAAAAAGACAAACTCTGTAGTAAAAGGAAAAAACCCCTAGATGGATGACAGTAGAAACCATTAAATTGTAGAAAACAATGAGAAGCAAAAATGTGACAGAAATAAAACTAAAACCCTGAATGCTGATTCAGAAACAGGGAAGGACACTATCAGACTAGGAGAAAATAAAGAGGTGGTAGAATCAGTATACTGAAGAACCATATAGAACAGATAAAAATAAGACTCTTTTAAAGAGGAATTATATTATGAAAAACGTATAGAAAGTTGCAGAAAATAAAGCCAAAACTGCTCTGAAAGCACTTGGGAAGAAGTAAATCACCAGGGTAGATAGGA
Organism: Furcifer pardalis; assembly: GCA_030440675.1. NCBI lineage: Eukaryota > Metazoa > Chordata > Lepidosauria > Squamata > Chamaeleonidae > Furcifer > Furcifer pardalis. Next base: position 234,627,408 of record CP126890.1, read on the forward strand.
TAGTAAGAGAACTATTTCAAGATGCAGAAACTGACTGTATTAAAATCCTAACATGAATATGCCAGCACATATGGAAAACAAAACAATGGCCAACAGACTGAAAATATTCAATATAGTGTAAATTTCAATGCCCCCCAAAAAAACTTTGCCAAAGAATATGGTAATCAATCACTTTGTTACGGTTCATGACCAGCAAAGTACAACAAAAGGTAAAAATTTTAAATCTAAATTCTTAAAATGTATTAAATCAGTGTTTAAAATTAATGCTATGACAACTTCTAGTGACATATCAATAGTGGCTTGTGCCACTGAGGGTCCTGCCAGAACTGCTCCTCTGATTCTGACCACTGTGGGACAAAAATGGCACTGTTGCGGGTAAAAACTATTGAACCACTGCTGTAATTTCCCATGCAAGCAAAGTGATGCTCCAGGTTTTACAACAAAGGCTTTTACCTTATGTGGAACAAGAAATACCTGAAGTTCAAGTTGGTTTCTGGTAAGGAAGAGCCACTTTAGATCATATTGAAACATCTGCTAGAGCACACCAAAGAATTTCAGAAGATCAGTCTATGCTTTGCAGACTACAGCAAAATATACAACTTCTATGTTGACAATGAAGAAACTGAAATTATTAAAGATTTTGTACAATTTGTTTCAAACATCAATCCAAATGGAGACTGCAACTGAGAAATAAGAAGACTCAGACTCAGGAGGGCAGCAATGATGCAACTGGACTAAATCATCAAGTGTAAGAATGTGTCACTCAAGATCAAGACCACTCAAACTATTGTGTTCCCAATTGCTATGTATGGATGTGACAGCTGGACAGTAAAGAAAGCTGACAGGAAAATTTTGATTTGTTTCAAATATGATGCTCAAGAAGAACTCTGTGGAGACCCTTTACTGCCAGAAAGATGAACAAGTGAGTCCTAGAGCAAATTATGCCTGAACCATCTCTGGAAGCAAAAGCAAAGAAATGGAAGCTGTTATACTTTGGCCATATCTTGAAAAGGTAAGATTTTCTGTAAAATATATTCATGTTGAGAAATGTTGAAGGCAGAGGAAAACAAAAAATGAGATGCATTGATTCCCTAAAGCAGGGGTTCCAAAACTTTTGACTCCATGGGCCTAACCATGCCCCCGAACAGCTGAGTGGGCCTAACCACTCCCCCCAGGAGCAGGCACATTTACGACAGCTGTAAATGCGTCCACTTCCACGTTTACAACACCCGTGGGCATGTTCATGCATGAGCGGGCATGTTTTATGGCTGATGTAAATGCAGCCACTTCCACTTCCGGGTGCGAGAGTGACGGACTGGATGAAATTGTGCCACGGGCCACCTGACATGATTGAACTGTTTGCTGTTCAGGTTTTATTCAATCTTCAGTTGTGTTAGTCATGTGTGCTGTTCCAGTTATTATTCTGCTGCCCCCACCCCAGCTCCTATTTTTGCCTTACAAGCAAGTACAGTCAAACCTCGCATAAAGAGTGGTTCACTTAAAGAGAAACTCATTTAAAGAGCAGAATTTTCTCTGAATGTTTGCTTCGCTTAACAAATAAAACCAAACAAAAACTTGCTTAACAAATAAATCCCCCCCCGCCCCCATTAGTCATTTACAATGGTGTTTTGCTTAAAGAGCAAACTCGCTTAAAGAGCAATCCTGTGGAACGCATTATGCTCTTTAAGCGAGGCACCGCTGTATGTTTTTTCTAAAAAGAAACTTATTGTAAAAAACTCTTTTATCAAACAAAGCAACTGTTCACTAATCTTTCTAAAAGCAAAAAGGAAATAACTATTTTCTTATATTTCAAAATAAGTCTGGAGAGTTTAATTGCCTGGCCTAGAATGGGAGTGTAATACTTGGAGAACTTGCAAACTATAACTATTTGTAAAGCTGCCCTGCCTACTGCTGTGCAGGCGTATATAAACAAAACTTAACAGTTGGGGAACGGCTGGACTAGAGAAAGCTGTGCAATCTGCTTTCTACCCGTTTATACAAGCCTCGTTGCAAGGGGCACGGCTCAAGCTGGGTCTTGCTTTCTAACCCTGCCTTTCTAGAACATGGACTTGGGGGAAGGGCAGTGGAGCTAACTGGGTCATTGAGCAAGAAGTTACTGAAAGAGCTAGTAAGTCTGACTAAGTCCTGTGAGGCTGTGGGAAATGGGACTGTGAGAATTAATGCTGAAGCCATAATGAAAATTGTCCTGAGCACATGAAGAGACTCCGAGCCCATGGGATTTGTCTTGGGGGACCTTGGCTCCTGATGTGGGTGTACATACACTTGTTTACAATCTAACTTTTTATTTATTTGTCCCTGACTCACAAAGAAATGCACACTAATTTGCAAAGCATGAACCACGATAATTTTGTAACTGATCAATCTTTCAAAGGCTATATTGTTATTAATGTTATGCTTTCCCGCATATTTCTTTAACATGTAAAATTGCAAATAGATATGAATGTCATAATAAGAATATAACTCAATGTCTACAAGATAATGCTATGAACTGGGTGACTGGAATAAAATCATTGACACAAAGACAAGTATATAACATTGTGTTATACTGCAACTGGACATCAATCTGGATCAGAGGTGCCCAAACTTTTCGGGCTCTGAGCCGGCCAGGTGTTTCAGGGGGGCAGTCATTATAGCCCATGGGCTGGATCTGGTCCCCAAGACCAATTCATCCAGCCCACAAAGGCCTTGCTGCTCCCAGACGTGGAAGTAAAACACGCCTGGACAGGCGAGTTTTACTTCCGCTTCTGGGAGCGATGAGGGCTTTGTGGGCTGGATTAATTGGTGTTGGGGGCTGGATCTGGCCCATGGGCCATAGTTTGGGCACCCCTGATCTGGAGGCATTTGCATTTTAGAAAGCAAAAGATTTGAAGAGTGTTATAACTTAATACTGTGAAATGCTTTAAGAAATGGGAACCACAAAGATCACCACAGAAAAACAACCATCTGTCCATATTAAACAAACCTGTGGTGCTCTGGGGGTGTCCAGTACTAATTCTGGTAGGTCTCTGAGAAGCCGGTCGAATGACTTTTCTACATCACTCCTGTTGACTAAAGTTCCATAAAGGTCAGCAAGGAGTTTAGAGGTCAGCTCTCTGTGACTTGCCTTCCCCTCTAATGCCAATGATACAGCCAACACTGGTACACTGTATTTCATTTCACCAAGATTGAGGTCTTTCAGCATTTCCTATAAGTGGGAAAACAGACAGTCATTGAAGTTTAACTGTTGTGCCTGAATCTTATACAACTAAGATAATGTTACAGAACAGAAAGAAACAATACCTCCTATCACTGAATTAGGCAAAGGTCGCCCTGCTTGAAGGCTAGTCATAGCCAATTCTTGGGTGTTGTGTTTATCTTCGTTTACAGCCCAATAGCCAGTGCTGTCTGCGTCCGGAGACATTTCTGTGGCAGGCCTGACTAGACACTAGAGCACACATAATGCTGTAGCCTTTCTCGCCAAAGCGGTACCATTTATCTACTTGCAATTTCTTGCTTTAGAATTGCTAGGTTGGGCAGGACCTATTGTACAGTACTCGGGTCTTGAACTGCTGACCTGCCAACCTTCCAGTCATCAAGTTCAGCATCTTAACCACTAAGCCACTGCAGTTCCTTGTCATTTAACTACTTTATTACAAAAATTTCCTTCCTAATGTGTTTTCAAGGCAAGTTTAGTAGTCCCTTAGCAGGGGACACCCAGTTAAAATACACACTTCCATTTTAAAGAAGGGATCTATTAGCAGATCCATACCTCTATGTGTATGAAAACTATTTGCGTCTTAATCTACCTGTATATCATAATGAAATAAAATTTTGTTTATACCAGCAAGTATTAGAAAATCTGACAGTAAAAAGGTAACATTTTGGGGCTCCAATTTTACTCCAAACAGCATGAACAAAAATAAATATTTTTTTAAAAAAAGAACAAAAATGGAACAGAAGTACACCACACCTTAAAGAGCAAAAGATTTATAGCAATCGGAATTTTCATGGATCCGCTCCATACATATGTCTAAAGAATATGGATTGTAAACCACAAAAACTCACACTGGAATAAATATATCAGTCTGCAAGGTGTCATAATGCAGTTCTTTTGTTTTTACTTTCACTTTTATTGTACATGTTAAAACATGTTAACTGTTATTTATTTGAAAAACACCTCAAAGATGCTTTCTAATTTCCATTAATTCAAGCCAAAATGCAAACCATGAGACATACCGCAACTTCATTAACATCACCATGTTCAAAATATTCCTGGATTATTGGAGTCAGTGTTTTCTCAAATGCTCTTTCATCCAATGGTGGAACTACAGTTTCATAGACACAGTTATCCTGTTTTAAACAAAAGCACAACAACTTAATTAAGCAAAGCAAAAATTATCTGGAGCTGGAACTGTAAGCAAGGCTAGAGCGGCAACTACAATCCATAGTCCTAGCATGTTTAACAACTCATTGTTACAAACATTACATATGGGTCAGCATCCTTCTGAAATGTCTGTGCCTGCAATACAATCAAGAAAACAGTATTTTGGCAGGGTGCCTGTTTTGCCACTGACTGTACCACCAACTGCTACAAAATACCTCTGAATATGCACTGATATTTCAAAAGAATACAGACCAGGATGATGCCATATCCTATTTAATCTTCAAGTGTAAATTTTAGCACAGAAAAGGGGGGGGGGGGGAATGAAACCCAAGAAACCTATACTGTACACAGATTCATATGGCATGAAAACAGCTTATGGAGAAAGCCTCTTACCTTGAGCAAACATGTCAGCTAAATTTTATTTATTTTTCTTACCTGGTCATCATCATAGTTGGGATCTTTAATATCTACTTCTTCTACATCATAAACTTGACCAGGTGGTCCCCAAACACCTTTGCCTCCTGCACCACCTGCAGAAAAAAAAGTGTGATCAGTTAAAAGAATGAAACAGAATGTTTTGTCTTCTTACTTAATTTGTAACATCTCAGGGAAGGCCAGTTCTCAAACATATATGAAAGCCTCAGAGACAATAAACTTCAACGTTTGTATTATTCAATACCTACGCAGTATGACAAAGAGGACAAGCTATCACTTTGTGACAGACTTTCCTCTGGTTAATTACAATCTGTAGTTTTTTAAAATAACTGCCCACATTAAAATTATCAAGATTATTCTAGAAAGTTAAAATGGCTTTCTATGACTTTCCTCTTATCCCTATCAGAATGAAACTGAAAGCAATTTAGGTAATCCAATAACCTCCTCCAATTTTTTTCTTTTTGCTGTCAAAAGGCACCAACCTTTCTTTGGAAGGCCCCTTCCTTTTGTTGAACGAGACCGTCTATCAAGGTGCTTTCCCTTTGGACTTGTTGGTACAGTGACTCCACTTTTGGGTGGCTCTCCGTTGTCACTCACTGAGTCTCCTCTTCCAGAGTCTCTAGAGGAATTTTTTCTCAGCCTCCTCTTTGCTTTGGCAGTAATCTTAGCTTCATTAATAGATACTGGAGGGATCCAATTGCCATTGATTTCATTTCTTATTTCCTCAGCTCCTCCATTTTCATCTTCACCAGAAAACAAAGTATCACTCAAATTATCTAGTTCTCAAAAACAAAACAAAGAGATGTAGAAAAGTTAATTGATCTAAGCATTAATTTTGAAAATGACACAAATTTCAAACCCAGTAAAGTTTTGTTGGCATTTCAAACAGGATACACATGTACACTGAACTAAATATGTAGTGGCTGAAATCCTATTTGTAGTGTAAACCTAGCATAAGGTGCCATCCGTTCCTATTCCGATTAACAGTGTTGCCCCTACAATTCTCACTGGCAAATGTGCACACAAGAAGCCAGCATGTGTGCACATCAAGCCAGTGTGTGCATGCACACTCAAGAATTGCAGCAATGGCAGTTTGCTTACCAGGGAGGAAAAGATGGAAAGTTACCCTTGGACTTATGCTTCAAACAGGATTTCTGCCAATGTGTTGCAAATGCCAAAGCACTACCATTTAAATAAAGACAGATTTTTACCTGTAGAGGTGATATTGTCCATCTGCTCAGTTTCTGTTTCCATAGCTTTTCAATGTATTTCAAATGAACGGAATGTAAAGGAAACTTTATTGTTTTTATTTCAGACCTAAACATAGGGACATGTCAAAGGAAAGAATTAAGAATGTTCTACTGTAACTATATCAACTGAAAGAACTTTAATTATACAGCGTACAGTACAGTACTGACATTGTAGGTAAACCAGTAAGCAAAGTACCTAGAAAAGCCTACAACAAAAAGCTTACTGGCACCTTAAAGACTAACTATGCTTTAGTTAACTATTCTTAGGTTTTCATGGACTACAATCTACTTCATCAGACATATGGGTATTAACCCATAGCTAATTCACTATTTTTAAAATTGCCTTAGTCAAATCAGTATTCCGCTTTTAAGGGTTCTTTTTAGTTTACAGTATATTTCTTTAAAGTTGAAGTTAACAATCTATTCTATTGGCTATTATTACTTCAATCTCACAGAAGAATTCAGAGAAATTTACCTATTCAAGACCACCTATTAAATCTCATACTAAGCTAAGATTTGAACACACATTTCCACACAGTAGTAATGGGGGGGGGGGGAGGTTTGCTCTTTCAAAATAATAAGAGATCCAGTAATAAAGACATTTTATTTGTATTCATTACTTTATTCTAAATGTGATCAATCAATTTCTGGAACTAGCACTACTCTTCATTTATTTCCCATCTACTGTTCATCTAGTATTTTACTCTAAGGTGATAATGTTAAAAGCTGCCATTATTGAAATCTCTCATATCTAATTATATTTATTTTAGATAGCATGCTGATACTATTGTGGTCAAAATAGCAAATCTGTCAGATTCACTATTTTGACCACATCAACAACGAGGAGGCGCTTCGAAGAAGTGGCTCATGTAAATTACATAACATTGTTGCACCAAGATGACTCCAAATGGCAGGCCATATTTTTCATATGGAAAAAGGCAGGATCCCTAAAGTGGCAATAAATTGGGCCCCTCCTAATGACACATGACAACGCGGACACCCTCAAAACAAATATTGAAGGAGTTTTATGGCAGATTAAAAGACCCTGAAAATGACATGGGAGGATGCCAAAGTACTCACCCAAGACTGAAAACATTGGAGATTCCTTGTTGCCCAATATGCTACAGAGCACGGGAGGATCTAAGTTTAAGTCAGTAAGATGATATTTTCATTCAAAGGAACACAGGTTAATAATCCTGAGAAAATGTATACTATGCAGTCTAAATTTTACCTATTTAGTCTTTCTTAAGTCCACAATCTTCTGCCTTCATTTCCCCCACATTCATCCAACAAACACCATTGTTGAGTGATGAGATTATGACATCAAGTTCCTTGCATCATACTTCACAGCAAAGACTTTTTCAGCATTACATCATTCAGGAGTTATGTAAAGTTCTAAAGCGCTTTACTTCTGCAAGAAGCATTCCCTTAGATCACCCTTAAAACATAGAAGATTCCACTTGATTGGGAGGTTAATGTCTTTCCTCATGGTAGGCTATTCCATTACATGCATTATAACTAGCCTTCAAATTCAAAAGGAAAATATGCATATGGCATATAAAATTATATTTATGCAAAACTAAGATGACTTCTATAAATTTACCATTAAGAACATTAAAATGGACATAAATAGGTCATTCTCATTCACACAATTATAAAATGTTGTGTTCTGGACATGACAAAACCAAAAGAAGCAGTGTGGCACTAACATTAAGGTAAAATATAGCACAGGCAGTTAGGAGCTATAATACAAAATCTGATTGAATAATATCAATCAAACTTGTTGAAGAACTTAACAATATAACCATCATTCAGGTCCCTGCTGTTCAAAAGATACTAAAGAAACTGAAAGTGTTTTATGCAAATGTCAAGGAAACTGATCAACATCAAAGCAGGTTATGCTGATAATTATAGGTGAATGGAACACAAAAAGAAGGAAAACAACACAGGACCAAATGTTATTGCAGAATTTAAACTAAAATACAGAGATAAAGCAAGAGAATAGCTTGCAGAATTCTAAGATAACCAATTAACTGCAAATGTATGCTTCTGGCAACCAAGCATCACCAGCAAAATTGGAAATACAGTAGTAGGTAGAGAAGCAATATCTTCTTTGCCAAATCAAGACCGGGAGCAGATTGTAGTACACCGCCCAGAGTGGGATACCACCCAAATGGGCGGCATAGAAATGTAATAAATAAATAAATAGTACTGATTATAAATTTATATTAAACATTATAGTAAAAGTGAAAAATAATAATAAAATAATTCTATTGAAGAAAGTAAATTTAAATAACAATTCTGAGAAATATAAAAGCCACATAAAGAACAGATTTGTCTCACTAAACTTAACTGACTATGAACCAGAAGAAATGTGTACTGAAGCCAGGATATTATCATGGAACAATGCAAAAACATAATTCTGTTTGTCAAGAAAAAAGAAAAGCTTGGATGGCAGACGAAATGCAAATATTAAAGGACAGATGAGAAGCAAAAAGTGATAGAAATAGGTTCAGTGTCTTAAATGATTTTTTTAAAAAGCAAATATCAGCTAGAGACAAAGAGAACTACAGTATTACAAATAATCCTTGCAAAGAAATGGAAGGGACAAGAGGAAAGCTTCCACATGAACATGAAGTCAAGGGGAAATTAAAATCTAAATTAGGAATGCTGAAAGATCAACAGGAGAACATACTATCTGACATGGATAAAATAAAAAGAGGGTAGAAACAATATACTGATGAGCCATACAGAAACTAAAATAATGACAGATTGCTTTGAAGAGGAATCCTATGATAAAGAACCTGCAGTTTTAGAAAGTGAAGTGAAGGCTGCATTGAAAACATTGGGACATAATACAGTAAAACTATTTTAAGTTGCAGATACTGACTTACTTAGACTTAGATTCACCCATGCTATGTAGCATATTGCGCAGCACAGATGCTGACTAGAGATGTAAAAATTTCCAGAAATGTTGTAGCCATTGGGGAGGGTGGATCCATTTCAGAGGGGAAATGGAAATTTGGGGGGGGGGGGGGACTGAAAAATGCAACATTAGGCATTTTTTAACAGATTGAAAGTCATGCTGTTACTTTAGGACAACAAAATATTACTACGTACAATTTGATTTGGCATAAAATTATCACAATTGGTTTATTTAAAAATACAGTGTATTCCAACAATTATTACAAATGGAATTTTCTTCCCATACTGCAGCAAAGCTTTTGGCTATGCTTCTCATGAAAAGTTATGGACTGTTGTAAAAGAAATGGGTGTGCCTCAAAACTTGATGACATGTTAGAACAGAATAAGGAGAAACCATTCTGTTTCCTATAAGTAAAGGTGAAAGACAAGGGTATATTTTGTTCCCTAACTGCTCAATTTGTATCAAGGGCATATCATATGAAAAAACAGACTAGATTCAGTTTATGGCCAAGTGAAATTTGTCACAAAAAACACCAGTAATTTAAAATAAATACTTGCAGAAAAACAGCAATGATTTGAAATGACTCCTGATGGTGAAAGAAGAAAGTGCCAAAGCAGGACTACAATTGAACATTAAGAAGACAAAAATCATGACTGCAGAAGAACTAAATAACGTTAATGTTGACAATGAAGAAATTGAAATTGATAAAGATTTTGCGTCCCTTGGTTACAAAGTAGAGACTGCAGCCAAGAGATCAGAAGACTGAGATTCAGAAGGGCAGCTATGAAAGAACCAGTGAAAAGCATCAAGTGTAAGACTGTGTCACTGGAGACCAAGGCCTAGAACAACCACATAGTTTGCCGTTGTCAGTGTTGTTGTCCCTCATTGTACAGTACTGTACTATACAGTTACAGAAATACATAACATCACTGTTGCAGTGTATCTGGGATTAAGCGAATACACATGCCTTGATGCGATTAAGCTTCTCTATGACAATGAAATAAAATATACTCCTTACACATCTCTAAGGACAACTGAGGTTTGAGAAACCTCTTTATGGAACTTCACTATTCCAGAAACACACTTCTTCTGACTCAATACATACTCTTTCAATGTGACCTTTAGTTCAAGAAGTGGTCTTGATCCATGAAGGTGCACATTAAAAATATGGCATATCAGACAGGAAGCAAAACAATTTTTAAAAAGATAAAAATATTGCAGCACCTTGAAGACTAACTGCTACATTTAAACATTAGTTTTGTAGATGTCTCTTGTTTTTTGTTTGCTTTCTTGTCAGAAATACTAGATTAAGAATACCATGCCACCTGCTTTTGCAGCAAATACAGGCCAGAGTTTACAATAATGGTAAAACAGGTACAATTAATGACTGCCATTGCACAGGCACATAAAATTTGGAAGACTTGAGAATGTAGAAAATCTGTCTTCTGCAGGTGTCTGCCTGAGTATAGCACACACTTTAAAAATGAAACAACAGGAACCAAAAGACAAGGCCATATTGTTACTTGATATATTTGCTGCTATATTTTTGCAACAAATGTTAAACTTTTAAAGATTAAGGAAATCTTAGTTTAAAAACATTTTGGTCTTGGTATTACATAGTCATAGAACTTAAAATGTAGTGGTTCTCCTACAGTAAAATATCCCATTGCATGGTTAAATAATGTAGAATCAATAATTAAATATGGACTCATGCACTGCCTTTTACAGTACAGTATTTGCAAATTTTATGGTAAGTACAAATTTTATATACTGTAACTATGGTTTTAAATCATGTGCTTTCTCCCGAGAGCACAGTTCAAGTTTTAAAAAGTAATTGCATGGATTCATACATATTGAGGAATCATAATAAATTTAAAATCAAAGGGAAAATAACCTTTCGATTTTCTTGTCTAATACGAAAAAGAGCTGTGAAAGAGGAAGCTTGTAAGACCAAAACGTACTGCAGGTTATTTTTGTAACTAGAAAATATGCTTTCCTGTTATGTCTGAACTAGACTATTATAGCCTGAAAGACGGATTCAAGTTTTTCTTGCAAGTGTGTTATCTATTTAAGCATCAGTACATCTGTTGAACATACCATACACTACTCATTCCAAAGTAAGATCCAATAAGCATTCATAATAATTTACAATTTTTGTGACCACTCAATAATGGGTCACAATAAAAAGGGTAGGCCACTTGTAATACAGACAGGGCTAAAAGATTACGAGCATTGCAGACCAGCAACATATGGAGAGTCATATTCAAGCTGAGAGACAGAAAAACTACCGTACATAAGACAGAGGTTTTCAAACTTCTACATAATCCATCTCTCACTAAGATCACATGTATAACAGGTAAATCTTGGCCACAATGTACAGTCATTTACAAGCAGAGCAACAGCTAAGCTAGTGGCTGTTAATAGTAAGAGAAGAGCACAGCACAGAGAAACCTGGCTTAGACTTCCCTACAAATGTGCTTGTCAGAACAAGGTGGCAATACCAGGAAAATTTTTCAGAAAAACTTGAATACTGTATGCCATGTTGCAATTCACACAACACACACAAAGCTTTTAAAAAATTTCAAAAGTCTTCTAAAGCACAGTACGTATATTAAAAAATAAGACTGATAGGAGCAGGTGAAAGACTGGACTGGAGGCTCCATCATAGGATGGCCTCTAGGTTGTCCTGCTTAAAAGGAGCAGCAACACTCTGCCTGCTTCTCTGTGCGCGCGCATGTATGTGTGTGTGCGCGCATCTCTCTCTCTCGTCAACTTTTAAGATCCTTGCAGGGGTCCTTCCCATCATAGAATCGGTGAGCTGGAAGAGGTCTGCGAGGCCACTGAGTCGAACCCCCTGCTCAATGCAGGAATCCAAATCAAAGCAAATATGACAAAGGATTGTCCAATTCCCTTAAATGCTTCCAGTGTTGGAATGCTCTTGAGACAGTTGACTCTACTGTTGTACTGCTCTAACCACTGTTTTTTCTGATATTCAGCCTATATCCTTTAACTTGAGCCTGTTATTACGCATCCTGCACTATGGGGTGATCAAGAACAGAGCCCATCCCAGTGGTGGGTTCCCAAAAAAAATTTACTACCACACTGTGGGCGTAGTATGGTGGGCGTGGCCAGGGGAAAGCCCTGCGTTGCACCCAAATTAGGACTACTTTATTTCAAAACTTGGATGGGCGGGGGCAGCCCGAATTTCTGCTACTGGTTCTGGCGAACTGGTGCGAATCTGCTGATGCCAACCACTGGCCCACCCCTCCTCTTTATGACTATCTTTCAGATATTTGAAAAGTGCTATCATATCCCCCTTCAGTCTCCTTTTTTCAAGGCTAAAAATGCCCAATTACTTCAATCTTTCCTTATATGGCTTGGTTTCCAAGCCTCTGATCATCCTTGTTGCCCTTCTTTGTACCTGCTCTAATTTATTTGCATCTTTCTTAGAGTGTGGCGACCAGAATTGGACCCAGTACTCTAGATGTGGTCTGACTAGTGCCAAATAGAGAGGGACTAATACCTCTGTGGATTCACAGAGACTTCGGCTTCTGGGAACTGAAGTCCAAGCACACCTGGAGTGCCAAGGTTTGCCATCATGGCTATAGACTAGGAAAAGCTAACTTGTGTTTCCTCCTTCTCTGGGAAAGGGCCATGAATCTGTCCCCAGGTTCTGCCAAGCATGCACAATCTTTCCATGGTCAGAATATGATCTTTTCCACTTCAGGATTGTCAGTGATTCCCAGGCCACCTCACAAAAATAAAGTGACGTGTTATGCCACAAGGTTTATTTTGCAACCATCTTACTAACCATTTACAACTGAACTCCAGTCAGAGAACTTCTGTTATTACCGGTTGTAGAAAGTCACACTGATTTTATAAACTTATCTGTTACGCTAACCACCCACTGTGCGCCTCTATACCCGATTATGTATAAATTAATGCTTATGAGGCCTCACTCATGTCTGATGAAGTGGATTTGATCCACAAAAGCTAACATTAAAACACCGGGATTAGGTTTACGGTGCCACAACGGTTTGTTTGTCTTTTTTGTTCACAATGATAATCTTTTCAGGAGAACACTGTTGGTCTATTGAGGTTGCCCCCCAGTTTGGGTTAGCGGATGGGGCTCCCTCCTCACGTCCCTCTGTACACGCCCAGCTCACGGGGAAACCGAAACGTGACACGTGTACAAAAGCCAAATGACGCTGGGGAAAGGAGGAAACCACACCTCTCTTCCTCCCACAGAGACAAGGGCGTAGGTATTATACGCCCTCCTTCTCCCCTGCGGGGGTGGTGGAAAGGGACACCCCGTCCCTTAAAAGCTGGGCAAAAAGGGGCACCCCTTATTATCCCCGTCCTTTTCCCGCAAGAGGCGACCCTCCACAGCCCCCCCTGCCCTGCTAAAGGGCGAGGGAAGAAGGCGGTGCCATTATTACCCCAAGCAGCCGCCTCACTCGGCCGCCCAGTTCTCCCCCATCCCCTTCTCCGCCCCGTTGGATGTTTATTTTCTTCTGCCCAGCAACGACAGGAGGGGGCATGAGGCCGGGCCACGAGTCCAGGAGCTCCGATTGGCCAGTCCAGTCCCAGCCCCTCGCGGCGCAGCCAATGAAAAAAGGGAAAGTACAGATGATCCGAGAGGGCGGCCCAAAGAAGTGTTCAAAATAAAAACAAAGGGGAGGGCGGAGGGGGAACGCAGAGTATGACGTAGCAGGTGTAACGAGGCGAAGTAACGGAGCGGGGAGGAAAAGAAAACGCAGATGGGAGGAGAAGGGAGTTTCTTGCCCTAATCCAGGGACCTGCAAACTTGGCTCTCCAGGTGTTCTTGGACTTCAATTACCAGAAGCCCAAGTCAGTATGCCTGCTGATCAGGACTTCTGAGAATTGAAGTCCAAGAACATCTGGAGAGCCAAGTTTGCTGATCCCTGTCCTAATCCATTCCAAGCTGCAGGACTACTACTAATATTCTGGGATTTCCCCCGACCATATAAAGGATGGAGTGAGCTCCAATCTCTGTCCCAGCAACAGCCAACCTAGCATTTCAAAAGCAAGAAATTACAAGTAGATACATAGGTATCACTTCGGCTAGGAAGGTAACAGCATTCAGTGCACTTCGGTATCTAGCTCCGTGGCCACAAAAGTGTCTGCAGATCCAGACAGCGCTGGCTCTTTGGCTGTAAATGGAGATGAGCGCTGCGCCCCTAGAATTGGACACAACTGGCTTTTGAGCAAGGGAGACCTTTATCTAGTGTTCCTGCCCTTTTAATAGCTGTATAGAAAAGGAAGTTTCAACAGGTGCACCTTTTAGTGTAAGTAAGGTAAAAAGGTAAAGGTCACCCTTGCTTGAAAGCCAGTCATATTTGACTCTAGGGTTCAGTGCTCATCTCTGTTTCATAGCCAAAGAACCAGCGCTGTCTGCTTCAGCAGATATTTCAATGGTCATGTGGCAGGCATGACTAGACACTGGAGCGCATGGAACGCTGTTTACCTTCCCACCGAAGTGGTCCCTATTTATCTACTTGCAATTTCTTGCTTTTGAATTGCTAGGTTGGCAGGAGCTGGGACAAAGACGGGAACTCACTTCATCCTGCAGTAGTTGGGTATCGAACTGCTGAGCTGCCGCCTTCCAGTCAGCATCTTAGCCACTTGAGCCACTGCAGTAATACTTGCTAAAATTAGCTCACACACAACACTATTAAAGGAACCCTGCTGTCTTTTCTGTTTGATGACTCCAGACTGTGCTTAAGTTGAAGGCTCAAAACAGAAACAGAACTGCTGCAACTGAAGAATAAAGAGCCTGTAACATTCAGGTGGCTGATGGCTGCACACCTCTACTAACTCAATGTATTACAAAGATCCAACCCACTGAACTCAAATAACAATTCTTCTGATCATACACAAAAACCTTTAGGATGACTGCAATTGTAAGACTGCATATGACAATTACTACAAACAACAGTTAATATAAAGTATTAGATCATATTTGCGATTAGAAGAATAGCCCAGCAAGCAGTTTTCGACCTTAGCTTAGGTAAGAAAGGTACATATGAGGAGAAGCAAGTGTTGAACACATGCTTCACATGCAGAAAATACCAGTTTCTATCTAGCTCAACATCTCCAGGTTGGGCTAGGAAAGAAACTGATCTGGAGATGCAACGTTGAGAAGACAGGGTTACTGTTCAAGGGTCTGGCTCAGAATAAGGCAGCTATGTCCTATGTTCCCACATGAAATATATTTGTATGGCACATTAGCTTATAAGGCCATACTGCATCTTGCATTAAATGGATCTGAAATTGTCACCATCTCTGTACATTGATACTACCGTACTAACATCTTCCCACTAGGAGGGGTGTGCAAGTTTGTGGTTTTAGACTACGATTTCCCTAGAGCTGCCTGGGAAACACAGTGTCATAGTCCAAAATCACAAAACTATCTATTTCTACATCTTACTGTCTTTATTAACAAGAATTATACTTTTTCTTGGTCTGCTCCTACCCCAAAGCAACATTAAGTCCTAATCAACTCAACTAGCATAACCCTGTGGTGTATATGTATTCCTGGGACATGGGATATTTAGTTTAATAGTAGTGATTCACCTCTAAATTAGACAAACCACAGGTAGCACTCACAACAAGGGCAGCAGGTATCCCCTCTGAAGTTTTAGGGTGAGGTCTACCAGCTTTCTTATTCACAACCTGCCCATGCCAAAAACTTACTACTAGTCCAAGAGCATATAAGATCTGAGTTATGTTCAATGTGAAATATGTTACTGTACTGTATATTGCTTTTAAAAAAATTGTCTCCTAAGGAAATATGTTTAATGTTGGAGTAAAAACACACAAGCTGAAAAACCAGCAGAATTGTTGGCAAACTACTTACCAGTATATACTTGAGCATAAGGCAACCCAAATATAAGCCGAGGTATGCAATTTTGACCTGAAAACCCAGGAAAATAGATTGACCCAAGTATAAGCCGAGGGTGGGAAATGTAGCAGCTGCTAGTTAGTTTCAATAATCAAAATACATGAAACTATGCTAAAATTAAATTGTTGGCACATCTAATTCTGGTGGAGTCTTGGGACCCTTATGGTAACTGACCTGAAAATAAGCCGAGTCCCCTTTTTGGGGCTCAAAAACTCAGCTCATATATACAGTACAGTATGTCTTATGCAGACAATACTTCTGAAATGGCTGGTCTGTGTGTTTAATATATGATCGCACAAGAATGTGCCCACACTGCTTATGACAGAACTCAACTCCACCCTCTCTAGACCTCTTCCTGACCTTTTAATTAGCTTCTTTTGTATGCCTGAAGTAAATTTTGAATCTCCCTCTTAATTACATGCTATGCACAACCCTGAACACTATACACTTCTTCCTAATTTAAAGGCTCCACACTAATAACTTTATCAAACATTGCTATCATTGGCCAGGGCCGTAGCCAGGATTCTAGATTTGGGGTATGTGAAACATTTTTCAGGAGGGACAAAAAAAATTTCAGGAGGAGTAACAATGTCACACTCACATATATAACATTAGCATCCCGGGGTGGGGGTGGGGCAGGCTGTTAGCTCAGGGTTTTTTTTTTTGTTGTTTCTTTGTTTTGTTTTTTGCCTCCCTAACTACAGCCCTGCCATTAGGATTTTTTCACAACCCAACTGATATTCAATTGTCAGAAGACATACTCTTTCAGAAACTATTTCAAGGGTAAAAATGATAACTAATGTACACTTTCTGTGCATAAAAATAAATGATATTAAGTAATTAGCAAACTGCCTTCACTTCTCTATAGATCAGTTTATTCAGATTTATAGTTGTGCACTTTAAAACCAAACGTCTTTGGTAAGCCTAAATTCACAAAGAGTTAGTTTAAAAGAAAAAAAAACGTTCTTTTCACTAGTTTCACCATAAACCAGACATGTGTATGCAGTGCCATGCACATCTGACTTATTTTCCACTAACAATCTGTGTAAGCATGTCAACATATATATGCTCTACTGATCTGAAAAGAGACCATGTTCCCACTCTAGTGGTGTTCTTATCAAAGCATACCAGCCAAGACATGTGATCTGTAAATAACTTCTGATTTGTTTGTGCAATGAATCTATACTGTATGGAAAGTACAACCACGCAAGCCATAGACTTGATTTCCTCAGTCCACAGTACTGTACCAAGTATTTTAGACCACAACTGGCAACACTCCAGCCAAAATGGTCAATAGTGTGAATTAGAAGAACTGAAAGCCAAAATACATGGAGGGCAACGTGTTGATAAAAAGAGTGATGGGCTGAAACACCCAGGATCTAGATTTCTTACATTTATGCCAGCAAGATTCTTTTGACTCTAATAGCAGCATGAAAAGCAGCAAGTCATCCTTTGTAAAGCATACAAAAGCAGTGATGCTTCTTTGCTGTATTTGCTGCTATGATAAAGACATGAAATGGTGTAGCAGCCCTAAGAAAAATGTAGGCAAATGTATTCAAGAGCAAATGGAATAAATGCACAGATTCCCTAGAATCATTATAGCTTCAGGCCAACTTGCCCATTCTCCTAGAAATCCACCACTAAATGATATGTGAATAAATTATATTTAGCCTTTCTGGTTACTGTGTTGCTAATTTTCTTCTTCTGTGTCTAGGCCAGATGTGAAACTGTCAAAATGACAGTTTGAGAAGAAATTAATTTTTCTTCCCATTTTATTTCCGCTACTGCCAACCTGATCCAATAGTATCAGCTGTGTTTTCAGACTATTTTTTTATTCAAACCTAGTTTTCATTTATGAACAATTAAAGAGGCACTGCTTCTTTAAACAATACTGAAGTGAGTCTCTTCTTTAAAACATGTTACAAGGCAAAAGTACTCTCCCTATAAGCCAGGAGAATACTTTTAAACTCGCACATCAATAGTGCCTAAACATTGCATCATCCTGGTTCCCAAAATGTGTCCTTTGAAGCACTTCACAGAACTCTGCAGAAAAATCCTCATATACAATTTAATACCTTAGTAACTATGAGACTACTGTGTGACTGAACAAGTTATGAGAGGATAAAAAGTGAGTTAAAACTAAAACAGCGCAGTGTCTGAAGTGACCAAAGATCACGAAGACCAGTCTTCCCCAACCTGGTACTTTCCATATGAATTAGACTACAACTCCTATCATCCCTTGATCAGTATAGGTATGCTGCCTGGAAGTGACAAGTGTCACAGTCAAAGACAACCAGATGGGAAAGACTGAACTAGTCCATGTTCTTGTCTAGGTTCAGAATCATCTAAAGCAGGGATGGGGAAACTGCAGCCTTAAGGCCACATGTGGCCTTCTAAAGTCCTTAAGTGTGGCCGTTTGTCTGAATCCACATTTTACAGAGCAAATCCTTTTATTTTTGTTAATATGTTTTTGTTAGTCTTTTATAGTTTTATTTTGGTAACTTTAAAATTATGTTTCTTTGAAATTATTAAGTACATGCGACCTTCCAAAAGGAAAAGGTTCCCCCACCCCTGACCTAAAGCTACAACAAACCTAGCAAAGAACAAGATTAAAGTTTATTTTGGAAGTGCTGTCTCCTTCACTCACTTACTTCTTCCAGTTAAGACACATACCTAAGCAGAACGCCATGACCTACTGAGGAAAGCGTCACACCTTGAAAGTCAGGTAGACCACAGGGAAACACTCTTTCCCAATCAACAAAGATAAACAAACTCCAGAGATAAGAGTCTTTGAAACAGACATTTTACTGTTCAACACCCTTGCAACACCCAATCTTCTATTTCTAGATCTAAAAGTGCCAGCTGCATGAGGATAACATAATTTATACCCTGCTCCTATCACAGAAATGGCACACACAAAGTTCTCACAATTTCCTTTCCAGTTACTGACTAGATCTTGGCTTGTTGAACTTTAGTGCAGTAGCTGCATCATGTGCTCTCAAACCACATCCTGGCATCTAATCCACATGTCACAGGTGATGGAGAGAGACTTTCCTTGTTTAAAGTTCCACTGGACCAAAACGGACACATCAACAGAGGAATCACAAAATGTCCTTTGGAAGTTTATTTAGACTTTTCTTCAGCTCTGCATGCTTTGAAGGCCAAAAAGGAGCATTAATGCTAGTGAGGGCAAGTACATGTCACACATCTTACAAACCAAAACTCTGGAAGGAGGCAAGACACTAACATGCAAGGGAAATTCGTATCTGCTCATAAATGTTATCAAAAAAAATTAAGCATTGAGCGGTGCAGTATGAAGGAACACATTCATACACATTCTCTTTCAAGTAGTCCTACAGAAATGAGAAGGACTGTGGTGGCTTAGTGGTTAAGGTGCTGAACCTGATGACAGGAAAGTCAGCAGTTCGAGCCCCAAGTGTTGCACAATGGCGTGAACTCCCAGCTCCTGCCAACCTAGCAATTCAAAAGCAAGAAATTGCAAGTAGATAAACAGGTACCACTTCGGTGGGAAGGTAAACAGCGTCCTGTGCACTCTGGGGTTTAGTCATGCCTGCCACATGTCTACAGAAACATATACAGACACTGCCAGAGCTGGCTCTTTGGCTGGCTGTAAACAGACATGAGCACCGAACCTTAAAGTCCAATAAGACTGGCATTCGAGAATGGGTGACCTTTACAGAACTGAGTGAGCTTTACTTGTGATTAATAAGCAGGAGGAAGATTGCACTGTGAATCTTCTAGAAACAATAACTTCTACTCAAAATCTAGGCACCCTGCGTTCAAAAAGGATTATTTCTGATAAACAATTCTATACTTAGTTTGCAATCCAATACTTTTTAAAGCCCAGTAGGAGTTACTTCAGAAGGCATTGGAATCCCATCTCAGAATGCAATCCCGTGCAGAGAAAGAGCATTAACGTCTACTGCTCAGTATGAAGTTCACTGTCGAGGGAAAGCATACAACCCATACCGCGGGTGCAGGTTGTCTCTGGCTGCAAACCGCACGCGTAAGCATCAACGCACATGCCATCCTATGCCCCCCACTTGATGCAGTAGAGCTAATTTCCAATTAAACCGACATGTTCCCAGGATCGGAATGCTTAGCACACAAGCGAATTCCCCAAAAATACCCAGCGGGCACGCGATCACTGCACACACCTCTCTTTCCCTTCCCTGGAAACTCCTCCGATCGTGACAAACAAAATGTGCACCGCTTCTTTTGGGTTTTTTTTAAACGGGGACCAACCAAAAGGGAATCAACACTACCTCGACTCTCACACAAACACACACACACAGAGAGAGAGAGTGTTGGCTCACGGATAACAGCTCCGAGTTCCCCTCGAACCTAGAGAGTTGTGGGTCTGGATCTGCACACTTCACACACACACACACACACACACACAGAGAGAGAGAGTCGGTTCACGGATAAGAGCCCCGAGTTCTCCTCCAACCTAGAGAGTTGTGGGTCTGGATCTGCACACTTCACACACACACACACACACACACACACAGAGTCGGTTCACGGATAAGAGCCCCGAGTTCTCCTCCAACCTAGAGAGTTGTGGGTCTGGATCTGCACACTTCTCACACACACACACACACACACAGAGTCGGCTCACGGATAAGAGCCCCGAGTTCCCCTCCAACCTAGAGAGTTGTGGGTCTGGATCTGCACACTTCACACACACACACACACACAGAGCCCCGAGTTCTCCTCCAACCTAGAGTTGTGGGTCTCTGCACACTTCACACACACACACACACACAGAGTTGGCTCACGGATAAGAGCCCCGAGTTCCCCTCCAACCTAGAGAGTTGTGGGTCTGGATCTGCACACTTCACACACACACACACACACACACACACACAGAGCCCCGAGTTCTCCTCCAACCTAGAGAGTTGTGGGTCTGGATCTGCACACTTCACACACACACACAGAGTTGGCTCACGGATAAGAGCCCCGAGTTCCCCTCCAACCTGGGGAGTTGTGGGTCTGCATCTGCACACTTCACACACACACACACACAGAGTCGGTTCACGGATAAGAGCCCCGAGTTCCCCTCCAACCTGGGGAGTCGTGGGTCTAGATCCTTGGGGGGCACCAGGGGGGCAGCACGCAGAAGAACCCCTACGGCCGGGGGGCGGGGGGGAATGACCCTTTCAGAAAATCACCTTCCTCCTCCTCCTATTCTTCCTCTTCCTCTCTATTCCGCAGTGGCTGCTGCTCATCGCGCCACTCGGTCCAACCCACCCACCGCCCACCCGCGTCGTCCCCTCGTGGTTGTTTTCAAACAAACCTCGGCAAGCCCTCCACGTTCCCACAACGGAGCGCCCCACCCAGAAGGCGAAAGGAGAAAGGCGATTGGAGGAAGCTGACCCGAGGGGAGGGCTAGAACTACCGCTCCAACCAATCCGCGATCGGCCAGCCTGCATTGCTTACTTTTTTTTGCCCAAGTCGCACGCGGCCGAGTTAAACAGCCATTTTCTTTGGCGCACTTAAGTTTGCGAGGCAGGGGAGTGCCTTCCCACTCGGCTTTAAACCGGTGTGTGTGTGTGATGGTTTGCGTGGGAAGCAAAGAGAGGCGGCTGTCGCGTGATCTTAGCCAGTCTCTGCCTCTTTTGAATATTTTAGTAGACGCGTATTATAGGAACGGCTGGAGTGACAGCTGTCAGCCCAATTAAAGACAGCGGGAGTTTATTCTATACACGTGAAAGATGGACTGCGGTGGCTTAGTGGTTAAGACACTGAAGTTGGCAACGGAGTGAGCTCCCGTCGCCTATCCCAGCTTCTGCCAATCTAACAGTCAAAAAGCAAGAAATTTATTATTTATTTATTTATTTATTTAGATTTATTATCCCGCCCTAATCAGGCAAACCTGACTCTAGGCGGCTGGTAGATAATTGCAGGTAGATAATTAGGGACCGTTTCATTGGGAAGGTAACACCGTTCAGTGCACTCCAGTGTCTAGTCATGCCTGCCACATGACCATGGAAACATGCAGAAGCAGGCAACGCTGGCTCTTCGGCTTTGAAACAGATGAGCACTGAACCCTAGAGTCAGATACTACTGGCTTTCGAGCAAGGGAAACCTTTACCTTTAAATACATATCACTTTGGCAGGAAAGGTAACAGTGTTCCATGCACTCCCGTGTCTAGTCATGCCTGCCACACAGGGCCGTAGCCAGGGGGTTGCCAGGGTGCATCAGCTCCCTCTGACCTAACAGCCCCCATCCCGGGAAGCCATTGGTGTGTGTGTGTGTGCGTGATATTGTTGCCCATCCTGAAAAAAATACCCACCCCCCTTCTAGAATCTGGGCTACAGCGCTGCAGCTACATGACTGTGGAAATGTCTGCAAGCGTAGACAGAACTGGCTTCTGAGCAAAAAAGACCTTTACCTAAATGTGAAAGAGGAATCACATGACTACGTTGTAACTGGCTGTAATTCTGGTGTCAGCAAATGTATGCATTGTGGGCCAATGGTGTACAGTACTTCCATGCGTCTGCTGGGCTTCTCTCAATGACTTTGCACTATATTTTTTGCATGGAAAACAGAAAAAATGCCTTGACTCAAAATATGCACAACGAGTTCTGGGAAAAAGAAGTCTCATCGGACTCACGCCCCTGTGAATCGTAAGCATTACCTGCAGCCTGAACAGGCTGTGATCCTATTTAGTGAGAGGGAAGCTTCTGTCCTTTTACAAAAATTCATTGAGGATGTATAGCATTGACAGAAATGGGGTCCTAGTAAGCACACAAATCCACGTGCAAGGAAGAATTTCACGACTTACTACCTATGGTTTTCTCAAGAATAAGTGTGGTTGATTGAGAGTAACTCCAAATTGGCCAAAGAGTAGGACAAATTCAGAGACACCCTCCCATCTGCGAACCTGGTTCCTCAAGGAGCTTGTTATCCTATTTTGAACAGAAGGAATCTCTCTTCAGGAATTTGGCTCCTTTCTGTCCAGAAGCACTTACGGTATGTTTCAACTTAATTTTATTAACTAATATTGAGCTTGCTTCTAATTCCAAAGTTTTGTTTCCTGGTAACAGTTGCAAAGGTGAAATAGTCTCCCAGTTCTATGTCTGTGTTAAAAAGAATTAGGACGCACAAAATCTGTGGAATGCCTTGCGCCCCTGGCCAAAATGGAACATGACATAATAGACCAGGGGTGCTCAAACTATGGCTTGGGGGCCAGATCTGGCCCCTGACACAAATTCATCCGGCTCACAAAGCCCTGTATGTGCGTGTTTTACTTCCACTTCCAGGAGCAACAAGGGCTTCAGGGGCAGGATGAATTGGTGTTGGGGGCCAGATCTGGCCCCCGGGCCATAGTAACAAGTTCCCTGAATCACATGACCGGCCTGCACCCCAAACAGTTTGCCACCCCTGTAATAGACCTTTGAGAGATGGAAACCACTAAAATAAAGGCACACACACCCCTTTGAAATTTTCGGTGCTCCGTTTTAACTAGCATAAAATGTTTGGAATGCAGAGTTATTTTTCTACCTCACCATCTCTCTAAAGGTGTTTGAAATTCATTTAATTAATAAAAAGAAGAAGCTAGGGATGTTTTGCAAGACTTAAGTAACAGCTCCTGGCATGTCTTCAGAAATTGCTTGTTTCCTTCCCTGATACCTGTACCACCCAAAGATTTTGAAATTGTTCCATATAGCATAAAATGCCCACAATAATCTGATTAGATCCTTTAAAAAATCCCAAGCAAGGAGAAACAGACAATATGTAATTGTATTTGATGAATCATATGCCTTGTTTCCCAGTCCAGTACAGCCACAAGCGGAGACTGTAGGAACCTATGCAGTGGATCTACTTCTATCACAGTTATTAAGAATAATATAATTGTGCAGAACTTTTATGCATTGAAAGTATTTCAGATGCACCATCTGTTTATAATCCTTACAACAACTCTGTAAGGCCGATACTGCAACAGTCACAACTGTCTGTGTCGTAGGAGGATGCCAATATATGTCCCTGCATATATATGTCCTCTGCAGGTTAACAGGGCAGAGCATCCACATGTCCTTGAAAGGAAGAAAAACACCTGTTTGTAACTCAGTTTCGTGGGACCATAAATGCAAGCATGGGCTGTGGTGGCTTAGTGGTTAAAGACGCTGAAGTTGACAAATGGAAGGTCTGCGGGTCAGCAGTTTGAGACCTGAGTGGTGCATGACAGAGTGAGCTTCTGTCTCTGCCCCAGCTCCAGTAAAATTATTTCCAATGATTGTTTTGTTGGAATGGAATACAGTATTCTCCCTTAGGTAGGAAAGAAATATATCAGCACAATGGTATAACACAGAAGTGAAAGGACATGACAGATGACTGGAGAACGATGATGTTATCAAAGCACATTTATGGAAAGAGTGAGGAAAAATGTCCAGTCCTAGGCTTCTCCAGTATGGAGTGCCTCAGGGCTCGGTTCTCTCCCCTTTTCTATTTAACATTTACATGAAGCTGCTGGAGATCATGGGGTGAGGTATCATCAGTATGTTGATGATACTCAACTATACATCTCAGCCCGTGGTGATCCCAGTGATAGACTCAGAGTCCTTTCCAGGTGCCTGGAGGCTGTTGGGGCCTGGATGGGGGACAACGGGCTACAACTGCATCCTGGCAAGACTGAGTGGCTATGGGCCCCATGTTATCTCAGGAGCTACCATATTTGGTTCTGGATGTGGATATTTTGCCCCAAACAGACCCGGTGTGTAATCTGGGGGTCCTCCTGGATTCATTATGTGAGTTTTCCCTATAGAATCGCTCGCTATGCAAGTGTTTCCATAGGGAAAGTCTGACTCACATAGCGAAAATATTCGCTATGCGAGTTGGACCGGTTAGCGAAAAACCTGCTAGTTATGCAAATTTTTCGCTAAGCGAGTCACTCATTAAGCGAGGTTTAACTGTACTGTGTTGCCCACATCTATACATCTGTAATCTGAAGGGGACAGTTCTATTTTACACCATCTAGAAAATGTACTTTGGTTCTACTCTTTTCATCCCAAGTAGGCAAACCAACGGCACAGCCTTTCCTAGTCTAATTTGGATTGACAGTTTGTATTAATATATTAAACATTAAGTACTTAATCATTCTCTAAGGTTTGTAATACAAGCCATCTTTCCTCTGTATAATTAACTAATTTGCCTAAAAATTGTTGACTTCAGTGGAATGCTTTGATACAATCAATCTTCGCTAAATGTGAGAACCTCCCAGATTGTTTTTTATCTAATAGAAATGTAGACTGGGCAAGTTTAGACATTGGTTCTTAAAACACTGTATCAGCATATGAAATTAAGTAATTCACAGCACCACAACTTTTTTCTGCTGAAGAATTATGTGAATTACTTACACAGTAGATAAGTGCTGCTAGACATATGCAATTCCTGCCTTTTGAGTTAACTGGTAATAAACTTCAGTAGTTCTAAAGTCTGAATCAGGATTTTTTTATTTCACATTTCAGGTGTGGAACGTGCATTGGAAGTAGGCTAGGATATTATACTGGAAAATGTTTGGCATGTAACACAGCGATGAAAGTACAGAAGAGCAAATTACTTCAAAGCCACAAGAAATCACTTTTGTTTTAATTCAACTGGAAGGCAAATAATAGCGGTTGTGCATTTTTAATAAAGCCAGTTTTTTTGTTCTCAAGTGCAGGTGAAAGACTAAGGACAAATTTTGATCCATAAGACAAAGGCCTTTCATTGTGCTGTTACAAACCTGCTCCATTATTACAATTAATAATAATAACAAATACATGTTTCAAGTTGATTCCTATTATGATCCACTTCAGAGTCTTTTGAGGACTTCCATTTTCAGAAGCGTAAGTCAATTCCCCAAAGCGCTGATTAGCCAATGTACTGAGTTAGACTTCTGGGAATTGAAGTTCCTCTATGGGCATCGGACCCACATTGGGAAGCACTGTTTTAGGAGGTGTTCTGGGATGGTGGAACTTGTCCAAGACTATACAGGCTGGCTCTTCTCCCAGGATGTACAATGGGTAATCAAAGTTGCTGTCCCAGGCTCAGTGACCAAGTACCCAACTCACTCAGCTATCCAACAAGCAATACAACTGCTATCTAGAAGGGGGGAAATGACACTGTAGGGCAGGTAAATAGGACAGATTCCCATCTGTATTTCCCCATACTGTAGCAGAGTTACATTAGAACAGGAGTTCTTAACCTTTTTAAGCTGGGGTCTGGGTCACGTTCCCTCAAACAGCTTTGGGGGCCAGATGGCCATTTTGTCCTTCCTCCACCACATGGCACTTCCAGATGTGGTGGTGGGACCACGTGAAATGGTGCCACAGGCCACATTTGGCCCATGGGCTGCAGGTTGAAAATCCCTGCATTAGAACCTAGTATTTGTTTCCAATGCAGTAAGTTTGTTCATTTTAAAGACAAGCTAAGTTTTTCATTACAAGTCTACACTATTTTGTTCAGGCAAACAACTCCTTCTTTGAAGATAAGCTTCTATTGCTGTCAACTTGCCGTTAGCTGTTTACGATAAACTAAAGTGATGAAATCTGAAACAACAAAACCAGTTTCTTTCTCCCCCTTCTCTTTAAAGCTTAAAGAACAAAGGGCAACATGCTCAAACATGTTCAGAGAAGCTGCAAGGAGAGATTTTATAGTTAAGATTGGGCACATCCTATGTTTTTGGAGATGTTGGGTAAGCACAACACCAATTCAAGGTAAGTGAGCTCCCTCTCCCCCCTGGTCTTTTAATCTTTTTAATCTTGTGTTTTTGAGTTTTTAACTTTTAAATGATTATTGGGACCTGTGGATGTTTACAAATTTTAAAAACTTTTTAAATTTTATAATTGTAATTTTGAAGTTTTTTAACAATGGGTTTGGGTTGGGTTTTATTATGCTTTTATGATGTTGTACACCGCCCTGGCGAGAAGGGCGGTATAGAAATTTAAATAAATAAATAAGCTGCTTGAAAGGTGTCAATACATAGGGGCAAAGTGAAACGTCAATGCAGCTTGAGGTTTCAAGAATACTTCTTTTTTGTTAATTCATGGGGCAGAACTAAGGGAAACATGGTATTGGCAACTCTTGATCCTGATTCCAGATTAAGATCGCTTCACCTGTAAGTGAAACTGGGTAGATCTGATTTACTAATCCTCCAATTTGCTTTCGGAAGGTCAGCCCCATGGCTTGCTGCAAAAGCAGTAGAGTCAATCAGATTGATACAATGTATTTTGGAAGGGAGAATGAAAGATAGCAACCCAGCTAAAAGCGACTCTTAAGTTTCATGTTAACAAGGATAAATGGTAGGGAAGTCTGATGCAGCCAGAAGCAAAACAGTTGTTGTGTTTCCTTGCCAGGTCCCTTCCCATTTTCTTGTCTGCTAGGCAGGAAAACAACTGATGGAATATAGGAAAGGAATGGGAACTTATTGAAGAACTGGGTGGAAAGTTTGTCTGAATATATTTTCAGTGCTTTAGAATCTTTATAAGGATGAGGAAGATTTCATGGCTGCAATCAGGCAACAATATCTCAACAAGATGTTTCATAATATCCCTTCATACATACCTTGAAGTTTTACCTAAAATCTTTTCATTTATGCAACGCTGTGGACAATAATCTAGGATTTGAATATGCTATTGTATGTTTAGCTTAATTTACATTGGGCCACGGTTATTCCCAACTGAAGCAGAAGTAAAATGCACCCACACATGCACAGAACACTGCCATAAATTCACCCACAGCTGTTGCAAACGTGTTTATGACAGCCGCAGGTGAATTTATGACAGCATTCTGCATATGGGTGAGTGCATTTTACTTCTGCTTCCAGGAGTGGCGACGGTGGCACAGGCTGGGTGAATTGGCATCAGGGGATTGCACCTGAATTGGCATTCAGGTACCCATTTCAGGACTGTAGGGTACCCCTGATTTACATGTTTCAAAATATTGATCTAGAAATAATTCCAGTCTACCTAGTTACTAAAGTCTCCTTGACCACAATCTATACAACATTTAATATAAAAGATGAAAGATTAGCCTGATGTACTTCTAAATGTCAAATGAGAAGCAGTTTCCAAAGCAGTTTCACAAATATATCAAGATACTGAAATTCAGTTTTGAAGAATTAACTTCATTTCAGGACTGTAGGGTAATTTAATAGTGGCATTTTTGAAGTTTAATTATCTAAAAATAGAAAATTAAAAGCTGTTGTAAAAATTAACTTCCCAGTAGAAAGAAGGCTACTGATAACAAAAATTGTACATTTGAAAAAGGAAAAGCAACTATGTATTAATAAAAACTTTTCTAAAATAAAATTAGGGAGAAGAACTACATTCAAACTTTTAAAATGTAAATGCCATAGCAGATTTATTTGGAGTACCCATAAAACATACTTATGTATTTTTCATTTCTTACTGCCTTCTCAGAACATTCAACAGCACTTTCAGAAACAGTTTGTAAGTGTCATTTTCTTCCAAAATATGAATCAAGCCACTGCCTGACCAGAACTTTGTTTGGCTGACAAGTCTCAGAATACCCCAGACAATATGAAGTTTAGACATAGTACTGTATCTCTAAAAAATATGATAGTCCAAAAAAAGTAATATTTCCTGTATCCAACATGGACTGATCAGTAGTGGAGGACATTTGCAGTTAATTCACATTAAGCCTTTTCCATCTCAGATGGAGGAATAAGAAATAAGTAGTTTTTGGCCTTGGTTAAAGCACAAATGAAGCTTACTTATTTTTGAATCTGACTGTGTGAAGGATAGTGGAATGAATTTGTGGGATCATCTTTTTTTTTCAAATTGTGATTAAAAGATCAGATGTGTTTTATTTGCACAGCAACCTATAAGATCATGTGGAAACTACTATGACACTGATAGGAAAGATCACCAGCTCCTGCACGGTTATTAGAATTACATTTATTACAATAATTCATATATATTTTTTATCAAATACAATCTAAAATTACAAGTACAATTAAAACGTGTGGTGCTTCCTAATTAACTTAAATTCTAACACATTTCAAATGTTTACAAGCCAGTAATTAAACAAGATTGAGTGAACTCAATAAATAGAAACATCAATTCAAGTATCGATCAACAGATCATGGACCTAACTGAGACAGAAAAACCGTGAAAGTCCGATACCAAACACTAGTGTGAAAATCAGTAGCAAAATTTGACGAATGTTATAGAACAATTCTTAGCTTCTTTAAAATGAAAGGGGGAAAACCCCAACCTGATATTAACATCCATCAAGAGTAATTGGTTGAAACACGTAAGAAAATATTGTAGGTTATATATTTTAAAATATTTAAATAAGATGCTTTGTAATAATTTATAAATATGAAAGCTTCTACATAATAATAAATAATCTTTGGCTATATTTCAGAATATCTTGTGCTATACATACAGATTAGTGCAAACGACATTTGTGAATTAAGGCGGGTGAGAAGTTACATTTATTATATTTCAGATCTTTGCTGCAAGGATCCCAAAGCAAGGGGACTTTTTTGTTCCAAGAAAATGCTGCTCCCTTCTATAGCATTGACAGATCTTCTGGACTGGGAGGGAAGAAATGGGTCCCAAGGGCTACATTGTGTTTGCATTTGCATGGCATACTATGCTGAGGTGGGGACAGGTCATCTACGAGTACATATATCTTTCTTTATTTTGAACTCTTTTCACTGGGATCCAAATCACAAATTTAGGCAACAGAAATGGTCTTCACAAACCAACAATATCTTTTGCACAAGACTGAAAGACAATGTGTGCTTCTGAATCCTGGTTGTAAACACTGATTATTTTTATTGCTGTTCTAAGTATTAGCATTTTTCTGCTTTAATTGCTGTTTCAAAACTCTGACAACTGCATTGAAAATGCTTGTATTGAAAGATGCAATAAAAAGTTCTTAAAAGATAGATGCAGAAGTTGAGTACACTTGGTATATGAAAGAGACAACGTATATGCTCCCTTTCCCCATCTTCTAACTGCCAAGCCAAAGGCCAGGGTTTGAAAGGCTCTAGAGCTGTGGTTCCCAATGTGGGGTACATGCCCCACAGGGGGGCAATTTGAGAATGTGTTATTAACAGTGAATGGCCTTGTAGGCTCCCTCCAAGTGAATAGGAGTTAAATTTTTGAATAATAAGAATTATATGTCACAGAGAGGGGAATCAGGATTTTAGAGACGCTTAGGTGGCGCATGGCCAGGTTAGGAACCCCTGCTCTAGAATTTATGAATTGGAAATGTGCTCTTTGGCCCCATCTCTGATGGAAAGAAATGGAATGTTTATACCATTGAATGAAATGAAACTTAACTCTGGGACAGCTCATACTTAAAAGAATATAAACAGAAGATAACTGGTTTCACATACACACATCCCGCAAGGAAAATGATCATAGTATTAGGGGAAAGAGAAAATTTTCCTGGTTGATACTGAGACCTTGCCAATAGCCATTTTGTGCTACTTAAGTCAAATACAAAAGATCTCAAAAGTGCTACTAGTATGGAAAGGTAACCTGGTAAAATTTAGGAGCAACAAATGATGAGAACCTTTTCTACCAAAATATTAAACTACAGCAAATAAACTTGCTCATTTTTTGATATGGTTCAGCAACCCATATGATACATTGCATATTTTTAAGCTTATCTTATGAGAAATGTCACTAACAGGATCTATATTTAAACACTTTAAGCTTCATGGAAATAAATAAAATAAATATGCTGCTTAGTTTAGTGGAACTCTAGATGATAAAATACACACACAGTTGAAATTAACATCTAAAAATACTATACCATGGTGAGCATCTTTGTATTAACATAGAAATTAATGGAAATCACTGAAAACATTTTTGATGAATCAATAATGTACCTGATTCATTGGACAGATTTAAAATATTTTTAGCAATAGCTAATCACTTTTATACTACTCCATAGTGCTTCGTGCACTCTTTGGGCAGTTTATAAGTTAATTAGCATCCCCCTGCCACCCCAATATGTTGGGTAGTCCTGCTGGGTAGAATTAAATATTTTTAATTCTAAGTATATATCTACCTTTATTTCTTCTTAGAACACAAGGTAGTATTCATAGGGCTTTCAAGCAGTTTCTCATCCAGGAACATACCAGACCCGATCTGCTTAGCTTCAGTAAAATTGCTGCATCATACATATTCAGATCTTGCCATAGGAGAGATGCCAGCCCATCCAGGATTGCAGGCACTATCTTAAGAAGAGATGTGCCTTGTCTACATCTTTCTCATGTGTTTCTTCAAAGATGGTGTAGTGTTTAAAATAAAGGTGCATCACCTAAAGAAAAATGGTTCATTTCCTCATTTAAAATGATTAGTTGTGTGCAAATCTGTGCAGATTTAATAAACTTTATAAAAATCTGATGAGAATTATTGCCTATCCTACCAAAGATAACATGGAACATGATGTGATAGAAATTTTCAGTAGTCTTCTGAAATGCCTCCCAAGTACTGAAAATGAAGGGGCTTCACTGCTTATGTCTCCACTGAGGGAGACTGTAAACCAGGGGTTCCCAACCTCTTCAAGCCGGGGCCAGGGTCATGCTCTCTCAGTCAGCTTTGCGGGCCGGACGGCCATTGTGCCCTGCCTGTACAATGGGGTGGCCATTTTGTTTCTCAAATGCCCTTGGAGGAGTGGGGGGGGGCACATGAAATGGCACAGCGGGTTGGATCGGACCCATGGGCGTTAGGTTGGGAACCCCTTCAAGCATATGGACCATGGATTACTTCATACAGGACAGGGAAATATTGCTGTCATAACATTACCAACAATAACACACTAATATAAGGATGTCATTACAAGATTTGTGATTCATTGCTCAGTGGTGAGTAAATTAAAAATAGAAAAATAAATTTATTCAGGCCAGTCCCCCTCCCCCTCCCCCTCCTGATAATTTGCTCTGATGATTCACCTGAAATCACATCAGAACTAATACTGAGAAAATCCCTGAGAATTCAGATTTAAGGAGAGGAGGGCAGGGAGAGGAATAGACACAAACCCAACTCAGGAAGCTGAACTATGCTGATTATAGATCATTGTTACTTCACTGCGTTGCCGATATATTCTTATAAAGTTCTTTAATATGCTTTCCCTCTTTCATCTAAGTGTAAAATAAAGGGGTATCAGCAGGAGCACAAAATACCAATACAGTATCAACATTTCACTTTAAATTAGTCAAGATCATAGTTTTTTCTCCTCAAAGTGAGGGACAATTATCATCTTGTGCCAAACTGCTTTCTTTTTCGTTCATCTTCATATTTTCTTCTGCAAGCTGTGACAGGTACTTCTGTAGATAATGACAGAATAAAAATATTTTCCAATGATTGAAACTTGAATTACTTTTTATTCAATATTTTATACATTACCATGAATACTTGTGAAAATTCACAGGACTGAAGATGTGGAATAAATAAAAAACGTGATGTAGGCTCACTATCAGGAATCTGCATGGCTGGGCATTTTACATAGATAACACACCAGCTGCTAACTGGATGCTATCATTTTGCATCACATCTGATTATTACTTTGCCTGTAAATGCCCTAGCAGTGAAAAAGGACAAAGGTAAGCAGTGGCTGAAATCCTGTTGCTTAGTGCAGTTAGTCTCACTCACGTAGGCAGAGGTGTGCTGGCCATGTTGGGAGGGCACTGGACGGAGTGATCAGAGGGTCGGGGGGGGGGGATCCCATACATTCCTCCCAGACCGATGTGGGGACTTACCAAATAGAGACAGTAGGCAAGATTTTAAGTACAAGTTAGACAAGCATTATATCTGTGCACAACGGTGTCTAGTCATGCCTGCCACATGGCCATGGAAATGTCTGCAAAAGCAAACAGCACTGGCTCTTTGGCTGTAAATGGAAATGAGTACTGCACTCTAGAGTCAGATATGACAGGCTTTTGAACAAGGACGACCTTTACTAACCATTTGCAACTAAACAGGGCCAAACTTCACAGCAAATCTGAATACCAATCAGAGACCTTCTGTTATTACCAGTTGTAAAAAGCCACACTGATTTGTAAACTTATCTGTTATGCTAGCCAGCCAGTGTGTGGCCAGTGGACTCAACCTGCAAAAGCTCACATTAAAATACAGCAGTTAGTCTTTAAGGTAGCACGATGTAGTTTGTTTTGGTCTTTTTGTTTTGTTTACTCTCTGATATGTTTGCACAGAATAAAAGGGCTACCAATTCAAAACTTTTGAAATGGTAGCGTGTTAGTCTGTGTTTCAAGCATATCAGGAAGAAAACAAAACAAAAAGACAAAAAGGTGAGCGAGGGTGATCCCCCTTGTTCCCAGGTGGGGGATCGCTTTCCTTTGTGGGGAGGAAAGAACCCCCACTTCTGACATCCCCAAGAGTAAGTGAGGTCATGACAATCCCCCTTGCCGTCCCCTCTCTGGGGCGGGGAAAGGGAGTTTCTCCCTCCCCATCCCAAAGGCAGCCTCCTTCACATCTCTGCTTGCAGGAACCCAGATCCTTCCCGGCAGTCAAGCCGATGGTGCCGGCGCCAGTTGCGGCAAAAGGAGTGGCAGGGCAGGAAAGGGCCAGCCAGCCTTCCTCCAATGCCAACGACGAGGCCCATGTGGTGCTGCAAGCCTTGCAGGCGGCTATGGAGGAGCCTCTGCTGCAGCTGCTGCTCCACCGACATCCCTTCCAGACTTTTGCTCATGATGCCGGGGCAGAGTGGAACACCCTGATTCAAAGAGAAGGGGCGAGGCCTGGAGAGGAAATGAGGGGGAAATCATCAGGCTTCAAATCCCAGAAGCCTTTATCATCTGGTGTGCTGACTTGAGGTTCTGGAAATTGAATTCCAAGAGCAGCTGGAGAGCCAAAGTAAGTTTGAATAAAATTAAATAAAATTAAAAAAGATAAATTCTGCCTGTGCCCAGGGGTGCTCCAGGGGAGCAGATGAATCCCTATGTTCTGGTGGCCCAGGTGGGGAATAGCTTTCCTTTGGGGGGAAGGAAGACACACACACCCTTCTGACCTTCCCAAGGGTAAGTGAGGCCCATAACTGATCTGATGTGATTTTAAGCTCTGGTACAAAGGGTGAGGGAGAGCAGTTCTGTGGATTGACCCTCTCTGCCCCATTAAGATGGGATGGGGCTGTGGTGGCTCAGTGGTTAAGAAGCTCGCCTTGTTAGCTGGAAGGCTGGTAAGTCGGCAGTTCAATACCTGGGGACTGCATGACAGATTAAGCGCTCGTCTCTGTCCCAGCTCTTGGGGACATGAAAGGAGGTGCATTTGGGCATTCCTTGAGTGGAGTTTCTTCCACAAAAATTCTTTCAACCCAGAATAATTTCTGACACATAATAATAATAATAATAATAATAATAATAATAATAATAATAATAATAATAATCATCATCATCATCATCATCATCATCATCATCATCATCATCATCATCATTATTATTATTATTATTATTATTATTATTATTATTATTAAAATGGGATAAAAGAGAACACCACAAAGAAGTTCAGACAGTGGAGATTTCTGGATAACACAATGTTCCTGCTGACAAGGATCTATATATGTGTGAAGTGGTGGTGAAATATGCAAAATAAATAAATAAATAAAAGTGTGATACATATTTTCATTATGATACCTCTTTAATTGTTTTATTTTGAAATATTTTAGCAGTAATAAAATGACCAACTAGAATATCATAAAAATAATCACATGAAATAATGGCACAATGGGTTAGTGGCCGAAATTCTTTTGCAAAGATGTACAGTACAAGAGTAACATGCAAAGTGGTTGGGGGGAAATCAATGAATTATATTCACACATATTACTTTTTCGGATGTGTCGGATGGCAATAATGGCAGGAATCGTACAATTGATTATCCAATCAAATTCCGAATGTTACACCAACTTGGTTGTCTAGAAGTACAGAAAACTAGCCTTATTTTTTTCTGATCCTTAGAAGAATTGGAGTGGTGGTTGTTTTTAATTTGAAAAAAAGTATTATTGTTAAATATGATATAATAATAAAGTTTCTTTTATAATTGTAATTCTTTTTCATATTATTTATAATTGTATAATTATAGGAAACTCTTCCCTTAAAAAGCCAAGCTAGAATATTTTTCAATAATTACTGTCCATGTGAAAACCCTGCTTTTTTTCTTTTTGTAAGATGATGGAGGAAGAGTATTCAGGGCCTTCATTCCTTCCTTTAATTCCTAAAGCTTTAACTTCCCCTGTACACTACTGTATATGCAAAGCCCATCAGAGCATGGATACGGATTTCCCATCAGTGGCTTTGCCATCTGAGCCAACATTGTAAAGCCACCCCTTTGCACAGCTGGGGTCAGGAACTACTTTCTGTGCCATTGTGATGCGCAGTGGGCGGCGGAAGGATCAGGTGTGAGATGTCCCTGGGCATCTACTGGTCATTCTGTCCTTCCCTTCTCTGGGGAGGTTGAAGCAGAGAAGCTCAGGGGTGCCAAAGAGAGGGACCAGAGGAAAGCTAAACAGGGATGGGGAAAGGAGGGGAGAAACCCCAATAATTAGAACACAGTCTTCTCAAAACGAGGGCAGACCTTAAATCAAGAGGATTCTTCTGCTGCTGAATAACTTAGTGGCTAATTAGGCATCCATCTTTAAAAGAGACAATGAATAGGGAGAGAAAGTGACCCGATTTCAGAGAAGCAAAGATCAGTTTGATGGGAAAGGCTGCTGGGATTCCTCTCCGGAGGCCAAAGGAAGGCCAGGGCAGTGGAGGCCAGGCTAGGCTGTGGCCGCCAGAAAGAAGGTGGTCCAATTTTTTGTTCCTCCTGAGTCAACTGGCCCATTCCTTTTAGACCAGTCTACAGTCTGTAAACCAGGAGGCAAGTCTGGGGGGGAAACCTAGCCATGTTGTCTCCCATTAGGCCATCCCATCAATGGGAAGAAAGTAAAGGATTCCAAAATCTGAATGGAACAGAGAGAAAGAGAGAGAAGGTAACACAGGATACTCTATGGTTGCCGCAACCGTCAGTCCATTGGACTAGGGAGCAGAAGAGGGAATGGTCTTGTACAGTGTTACTTATTTCCAACAGGAAATCAACACTTCTAAAGGATCTGGGCTTCCTTCGACCTGGGATCTGCACAAGCCAACAGCAATGAGTTCCAGATAAGCTCACCCCTTTCTTGCATGAATTCTCCAAGCTTCTTGTCTGGGCTGTTCAAGTGGCCAAGTGTAGGAGTCCCTGAATCTTTTCCTCCTGGCCTTTGTGGCTGCTGATCAAAGAGCCTGCTGGGTTACCCGTCTCTCTGGCTTCCCTCCTTAGAGAGTTCCTGCTCTCTGGAGATGTCCCAACCTCCTTGGCCCACCAGCCAGACCTCTCCAAGTGGTGCCTAAGTAGATGCTGGGGTGGGTGAGTGGCCCATGGCCCCCTTGGAGGCAGTCAAGAGGGATTAACTACACCAGTGATTAAATGGCTCGACTGAACATAATGGTTTATTCTATGCATGCACTCAAACAGGGTGGGTGGGTGCTAAAGCCTCAAGAGGAAGCACACCCAAAACTTTATTATTATTATTATTATTAATCAATGTTCTCCAAGATAAGGAAGTTCTGGGTCCTGCCTTCGAAAACAAAATGTGCTCTTATGGTTTTAGGAAGCAATCTTGAGGACATTAGAAGGGGTGGAGGGCAGCAATCCTTGTCAACTTTTCAGGCTCCTTTCTGAAGTCCTGGTAGGCTGTTGCTTGTGAAGTTGTTCAGCATTGGCTCCCCTTGTGTGTCATCTGAAGGTCATGTAGACATTGAGTTACGTCCCTCCATTCAAGAGCATATATGGTTTGGGCAAGTTTTTTGGGGGGAGGGCTTGTCCCCGCTTTTCCTTTTCCACAGGTATCATAGAAGAAAACCACGGCTGAACAACTGGCATTGGACTAGGATGCTTCAGGTAAGAAGCTTTATTGCCTTCTTGATCAGTGGTGGGGGCAGGACTACTTGAGTCTTTTCTACAGGCATCAGAAGACCCAAGAAATCCAGAACAAGAAGAAGCCATCAAGAAGCTCAAATGGAGAGTCCTCTTCATGTATTCCTGGTTAGTGACCTTTTCCAGTGCAATATTTTGGGGGTTTTCCAACAGGGTCGATCAAGAGAATGACCACACTCCAAACAAAGCCAGCTCTTCATGATCAGTTTTTTGAGTCATCACCTGCACATTCACATATTCTGGCCAGTGTGGCAATACTTACTGATGGCATTGTAGATATTGAGCCCACCAAGGTGAGGTAAGTAGCCGCTGAGCACAGCTTGCCATGCTTTTGAAAGGGCTTTTCACCAATTGGACCACATGAAGGACAAAAACCAGAGTTGATAGCAAGGGCAGACCAGTACTGATGGCATTGCAGATACGGAGTACATCATGGTAAGTAGTACGTCTGTGTCTTCCATGCTTGGTTTCTATTATTTGGGAGCCTTGTCTTCAGAAGATAAACTAGTATTTTCATTTCTTATGGTGTTCCAAAAAAGGATCTACACATTTCATCGCAACGTATTTCTCACTTGATTGTATCTGCCATTAAATTGGCCTGTCATACTGTGCATTGGGATCCACCTCTTGGTCTATGAGCCCACTCTACATATTTGCTGTCTATATCCTCTGCCTTCATGCAAGGGACAAATCTCTCTTACACCTGCCAATGTTTTCAGTCCTTTTGGCAGGGATTCGCAACCTACAACCCATGGGCCAGACCTGGCCCATGGGGCCATTTCATGTGGCCCACCACCACAAACAACAGATGCGCCGAAAACACATAAAAATGTAGCAAAAATGCGTGAAAATATGTGCAAAAGCACACCAAAAAGAATACATGCAAAAACATGTGAGAACATGCAAAAACACATGAAAATACGCATGAGAACACACAAAAATACACAAGACATATTTGTTGTCTATATCCGCTGCCTCCATACAGGGGAGAAATCTCTCTTACATCTTCCAACAGGCTACCTGGTCCTAACCAACGTTTGGTTGCGAGCTAGACCAGGCCTGTGGTGCCATTTCGTGTAGCCTGCCATTCTAACTTCCGCCACCACTGCTGCCGCCACAAACAGCAGACATGCCGAAAACACACAAAAATGTTCCAAAAATGCATAAGAATACGTGCAAAAACACGCCAAAAGAATATGTGCAAAAATACATGAGAACACATGAAAATACACACGAGAACAAGTGAAAATACATGAAAATACACAATAATTGCAAAAATGCATACGAATGCATGTCAGAATACGCAGAAACACGGGGAATCACATGACCCGCCTGCTCAGCTATCTTGAGAAATAGTGATCCAGTCCGCAAACTGAAAACGTTGAGAACTCCTACCCTATGGACTAGACATCAGACAACACAAAGATGCCTCATTTGGATGCAGCATCCCCTCTTCAATGACATCCCACCATTTGGTAAGTGAGCTTGTTACTCACCCATTATTGTGGATTCACAGGGACCACAAAGGACAGGTTACTCACCTGTAACTGTAGTTTAGTGCTCACCTGTGAATTCATACGTCCTGCCCAACCTCCCCTTCAAAGTGTCAGAACTCGCTCGCAACAGTTTTATCTGAAGAGGAAACATCTGAATTGAAAAAGAATTTGTGCTTTTCAATATCTGTTTCTGTGTGTGGCCCAGAATGGGCAAGTGAAGCCAATGGGAATGGTACCGGTTGCAAGTGTGACAGTATTGATGGCATTGGAGATATGGAGTCCATCAAGGTAAGTAATAGGTCTGTATCTCCCATACCCAAGTTAGGCAGACTGAGATTTAGGAGCTGGAATGTGGATTTGAAGGATAATTGCCTGTCATGGTTGAAATCAAGAAGAAGAAAAAAAGGTGGAATCCAAGGGAACTGCCAAGGTATTTTCAGTCAAGGGCTTATGGCGGATCTTCACTTACGTCGTGAAAAGAGGCCATTTCTCTGCTGGGCTCTTCCCAGAGGTAGGAGTTCAACGTGGACTAACAAAGCCAAAGGGTATGTTTCATAAAACAGGTGGATGGCAGAAGCCTGAGACAAGCAGGCCTCACACAGGTAGGAAAGACACTTCTTGGGTCCATAAGTCCAGGTGAGTAACCCCATTGATGCCTTATGATGATGGGATGTGTGTGGCAATGGAGCAGTTCCCTCCTCTTCTCCTGTTGTAGCTTTGAGGAAGGTGTTTTCACCTCTTGTTAAGTTTCTTTCAGGTCGGAAGAAGGAAGTGGAGAGAAGTGGAGGCTTTTTGGAGCCGATTTCCCAGGCATCTCCGTAAGGTTTTTCTTTTCCTGGGAGAACACGCAAGCGTGTTCTCCCAGGTTTTGCTTTTTCACCTGGTTTGCATGGCCCAAAAAAAAGCAAAAGGCACTGGTGGTTGGCACTCCTGGCTCTCAGGACGGGGTTCAAATCCCTGCGGTGTCCTTGCTTGCCCTCAATGCAGCCAGAGTTTCTGTTTGGTCTCCTCTTTACCTCTCCCTATAATTTAATCTGTTCCAGCTCCAATTTATCAGGTCTTTATTTAATTTTCAGCTCGCCTTCCTCCCTTACAGGTCCAAAAGCAATTTACAATAGAGATGTTCTAATCTAAAAGACCCTGCAATAAAATACACTAATCTGCTTACTAATGAATAAGTTCACACAATAAAACAACATGAACACAGTATAGAAGTCTTTTTCAAAATAAAAACAGCCAAACAAAATACCTCATCTACCATTAAAAAGGAGTACTGTAATCAACTTTCTGAACATTCTTGATGTCACAAGTGCTAATTCTAAAGGTAAAGGTCATCTCCAAATCTAGGGCTCAGTGCTCATTTCCATTTATAGCTAAAGAGCCAGTACTGTCTGAGCCTAGAGGTGTTTCTGTGGTCATGTGGCAGGCATGACTAGACACTGGAGTGCATGGAACACTATAATCTTCCCACTGAAGTGGTAGCTATTTATCTACTTGCAATGTCTTGCATTCAAACTACTAGATTGACAGGAGCTGGGACAGAGATGGGAGTTCACTCTTGTTTCTCTTCTTGTTTTAGAGACGCTCGGGGCCAAAGCTGATGTATGTGATGTGGATGGTTGATCTTCTCATTGGGGTTACTCATCTGAACTGATGGACCCAAGAAGTGCCTTTCCTATCTGCCTAGCTTGGGTACGGGAGACACAGACCTATTACTTACCTTGATGGACTGCATTCTTGGATATGAGTTGCAGTCGAATAGTAGTAGTGAGTAGTAGTATATTCAAGTATAAGCTGATTTTTTTTCAGCACCAAAAATATGCTGAAAAAGCAGACTGGGCTTATACTCGAGTCATCTGCTGTATTTACTAGGCTGTGTGGGAGATCTGCACTTCCTGTCTTGGTCAGGAAGTGGTTAGATCTGGATCATAGCTGCAGCCACAATCTTAATTTTTTTTTCTGCCAGTGAAGGTTTTCATGTAGAAGTGATTATTGAAACTCACCAGCAGCAGCTGCATTTCCCCCTTAGCTTATACTCAGGTCAATCTAGTTTCTTGGTTTCTCAGGTCAAAATTAGGTCAGTGGCGTCGCGCAGTCTTCAGCCGCCTGGGGCGAAAAGCAAACTCGCCACCCCCCCCAGCTCGCCGCTGCCGCCACCCCTCCCCCCTCCCAAGGCAGAAGGCGCCCCCCTGCTGACTAGCGGCGCGCGCGGCACACACACCTCTGTCCGCTCGCCCGCCAGGGGCCGTCCGCCACCCACCCCCAACGAGTGCACCTCGCTCCGGCAGATCGCTCGCCCGGCTGGCCGTCGGGGGCTCTCCGCGCGCCGCCTGCCGCTGGCAGCGGCTTTCAGGGGGCGGCAAATAATGTCCCCTCCCCACCCTTTTGCTGGCGAGCGTCCTGCGTGCGCTTTGCCGCTTGCAGGCGAGGAGGAGAAAAAGGGGTTTTTTTAAAGGCAGACAATTCAAGGAGGGACCCGGCCCGCCCGGCTGGCCGTCGGAGGCTCTCCTGGAGGGCGGCCCGCGTGCGCGCGCGTGCCGCCCACCACCTCCTGCCCAGCCAGCCGCCAGGGGCTCCCCGCCACGGCGCCACCCACCCCAGACGAGCGTCCCGTCTCACGGCAAGTTGGGTGGGTGGCTGGGCGGGCGGAGGCGAGCAGCGCGCGCGCGCGCGCGCGGGCCGCCCTCCAGGAGAGCCCCCGACGGCTAGCCGGGCTTCCTCCTTGAATTGTCCGCCTAAAAAAAACCCCTTTTTCTCATCCTTGCCTGCAAGCGGCGAAGCGCACGCGGGGCGCTCGCCAGCAAAAGGGTGGGGAGGGGACATTTTGCCGCCCCCTGAAAGCCGCTGCCCGGGGCATCCGCCCCCCCGCCCCCCCACGCTACGCCACTGAATTAGGTACCTTGGCTTATATTTGGGTTGGCTTATACTCGAGTATATATGATAGCAAATGTCTGATGCCACAACGTTTGTCTTGCATCTATCCACTAACCATTTGCAATTCAACAGGGTAAAACTTCATACTAGTTTGAATAGCAATCAGAGATCTGCTATTACGGTACAGTACTAGGAAAAAGCCACATTCATTTGTATACTTACTTATTATGCTAACTGAACATTCTGTACCTATGTACCTGATGTGTACAAATTGATACCATGAAGTCTCACTCTCATGCCTAAAGTTGACTTGATCCACAAAAGCTTTAAAGTGCCACAACTTTTTTTGTCGTTTTGTTTACTCTCCAAGATGCTTGAAACATAGACTAACATGGCTACCTTTCCAAAAATCTCTCAGCCTAGCCGACCCCCCACAAGATTGTTGTGACAATTTTTAAAAGGGGGAAGTAGGCCCATTTTATCAGTGGACATTCGGTTATTCAACACTTCCATAAGTTCCATTGATTCAAATGGGTTTATCCCATTTGTAACGTATTATGCAAACAACAGTAAGTTACACTAACATTACTAGATGAAACCAAAATCAGGCACCTGATTGACTTGCTACTGACTACTCTTCTTAGTTGGCCACCATTTCTTCAGCAGTCAGTCAGAATAAATATATTGATATGTTCAGCTTTCCTCTTTGACTATAAGCAAATGTAAGTAACTATCCACTGGGGTACACAGAAAGAGCCTCCTCAAAGCTTGTGGTATTTTTGAACCACAATTGCGTGTACCCCAGTCAATGACAACCTTGTTGTGTCAGCTAATCTTTCTTATACTAGGTCAGGTGAAAGGAACTACAGAATGAATTCACCAAAAGGTGGCTTAATTTTGGCAGTTTAAAGTCTGACCTAGACAGAAAAGTATTGACTAATATTCCCCTTTCTGACCCTACTTTTGCAGTAGGATAGGAGTTTCATATGATTTCTAAATAGTGCCCTCTCCTTTATTTTGTACTAGATTTTTGGAAATCAGCAAAAGCAATTAAACTATGAATCAGGTATGACATCATTCTGTTTGATTTTCAGGTATGGTTATGCTTTACATGCTCATTTATATCACAGCTCTGCATAGGGAATGGCAGAGCAGTTATCTTGACACTAAATGGGAGCCTCAGACCAGCCGTGCTTGAATTCTATATGGACACACAGAGAAAAAAGCTGACAAACTGTCTTATGTACTTTTAATGAAAGCCTGCAAAAGAAATGTTACTTCACATGCTTCAAAAGAGAGGCACCTGTTGCTTAAAACAATAAATGTATAAACATCTTTAATGAATGCGTGTTTTTCCCCAACTACATAATACTGCTGTGATCTTGGATTAGTGTCTGCCCTACAGGAAGAAAAAGAATCCTGAAGCAAGCCTTTCACCTGTTAGTATCTCATCTTTCACTTCAGCTTGTGCCTGACTTAATACAGCATGCGCTTCATTTTCTAGAGAAAGACCAAACCTAATAACAGTTAAGCTGCTCTTAATGGATAACAGCTCCTGAAATGTGCAAATAAGGGATTAGACTGAAGCTCTTCAGCTTCTTGAATAATATTTAGAGTTATAAGAATGCCTGATTTGTATGTAATTGTGAAAGACAGAGTGATACTGGTAAAAACAGCAATGCGAGTCTTGGAAAATCACAGATTTATTTTGAGCTGTAAAAGCTGTTTCTTTTCCTCCCCAAGTATAACAATCTTGTATGCAGAAGAATGTACCCCATCCAAAGATGAATTGACTACATATAAATGCATAAGTTCAAAGGTATTGGTTAACAAGAAAGCACAAAGGCCTGACCTTCTGGAGCACTGTTGGCCAGGCACTAGGCAGCTCTGATGGTGCTACATTATAATTATCTCTAACTATTCAGAGATATTTTCAAAAAGGTAGTTGAGTTCATTTGCAGCAAAAACAAAACAATTATTTTAGCACCTTAAAAACTAAAAAGTCTTATGTAGTAAGATTTTGCAGACTGTAGCTCACTTTTTTAGATGCAACTTAAAAAATGAACCCTAGTCCACAAAGGTGCAAACATATCAACACTTGTTAGTCATTAAGATTCCAACAGA
The DNA here is from genome assembly GCA_030440675.1 of Furcifer pardalis. Taxonomy (NCBI): domain Eukaryota; kingdom Metazoa; phylum Chordata; class Lepidosauria; order Squamata; family Chamaeleonidae; genus Furcifer; species Furcifer pardalis. Next base: position 234,670,786 of record CP126890.1, read on the forward strand.
TTATTTGTGGCTTCCTTGGCTACTACAACTCCTAGAGTTCTAGGTAAAGGTCGCCCTTGCTTGAAAGCTAGTTGTATCCGACTCTAAGGTTCTGTACTCATCTGTTTATAGGCAAAGAGCCAGTGGTGTCTGCGGACAAGTGGCAGGCATGACTAGACACCAGAGTGCATGGAATGCTGTTACATTTTCCACCGAAATCATACCTATTTATCTACTTGCAATTTCTTGCTTTCAAACTGCTAGGTTGGCAGGAGCTAGGACAGAGTACTGTAGTTCATTCTGTCATGCACTACTCAGGTCTTGAACTGCTGACCTACTGACCTTCCAGTCATCAAATTCAGTGTCTTAACCACTAAGCCACTGCAGGAAGGCATTAAAAGAAAAGAGTGGATTCAAGCAATAAGGTGACATAGGTTCCCCAAAGGAACCTCCATTTGTGTCATAATCTTTCGTAGATATTGTTCTCCCTCCCCAGATATCCCCCGCCCCCTCAAAGATGGTCTCTAGCAGTGTTTGAATTCAAAGCTGTTTATGGAGGGAAGAGAAAGGTTGAGAGTGATGGGATGAAGACAGATCCCAGCTTCACATTCCCTCTTCCACAATTTGTGTCATCTTCATTTGAATGGTATTCCTGTTGTCAGAATCCCCTATTTATGCCCCACATCAGATTGAAAAACAAACTAAACCTTAGAGACACACCGATTTTATGAATCATTTTGGGTCATGTAAGATGATGCATGTACATTAAGAGGGAGAAGTGTGAAAGTCCAAGGCTTGCTCTTACATGCCACTACATTAAGATCTTAGGTACAATATAAACAAGCTTAAAAGCATGAATAATGTTACCTGAAGGTTTCTATAGTGAACAGTACTTCTGCAATGATGAATCTTTGCTGCCTCTTCATTTGTATAGAAGAGTCCACAAAGTTTGCAGTAAAAGCCAGTTCTGGGAACGACAAATTCCACCCCTGGGCAAAAATTTTGAATTACAGAGATTAGGAAAACATCAGAGATAGACTTAGAACACGATATGTATAGAAACAGAAGAGAAATTGCTGGATGTGTTGTCAGTTAAAATTATTAAAATATAGTGCTACCACAACCTCTTTGTTACCCCATATAGTTATAGGCTAGTCTGAAATAAAAGCAGGAATAGAGTTCACAACTTGATCTTTTAAAAGGTATTAAGAACTTGCGTTAGGCTCTACCTATGTAATGGCCAAAATCCTGTTCCATAGTGTAATAACTTGTACTGAACTAGGAGGTCCACTGAATCAGTGGGGATTTGGTGAGTTAACTCCTATATGAATTTGTGGGGCTGTGACTACACTAAAGCAAGTCACAAGTAGAGGAGACCCATTTGAATCAATGGACTATTTGGAGGGGTTGATTTACTAAATTCTCACTGATTTAATTGGCCTACCCTAGTGTGACTTACTACCTAGGGAACAGGATTTCATCCAATTTTTCACCAGTGTCAGTTTAACAGAAGCAAACAGAAATATTTACAATTTTTTTTTGCATGTTTTGTAGTTTAATCTACCAATTATAACTAAACACAGGGAATGCTGTGCAGTATATTTTCTCCCTTTTTTCACTGCAAGTTTTCATTTACATAAGAGACATTATTTTCAAATACATACTTTATCTGTTTGCTGCGGGGTGAAATTTGAGAAGGAAATCAATTTACAAGATTTTTAGTCATAATTTCTTCTGAAGGAAGGAAAGAGACTACGTATATAAACTATAGATTGCAATGCAGAGATACCAACAGGATTTTTTTAAAAAGCAAAACAAGAATCCTGGGAATGTTTAGGAAAATCATTAGCCCCACAAATATTTTTCAAGGTAGTTAAAAATACTGTATACGGAAAAGAGAGGAGAATTATAACCTTACTGAAATAGTTAATGACAATGACAAGAATGGAAAACCATAAATAGATCACCCAGAATTTATAGAAAGGTGGAGAAAACACTTTTAAAGAACTGCTCAACCCCATAGGAGAGTGCCACGGTGAAACAAGACAACAAAACAATAGTACTAGAACCAGACAAATTGAAGAAGTAGCAAGAGTTGTTAAACAATCACCTAAACACAGAGCACCTGAAATAGATGGATTACCAACAGAAATAATCCAATCAACAAGGGAAAGCAGCATGAGATGGCTACACAGAATCTTCATTGTTGCATGGACACAACTGACTGTATCTGCTGATAAGCAATAATGTGGAAAAACAAAGGGAGCAAACAAGAATGCACGCAATGCCAGGTCATCTCACTCTTAAACCATGCAGGGGAAAGAAGAATTAGACCAGTTATAGAACCACAACTAGCAGAAGAATAGATGGGTTTCAGAAAAAACAGAAGCAGTACAGGTACAATTTTTATGCTTAAACAACTAATAGAGAAAAATATAGAATACAATAAGAATCTCTTGATTGCATTTGTAGACCAAGAGAAGGCACTTGATAGAATTGGCAGGAAACTGCTATGGCAAACATTGGCTCAATATGGAGTAAGTGAACATCTTATCAAATTATGTAAAAAGCTTATATAGAAACTGCAGAAGTATAGTTAGAACAAGTCAAAGAATATTGGAATCCTTTGCAGTAATATCTGGACGCAGGGATGCATACCATCACCATTATTATTTATCACCTTCATAGATAGCATAAGCAAAAAATCTAAGCCCATGAATGAAAAAATATCAATGAATTCCTTTTTGTAGATGATCATGCATTAATAGCAAGTACAGTTAAGGAATTACAGCAACTCCTTATGTCCATGAACCAAGAATGCAAGATAATTATGAGAATCAATAAAGAGAAGACTGAGGTAAGTGCAATTGGAAGGAAACAGCATACAGTACTTAAAATATCGAACTAGAGGGAATAGTTCTAAAACAAGTGGCAGAGCTCAAATTCCTAGGAACAGCATTTACTGAAGATGGCAAAATGGATGAAGAGATTAAAATCTGGCACAGTAAGGCAAACCAAATATTTGGACAGTTAGCTCCGCTCTTATAACATAAGGCAACAGTGAACAGCACAAAGAAACATCTCATACAAAGTATATTCCTTCCCACCTTATGTTACCAGTGCCAAACATGGACACTTACAACAAAACATAAATGAAAGTTGGTCACCATGGAAACCGGATGTCTGAGGAGGGCTGTTAAGAGTGACTAGAAGGGATAAAATCAGGAATGAGGTTATAAGTGAAAGAATTGGAACAGAACCAATCGTACACTACATACAGAGACAACAAATGATTTGCCTATTTGGAGATAATGTCTTGGAATTCCATATCTTATGAGGCTTATGTAATTCCATATCTTACAAGAGGAGGAGAAAGAGAAAGACCAAGAGGCAGACCCAGAGGAAGGTGGAAAGTTAACATCAATGAAACATTACAAGAACACCAAACAGTGCCAATGGTGGCTGCTAGAAGTGACAGAGCAAGAACCTTGTACATATCTCCCTCCACATCCAAAGGGGTAGGGGAAGAAGGAGAAGAGGGAGAAGAATTTCTGTAGGTTGGGAGATAAAAAGCACTTATAATCAAGAATTTTTATGTCTTACCAGTCTGCTTTTCTGGGATCTTCCCTTCCCATTAAGTAGGAAAGATAAGAGAAGCAAATGGATGTTAAACATTGTCTGGAAAAGCAACCTTTGTCTGTTAGTCAGACCCGTGGTGGCCCCATAGCTGTGGCCCAAATAACCACACACTCTCAATTTGGTATGTGACTGTATGGCCCTGCCTGTACCCTAGGAAGTGGGAACACACAACAGCCTGAGATGGGCATGCACATGACCTCCTCATCCCCACTCCATAATAGGGCTCATCCATGGAAGGAATCCCAGACTCATGGTTCCCAACTACTACCAACTGGATCCATCCCCATGTTTCCAAATTGCCTCAAATAAAGCTGTGACATGAACATAAAGAACATACTCCAACTCTTTATTGACTAACCACAATTTTCTAGTACTTGTCTTTAAACCAACACTTAAAGTTCCAAATAAGGGGTAGATAGATGACTGGAAAAAGCTCCAAGGAGCTCTGCGGTGGCTAACAGGACTTTTTAACCAAGTACAGTCAAACCTTGCATAAAGAGCTTCTCGCTTAAAGAGTAACTCACTTAAAGAGCAGAATTTTATCTGAATGTTTGCTTCGCTTAACAAATAAAACCAACTGAAAACTCGCTTAACAAATAAATCGGGGTTCGCAATCCCCCCCACACACACAATTGGTCATTTACAATGGTGTTTCACTTAAAGAGCAAACTCGCTTAAAGAGCAATCCTGTGGAACACATTATGCTCTTTCAGCGAGGTACAACTGTACTTCTTGCATCCTGGGGAACTGCTCCTGCACATTAGCTATTCCCATTGACAGATTTGACAGTTATTTAATTTATTTAATCAAATTTATATGTAGACAACCATCAAATCTCAAGGTTTTCTTATCATTCAACATTTCTTTAATCCCAACCCCCCTTACTGCATGCAAGTAAACATTTCCAAAATATTTTGTTGCAATCAAATGTTTCTTCCCCATACTACACTAAAAAAAAATAATTGCTTTTCTATGTCTCATCATCAAAAACTTTGTTGTATGCTCTCAAGATCTCTCACCATGAGTGTAACCTGCCTTTATCTAGAATTCTGAATCTGTCGCATCATATTTTTGTGATTGTAGAAAAAATGCATTTATGATTCTAACCCCTAAATACATGTTTTATTTTCTTTGGTCTTAAAGTTTTCATTACTGTTCTCAGAAACTGCTAACCTGTAAATAAAGAGACATTATGTCATAAGACAAAGATAGTGTGAATAATTGCATTGTACATTAGTCCTTTGTAATCTGACATACCTAGTGGAATGCTGAGCTCTGTAAACACGTCCTCTTGCTCCCATGATGGTGAAAAATAGGATCTTTTTGATTCCACCTCTGGCAAGTCAGGCGTTTCCATTTCCTGATACCTACAGTTTGCTTTAAAAACAATGGAACATACGGAATAAAATTAGCTTGTTTACATTTAGAAATACATAATTACAAAAACACTATATAGAAATATTTTCTCTTATTTCAGACTTGGTTCTATATATTGGTTCCCCCCCCCCAAAAAAAATTTTTTTTTACCATATTTGCAGGCATACAAGATGCATTGGAATATAAAATGCATCCTGTTATGACTAAAATAGCCCACTATAGGCCACTATATACAGTACAAGACACACTCTACTTTTCCAGTGTATTTTAAGGGGGGGGGGGAGTGGGTCTTATACTCCAGCACATACTGTACAATATATTTGTTCACTTTACTTTTTAAAGAGCTGACACTCCTGCCAAATTGTTTCAGTGCAGTGTTTTCTCAGTTGTTACACAGAGTTTTGCAGATCTGATTTGTATTCATGGATTGGGGGGTGTCACAAAAAAACCAGTCACATTTGAAGACATATGGACCAGCACAAACACACCAGCAGCCACCAATCCTTTACTGTTCACTTAACAGTCAATTCTGACCCTTTGCGACCCCATGGAACATTGCCTGCCAAGCACCTCTGTCCTCCACCATCCTCAACCCGCCCACCTCTGTGCCCATTGCATCTACGATACCATCTAGCCATCTCGTTTTTGGCCACCCCCTTCTTCTTTTGTCCTTGCTAAAGAAAGGTTCTGAAATTTCTCACATTAAATACCTTGAGGGCTAATGCAATAGTACCGGTACTTCAAGAATGATACTGTATATTCAAAGAACATCAAAAGAAGTTTTTGTTTAAAAATAATATTTTAAAAATAAATAACCATGCAGGGCAGCATAGAAGCATGACTAAATAAATAAATAAATAAATGTGCTGCTTCTAGAAAAGTACTGTTTAAGGGTACACAAAAAGATCCTCCTCAAAGATTTTGGTATTTTTGAACCACAATCAGGCGTACACTGGTAGAGACAACCTTGTGTTGCCAACTAATCTTTCTCACACTGAGTCAGGTGAAAGGAGCTGCAGAATGAAGTCAGGTGCCTTTATTTTGGGACTTTCATGTCTGGACTAGACACAGAAGAACTGTTTTGATTTGTTTTGCATTAGATATTGACAAAGCAAACATATTATATAAACAGATAGCAAAATATACGTACACTGTAAGGCATTTTTAATTACATGTGCTGTGATTTGATTTGCACATTTTAAAATAAGGGCTACATCACATGTGAGGCAGATGTTCATTGCATTTAACAAACAGTGTCTGAATTCTTGGTTGGTGGATTTTATGCAAATGGCATAACTTTTAGCAAGGGAAAATCTCAGAAGCTTACTCTTTTTTAAATCAGATAGTCACTCCTCACTAAAACACAAAGCTTTTTGACAAATGGGAATAAGCACAAGAGGGTATTCTGTAGACTCCATTGGCTATACCTTTTGCTTAGCTACTGAAGAGGATTTGACCAATAATTCAAAAGGTAATTTCATTACAAAATAATATGCTCTGTAAGGTATATATTTTTATCATCGTCATCGGCTGCAACTTGTATCAAAAATGTATTTTTTCCTGAAGCAGGAAAAATGCCATTGGCATGAATTTAAGGTAGATCCCAGCTTGCCATGAAGTCACACACACACTAGGAACACGGAGCCATCTCTTGCAGCACATATGAAGTGAGACTGAAATGGACTGCAACAGCCTTGAAGATATGGACAAGGTGCACCTTCACAGCCAGTTCATCTGCCATGGCCTCCTCCGTCTCCATGACCACTGGGAATCAGAATGGTTCCTCCTCCACTTTTTTATAAAGCAGACATAAATATCCTTCTTATTAAATGAATGTAAATAATTTAAGCTGGGTGCTCCAATGATGCAATTGAACCAGTATGAGACCACAATAACAGAAACTGTTCCAGAACACTTGATAAACACATCTCTTGTTCCCTTGATACTATTCATATAAGAATGGCTTGATTCTGACATTTTTACTGAGCTCCTTCCTTAGAAAACTACAATGAGCAATTATTTTCTAATTAACAATATAAACAAAAGCAAGTTGCATAAGTGAAGGGTTTTAAAAGCTATCTAATAAAACAAGGAGAGAGAGAAAAATACTAACCCTGTGTTTTCTGATGCTCCTGATTTTCACTGTTTGTTTTTTCCTGGGTGTTTTTTGGCAGCGATTCCACAGCTATTTGATTCTTTAGAGGTTCTATCACTTTATAATGATCTACCAGTGAGTGCCTTTGTTGAAACAGCTCTTTTGAAGGAGAAGATGGTGCACACTGGTCCTCCACTTTCAAATTAACGTTATCACTTTCATTTATTTTTTTCTCCTTGTGATTGTAATTAGAATCTAGCTGAGATATGCTTTCATGCCGTTCATCTGCCTTTTGCTCAATGTCCAGTTTTAGATGTGCTGCTTTGGTATCTGTATTATCACCTTTAGAGCCACTGATATTCCCTGTATTTTCCACTTCTGGCTGTAAGCTTGCATCCATTACTTTAGATGTATCTTCACTTTTAGTTAGTAAGCTGTGTTCATTCTTCACCTCCACTCCAGCATCTGAAGCTCTTATTATGGAACATTCTTCATCTTTCTGACCTACTTCTACGATCTCTTCAAGTTCAGTTATATCAGGTTCCATGATAAAGTCATCTTCTCCTACTTCGTCTACAGTCACTAGTTCTTCCATATTAGCAGGATACCAGGTCTCAGTCTCCATCTCACCTCCACTCTCCCAATCCTGTAACAAGGGTGGACATCTCATTGTGTGAATATCAACAATGGATCTTATAAATGGTCTGGTTTCAGATGTAACAATAAACCATTGCTCACCATGATGACAGTCTCAGTCTTAGGTGTTTTCTCTGCCCTTTGATCTACCTGAAGGAGAATGAAAATGCAGATTCTGTTATGCTCACATTTTCAAGTAAACATAATTAACCACCACTCCCAAAAATGTGTACATTAATTAGAACTCAGTTACACTCTTCTGAACACTCCAATCACTAGGTAAGACATGGATGAAAATCATTGTCTTATGCATACAAAGTGCAAATATTAGAGGAAATTCATATAAAATAATTATGAGATAAAATACATATATACAAGAACGTATAGTTTGGAGATCCACACATGAGATAGGTAGGCATTTTTCATAAATGCAAAGCCCTAGCAGTGGCTCAGAACATCGCCCCCTCCTCTGGGCCCACAACAACGGCCTGAGGAAGAAGATGCCAAGGCCTAGCAGTGGCTGGGGACCTTGCCCACTCCTCTGGGCCCACAACAACGGCCTGATGGGAGTTCGTTTGTGTTCTGGTTTGGTTGTTTTATGTGGTTGCATTTTATAATTATTATTGTACTGTTTTTGTTTTGATTGTAAGCCGCCCTGAGTCGCCTCGACGAGTGGGCGGCAATATAAATCTAAATAAATAAATAAATAATAAACACTTCTAACAGTGTTTTGGGATTTATGCTGAAATGAAATGGAACGGTATTAACAATGAAAAACAAACAAACTGAAGAAAAGAGAACTTGAAAATTTATTTTATTCATATTGAAGCCTATAAAAACCCAATTAAAAGTACTACAAAAATTACCCAACAGCTAAAAGAGCGAGAGAACAATATTGCTATATCAGCCAGCAGGCAGGAGTCACCACATCACCGGTGCCCCACACCTGCTTTGCCAGCCAGGTTTTTAGCTCTTTCCTGAAGGGCAGCAACTCCATCTGGAGTCATAACTCGATTGGCAGGAAGTTTCATAGGGCCAGAGAAGGCCCTCCTTCTGGTGCTAGAGAGAAGAGCCTCTCTAGTGGATGGCACAATAAGATAAATTTGGATGAATTCTAAGATTATCTCATAACACAGAATATCAAAGAAATAACATTGTAAATATAAAATAAACTATCACACAGAACAAACATTAGTAACTAAAAGATAAAATCAACATAAAACCAATAACAAATAAACAATTAAAAAGACAGTGAAAGAAAAAGACATGCCTGGAGAAATGAACAAGTCTTTGCCTGGCATCAAAATGATCTCAAAGCAAAATGAGTTTTCCTAAATAATTCTACAACTGAAGTGCCACTATTTAACAGGCTCTTGCTCCAGTAGACACCTGTCTACTGTCTACAGAAGAAATATGTCTAAAGAGGCATATTTGAGACAGATAAGTCTTTTGGCACCCAAACCATGAAGGATTTTACAAATGAAAAACA